>WEKY01058329.1:325597-355548 GCA_013390045.1 Picathartes gymnocephalus
TATGCGTTTCAGTTGATGCTGGCCTGGATGAGGCCACACATCCCTACGTGAGGGCCACTCTTCCGAATTCCTGGCACGCAGCAAGCAGACAGCTTAAATATAGTCAGGGGTCACATCCTCAACCTGCTTCTCCCTTTGCAAAATTACCATTGGTTGCGCGGAAATATCGGCCACCGCCACGACTGCGGCTTTTCCCTTCTGAGAAACCGCCGCGGCGTTCACCAATTTACACACCACTCATCCATAAAAGCACCGTGGCTGCTGCCGCCGGGCCCATTCACAGACCCTCTCGAAATCCATCCAGCTGCTGCTTCTGTAGCTCCCACTTCTTTCCAGGGCAGGTGGACGCCTGTCCTGTGGCCACGAATTGGAGGCACGGTCTGGCTCATCTTGGTCCGTCTGTTGCACGTGTCCAGGGATAAATTTCTTCTTGTACCGGTTGCATTAAGCACTGCCAGGAATGTTGTTGGATTCCTCCAGTCCTGGAAGAGCAGCAGGGTGAATGCTCCAGCTCCATCTTTTCCATTGTGCAGCTCTGGGGAAGGTTGCTTTCACTTCTCTTGTTTTTTTTTTTTTTTTGCCCAGCTCTAAAAAGCAGGATCATTTTGTAGTCAGGAACTTCAGGTAGATTTTCAGATGTCTTTTATGCCTCCATAGAGTCGTCTCTCCTGATAAATTGCTGCCTTTCCCACCATTTTTTCCAAGAGACTCCTGCTACAACCCAGCAAAACCAGTCCTTGGTTGTGTTCCTTCTAATAATTCTCTGCAATGAAACTGAAAACTCGGAGAGGGTTGAACAAAACCCAGTTCAACAACAAAACCCTCTTTCACTGCAGTGACAGCAAGGCACTCATTCTTTCTGTAGGACTTTGGGAATAACTCATGGAAAATCTCCCTGGCCTCTCTGTGGGCCTGGTGGACAGGGATTTAAAATCCTCAATCATCTCTTGGACAAGCACTTCACGAGATCTATCTCAGAGTTTGAGTGGAAGACTTTTTTTTTTAAATTTATCATTTTGTTGCTATATAAAATGCTGATGTGATTTGAAAGCTCCAAATTACAACATTATCACACAACCACATCTCTTTTCTTCTGCCCTCTTCCTTCCTCCTCGCCTCGCCACATATCCCCTTCCCCTTTTGCTTCCCGGCTGGTGACTTTGCCAACTTTATTTAGGGCTAAACCCACGTCCCACCAACATCCGAGGGCACGGGGTGGTCCTGTGGCCATCCTGGGTGAGTTACTCACCTGGACAAGTGTGAAATTTGAAAGATCTGAAACACAGAGCAGGGAGATCATGATTGTTCTTCCATGGCACAGTGTGAGGCGTTTTTGCTGATGAGAGAGGCAGCAAAAATAGCGTGGGGAAAATATAGGCCCAAGAAAGAAATATGTAAATGTCTGAGTACACTAAAAACCCCCCTGCTTAGTCAGGGACTTGTGCTCTGTTTTTACTCTGGGCTTTTTTTTGTGGCTGAGGGGTAAATGCTCAAGGGAATGAAGGGTGATGTGGGTACAAACCCAACAGAAATAAGGCCCGGGGGAGATTGTGTGGGGAATCCAAACGTTGCGCTCCGTCCCAGAGGCTGGTTTTAATTAATAATATTGAACGCTGAGCTTCTGGGCTGGCTGTGGGGGGAGCATCTGAGAAATGACATCACCTCTCTCCGTGCTCTGCCGGCCGGGTGTGACTGCTGAGGTGTGGATTCTGTGCCTGTGTCGGAGCGTGACCCTCCCCGATAAATAGAGGTGTTTGTGCCCCCGCTGCCGCAGAGCATCTCCGGGGCTGAGCCTTCCCTGAGGATGGGAGCCCCCCTGCTCCCATGGCTGCTGCTGCTGCTGCTGCTGATGTCCCACTCTGCCCACGCAGGTGAGCTCCAGGTGGCTTTGCTGGCATCATACTGCCCCCAGAGGGACTGGGGAGCTTGGGATCCTTCTGCCTGTTTAGCCGGGAGTTTGCCTTGTAGCCAGGGAAAAAGCATGGCCTTCCTTTGCAGGGGTCTGGCTCAGCTTTCAGGAATGGTGTGGGAGCAGGGAACAGAGGTAGAGGCGCAGGTGGCAGCTTCTCACCGTGGTGCCTGCAGTGCTGCCAGTGAAAACACGGGAAGGGAAACTTCCTTTGGCTCCCGGAGTTGCTGCATCCATAACAGTGCTGCCTGTGCCTGTAAGTTGCCACCTTCTCTCTCTTTCTCTCTCTCTCTAGCCATCCTGGAGGTGAACGGGAACCTGAGCTGTAGGTGTGCCAAGACAACCTCGGAATACATCAGTCCCAAGAAATACGAGAGCATTGAGATAAGGCCAGTGGGCAGCAGTTGCAGGCGCACGGAGATCATGTAAGTGCCGGGGGCTCTGCTGCTGCCGCCGCTATCCCGCTTCTCCGCCGCCTCGCTGGAAACTAAACCTTGCCAAAAATGCCACCAGCTTACTTGCTGAAAAACATCAGGTGCAGAAACACAGCTCCCCAGGGCCTGGAGGAATCTGTCCAGCAGGGGAAAGCGTGATTTCCTCGTGCTGGAGCAGGGGGTGTTTGCAGCTTGGAGGAAGCACTTCCTCAGACGCTGAGGCAGCATGAGCCATAAGGAATTTTCCCAGATTTTTGTAGCTGCTCGGTGTTGATGTATTTGTAGATCTCCAGAAGAAAATTGTCTTTGAGCAATGTTCTGGGCTTCGAGTCTCTGCTCTGCCTAGGAATGTGTTGCATCTTGCTTGTTCCCAGCCATGCTGCGGCTTCCTCTGTCTCTGGCAGCTTCCTACAATCGCTGGCGCTGTGAGCAAAAGCCGAGTTTTCCCCATCAGCTCTGGCTGCTTGAATGCCTACCTTTGGAGGGGACAGGAATGCTCAGGAACTCTCCTTGCATTTCAGAATTAAATTAAGAACCTCAGGGAAGGTGTGTGTGAATCCCGAAGCCCCTTGGGTAAAGAAGCTGCTGAAGCGCATTGCCAGCACGTAAGTTCTTTGATGGAAATTCATTTGGCTCAGGTGGCCTTGGGCAGCATCCCAGCACATCCATGGTTCTGGGAAGCTCTCCTGGGCCCAGGAGCTCTCAGAGAGGCTGCTGCTGTCCAAAGGACCCATTTCCAAAGTGATGAGGGGCAACCCTTTGCTGTGCAAAGCAGGGTTCAGCCCAACGCGACCCATCTGTGGGTCATGCTCCCCCTGGCTTACGCACAGTGCTGCACTTGAGAAACAGTTTGGGGACAAAAACACGAGGGGAGCAGTGGCAGGAGCAGGGTTTGTTGTTTGTTTGCAAGTATGCTGATGGTGGACTGGGAAAGCTGCCCTTCTTGGTCGTGCTGAGTTTGTGGCCATCCCGCCGAGTGATGCCCACCCCAGGGAAACGGCAGCGACTTCCCCCAGCTGGGGCAGGAACTTCCTCTCCTGGACCCGCTTTTTTCTGCGTTCACACATTTCTCCTCCTTCTGCTTTTTGCAGGAAGAAAAAATAAGTTTCCTGCTAAGGAAGTTGGTGCCCAGAGCCCCGAGGCGGGCTGGCGGACGATGATGCCCAGGTGTGCAGATCTGGCTGCTCCTCACTTTGCCCTTGCTTCCTCCCCTTCCCGAAAGCCCCACGTCTGGCTCTGGTGGCAGTGGCTGTGGGAAGGGTGGTTCACTGCTGGCACCAGCCCCGTGGCAGGTTCGTGGGCGGGTTCTCCCCTGCTCTTGGTCCCTGGATCAGCATGAATATGAATCCTTCATTTATTTAGTTGCCTGTGGACCGCGAAGCTGGTCCCTGTCAGGGGCTGCTCCTGCTTCTCTAGGAATGACTTTGTGACTCTTGCCATGTGAAGTGCTCAGTGGCAGAGTTTGTCTATGGGGGTTATGTGGCACAGCATGGCGTATCCTGTCCCAGAAGCTCAAGTCCAATAAAATTCAGGATTTTTCCTTCTGTTGTATTTTCCCTGAATCTTCTGGCTTTGAAGCCATCTGTGACATAGAATCATAGGAGAGCTTGGATTAGAAGTGACCTCAAAGCCCATCCAGTCCCACCCCCTGCCACGGGCAGGGACACCTTCCACTATCCCAGATTGTTTCAAGCTCCATCCAGCCTGGCCTTGGACACTTCCAGGGATAAAGGGGCAGCCGCAGCTTCTCTGGCAAACCCGTGCCAGGGCCTCGCCACCCTCACACGGAACAATTTCCCCCCACTATTCCATCTAACCCTGCCCTCTGGCAGCGTGAAGCCATTCCCCCTTGTCAGGGGTCCTTCCCATCGTAACCTGTTATGTCCTTTGGTGGGGATTTGAGGGCACGATGTTGCTGGTAGGGAGATGGGACAACCCAGCCCAAGCGCCCCACATCCAAGTGATGGAGCTGGGATTTACAGGTGGCTGCAAGGCTTCAAAAATCAGTCCAGGCTGATAAGGAAATATGTAGGGAATGGACGTGAAGTCACTTGGCAGAGTTTTAGGGTAAAAAAATCAAAAGCAAGCGTCACCAGAGTGCTGCTGGGCTGCGCCTTGCAGGGGACGACGCATGATTTCTGCTGATCGTGCAGGATGGAAAAGCGCCCCAGAAAACCTCCGGGCTCGTGGGGCTGCCTGCGGTAAGAACAAAGTCGGAGGAAACGACCGAGAAAGGAAGGGGAAAGCAGAGCGGGTTTCGGGAAGCCGGGCCCTCTGCCAAGCCCCAAGCCGCATTTTATCGGCAGCGTTGCAAACCCAGTGAGCGCCGTCAGCAAGGGAAGAGGGGTCGGGCAAAACCGGGGTGACCCCGGGGCCTCCCGTGCCGCCTCACTTCTCCTATTTCCCGGCTCAAATAGAGGGATGCTGCGGGGGCCGGGGCCGGGGCCGGCATGGCTGTGCGGGTGGCCCTGCTCCTGGGGGTGCTGCTGGCCACCCACCGCCCTGGGGACACAGGTGAGGCTCCCCCTGCCCCTGCGGGTGGGCCTGGGGGTTGCGGGGGCTGTGAGGCTTTCCGGGTTTAGGTTGCGTGACCCTGGCGGGACGTGGCGGGAGATGCACTGCCGAAGGATGGGTTTTGGGGTGATGCGGGAGCCGTGGCATGCGTGTGCCCCTCCAGCAATCCTGGAAGCCAACGGCAACCTGAGCTGCCGCTGCCTCAAGAGCACCCGCGCCTTCATCCCCCCGGAGAAGTACGGCAGCATCGAGGTGTGGCCCGTGGGGAGCAGCTGCCGGCGCCTCGAGGTGGTGTAAGTGGCTCCTGCACCCTCTGCTCTGCCCGTCTTCCATGAATTACTTCAGTTCCGTGCTCGTTTGCGTTCTGAGGAGGGTGGGAGGCTCAGCTGCCTGCAGGGGGGGGGAAGTGACGGTGCTGAAAAGCCGCGTGTTTCCTAGGATTAAGCTGAAGAGCCTGAAGAGGGTCTGCGTGGATCCTGACACGCCGTGGGTGAAGAAACTCTTGCAGGACCTCCCTCACCTGTAAGCTCCCCCTGAGCACCAGGGGCTCCCAGCGGGACCAGGGGCATCCCGTGGGAACCTGTCTTCACACGTTCCTCCTCCTCTTCTGCTTTTGGCAGGAGGAAGAAGAAGGTTCCCCGCTGAGGAAGCTGTCACCGGAGGCACGGCCAGATGTGCTGGGCCCAAAACTGCCTCCCTTCCCCATCCCTGATGTCACCTTACCCCAGCCCAGGCCGGGAGCATGCTGCTGCCTGAGTCCCTTTTTATGCCTTTGAACCCTTAAAAATGCCCGTCCCTGCTTCCAGCCTCTCCCATCCCGTAGCCGTGCGCCGGGTGTCCCTTTCGGGCGCGACCCGGCAGACCCAGTAAAGGCGGCAGCTCTCTGTCACTGTCCCTCGCCTCCCTTCGTGCGGCGTGCCGGGGCCTTGGGGTGCTTGGGGTGGGAGGCGTGGGGAGCACCAGCCTTTGGCCAAAAATGCAGGAGCCAAATTTGAGGAGGTGGCCGCGGCAGTTTCCGCCTTGTTTTGGTGGACGGGCAGCACGGTGGGCCACGTGCAGCGGGGGAAGCGAGGGCAGGGAAGCTGAGGCGCGGGGCTGCCCCGTTTTCCTCCCCCTCCGGCGCTTGGCAGCCTGTGTGAAATCCCCCCTGCGCCGAGGGGCTGGCTATAAAACAGCCCTGGCGTAGCTCGGGGTGGGCGGCGAGAATGCGGCTGCTGCCGGCGGCGCTGGCCCTGCTCCTGCTCCTGAGCAGCTCGGTGCCGGGGGGCGGTGAGTGGTTTTGGGTGTCTCAGATGGGGCTGAGCGTGGGCTCTGCTCGGCTTTCAGATTTGTTTCTTGCCTGTCTTTGAGCTTGTCTTTTAAACCCTGTGGCTAAGCTGGAGGGGGGTTTTGCCCTGTGGGTTTGAGCTGCTTCTCTTTCAGACCCCCATGAAATTAAAGTGCTCGGTGGGTGGGCAATGGGTTTTATTCATAAAAGGTTGTTTAAGTTTCCCAACCCTGAAGCTAAAGCCTCTCCATATACAGGAAGAGAAGCTTTGAGGCTGTGCTGGGAGGGATTAACCCTGCTGCAAACCCCGTTAACAGCAGCCCGTGGGTGTCGGGGATGGGATTGGGATAGTGGGGAGGGAGATGTCCCCATGTGCCTCCCCCACGGGGGGCTGAGACCTGGTGTGGGCTGCCCTGGGGCACAGGTCTGTCGCTGGAGAGCCTGGTGACCAACATGAGGTGCAAGTGCATCAAATCCACCGCCCATGTCATCAACCTGGGGCTGATCCTCACCATCGACGTTACCCCGCCGGGCATTCACTGCAGGAGGAAGGAGGTCATGTAAGTGGAAAGCCTGGAAACCAATCCCTGCAAATTGCTTCTTCGTGCACTGGTGCAAAAGTACACAGTGGGGGAAGCCCACAGACCTTGGGGTGACTCTTGCTTCCCCATTTGAAGGGGGTTCCTCCCAGCGTGGCTCGTGGTGGTAAGGTAAAGGCCCCAAAATTCCATGTCTCTGTTGCCCAGGGTTTGTATCCGTGCCGAGGGAACGGCGGGGTTTTCTCTGTGGGTTAGAAAAGCTTTGGGGAAGGGGCGTGTGTGGGGCTGAGGGGTCTTGTGGCCTTGCAGCCTCACCCTGAAGAAGAACAGGCAGGTGTGCGTGACCCCCGAGGCGCCCTGGATCCAGCTGCTCATCCACAAGCTGATGCAGAGGTACGCGATGCCCAGCGACTGGAAAACACACGGCCTCTCCAATGCCTCGGCACGACCGTCCCTTCCCCCTGACCCCTCCGTGTTCCTTTCTCTCCTCTCACAAACTCTGCAGGAACGGCACCAAAAAAGCATTGCCGCGGCCGCGGCGGGAAGCACCGTGCCGCCAGATCCATCGGAGACCCCCTGTCCCATCCCTCCCACTGTCCAGATCCAAGGAATCCACGGTGATGAATTCCTCGTGGGACAGCAATGACACAACCCCCCTGCCCTGAGATGTGCTGGGATTAGTGGCACAACGCTGGCACTTCCTCTGCTCCCTGGGATTTGGCAGGGGCAGGAACCGTTCCCTGCTTGCCCCTACGAAGGCTTTCCCCTCAGGCCCCGCCGTCTCCCTCCGTTTCGGGTGCCTGTGCTATTCCTGCACGCAAAAGCAGCCCGCCCCAGGTGCCGCCAATAAAAGGATCAATGTGCTTCCCCCTTCGGCTGTGGCAGCTCTTTCTGCCCGGATTTGTGTAAAAATGGGGATTTTTGGGGAGGGGAGTTAGGCCGGCCTGTGGCAGCGTGAAGCCTTTGGCTGCTTTGCCAAGGACGCGTCCGAACGCGCTGCCTTTTCCTCGGCTCCGGGATTTGGTGCCTTTTTCTGACAGCTCCTGGCAGGAGCAGCTAATTGCAGGAGTTGGATAGGGTCTGCTGCTGGCTCCTGGCTGTGGAAACACAGAAGTGGGAAATTTCCCAGTGACTAGCTGAGGCTTTCTGTGGAGCCCCATTTTCCTGGGATGGAGACCCCAGCCTGGCACAGGAATGTGCCTTGGCCACACGGACTGAGGTGACACAGGCGTGACTTGTGACCCTGTGCAGGATTATCCCTGTTCACAGTCTGGCTTGGCCATTCTGGAAGGAGGTGTTTAAGGTCTGTAGGAATCAAATTGGTGTCACCCACCCGCTCCCATTGGATGCCAAAAATGTGTCCCTGGGCAGTGACAAGCTGGGAAACACCTATCACACTCCTTCCTGCCCTGTGTTCCTCAGGAATGACAGCAGGGATAAGAATGGTTGCAAAAGGGCTGTTTGTTGACTCCAGAAGGACATGGAAGTACACAGGCGGGAAGAAACCGGTGGATGTTTAGCCCTATCCATCACGGGTGAGCAATATCCCATCTCCACAGCAATCAAATTTAAGAAAAAGTAATTTTTAAAGGGAAGAAAAATGTAGCAGTTCAGGGGTTTGATGACCTCCCTTTCCCCAGCTGCCCAAAGGTCCAAGGCAAGCAGCATTTCCTCATGCCAGAGCTTGTCAGGCTCTCAAATTTAAAGCAGAGCTGCTGTTCCCATGAAGCAGGGTGTAAAATCCCCCTAAAACTGTAGTGTAAGCACGCCCGGGAGTGACACTGCAGCTGCCCCCGCTCCACGTGCACTTCCATCTTCTCAGGGACGGGACCTCCCAACTGCAAAGGCAACACACAAGAAAGAAATCTGACTTTAAAGCCCCCTGAGCTCTCAAAGTAACCACTGAGAGATGGTGTGGGAGCCTCCCAAGAGGATGGATTAACCCCAGCACTGGGATCACTCTCACCTTCATCATTCACACAGGGAAGCGTTGTGCCCTACCTGGATCTAGAGGTTTATAATCTCCACCTAAAATTGTTTCTAATTAAAGTGAGTTCTTCTTGGCTGATGCTTGGCAGGGAGGATTAAAGATGTGAGTGATTCCCACCAGGTTCTGTTGGGATTTGTGTCACCTTAGAGCACCGAAGGGTGAGAGGCAGGGAGTGTGCGTGACCAAACCTGTGTACGGTTCAGGCTCCTTACAGCGAAAGAAGGAAGCAAAAATATTCAGCTACATTGTACAAAATTCTCTTTTTTATATACATATATATATGTATGTGTGTATATATATATATATATACACACACAAAACCCCGTATCGGACAGATTCACCAGACTGAGTTTTAAAAAGTTGCTCATAGAAGGGTGTTGGATTTTGTTTTCTCTGCTGGCTTTCGGCAGTGCTGTCGCTTGGGAGTGGACACCAGGCACCGTGTTTTGGAAAGCAAACGGAGGCAGTGAGGAGCAGGGAAGGGCCTGGAGCCTTTTTTCCAGGTGTTGCCTGCAACATGCTAGGAACTGAGGCTGGGAAAAAAAGCACCATCCCCTCACTGCTCCTGCTGGGAAGGGAAAACCAGGAGGAAGCCGCACAGGAGAGGCAGGTAAATATGTGCATCGAGTGAATCACAAACAAGACTGGTTTTTTTTTCTGCCATGTCTGTTAAAATAACATTTTTGTGTTAAAAACCACACGGCGTGACGAGTGTTGGGAAGTGTAGCAGAGAAAATCCAATGGAACACCTTCCTGCAACGGAATGCTTCCATCACTAGAAACCAAAGGAAAATCCAGCTGGAGCAGCTTCCAACGTTTGCCAAGGTTTGGGTTTTCCCATCCCCGTCCTCTCCCACCCCCATATTACAAAACATTGGTGCTGGGTTTTGATTTTTATTACTAAATGGGCTCCTCTGCAGTTCATAAGACAATCACGGGCGAATTGGAAATTCCATTTTATACAAACAGCTCAAAAAATATTGGGAGTGAAGTATGGTTAGGAAACACTGCTCACATTGGGATCACCGTGCGTGGAGGAACAGGAGGACGAGGTTGGAGCACGCCTCTGGAGCGGAGCATCCCCCCATCCCAAAAAACATACAGCAGCTGAATACAGAAAGGTAATGTCCACAAAATTAAGTTTTTCATGCTATTCTACTTTCCAGTGCTCTCCAATCCATGTGCCATGGCCAGGTGGGGAATGCTGAGGTACATTCCAACAGAGATACCTGCACCCAGAGAAAAATCCATCTCTGGAAAGGGCTTTTTTTTTTTCTTCCCCCTTTTTTTGTTTCATTTTGTTTTTGCACAAAGCAAATGCAGCACAGGAATTTCCCCCAGCTCCCATCACTTCCAATTGATCCCAGACCACAGATGATGCCCCCATTTTTTAGGCACTTCTTTTCCAAGGGAGCTGTCACTTCGCTGAACCCATTTTTGCGTTCTGGCCCACTCCACCCCCTCCCTGGCCCCCAATCAGAGTCAGGGAATAGTTTCTCCTCTAAGTCCAATTGATTTGTTTTTCCCCCCCCTCTATGGAAAATTTCCTATGTATAGAATGACAAAGGGAATGTTTAATTAAAGAGGAACAGCCTGACTTGGCAGTTTTGCAAGACAGAAGATGGCTCTTTAGTACTTAAAACTAATTTCACAATTCAAATTGGCCTTTTTTTTAAGTATACGAATGAGACATAAATATAGGCTTATCAATCTGCTTAAAAATTTCATTCACATCATGGAAAATGTTTTTCATTTATTAAAAATATCACATTTGGAGACTAGAAACAGTAAAGTGCATGAAAAGTTTCAAATAGAAATTCAAGAAAATCTTATAGCAGCAAAAAAGCAGAATAAAGAAAAACTTAAAAAAACAGACACGACCTTTTCCTATCACTGTGCCTTTTTTTTTTTTTAAACATTAAGCAGCCAAACAGGTTTGGTTTTTTGGTTGGTTTTTTTTTTTTTTTTTTTTCAGAAAATTGCATCATGTTTAATGCCTCTTCAGGCACAAGGTTTTGAACTGGCCACCCAGAGCATTAAAAGGAAAGAAAACAAGGATTTCCAACACATCCAAAGAGCATTAACATTTGGGAAGGAACCAGCAGCTTTTTACTTCAGCCCTGACTGACAACAGCTCCCAAACAAATTGGAATCAGGAGGATTTAGAGCTTGAATTTGATCACAGATATTTGGCTGTCTTTGGTTTTCTGATAGTATTGAGATGAGGGGCAGGGCCATGCTGCCGATCGTTTATAGTCAGGTATTAAGTGCTTTGCTAATGTGCAAATTTTATGTTGGATGCAGAGTTGAGTCTCCATTTTGGATTCAAACAAACAGTATTTCTAATATTCTTCCTACAAAACAAGCATCTCTAGTTTTGTTTTTCTTTCTCCTAAAAGGTTGGCTCAATTTGCCACGTTCTGGAAAAAAGAATTATCTTGAAATATGTTAAATGCAAGTTTTTAAATCTCTTTTGTCCGTTTAGCAGTGCAGCTTCCTACTGAAAAGAAAAAGCCGGTTTAAAATTAAAAAAAAAAGAAAACAAAAAAAAAAAACAACCCAACAAAAATTAAATTAAAAACCTGGAAAGGGGAATAATACTTTGGTTCCAGCCCTAGTGCCAAATGATACCAATATGCACCAAAATGTGCAAAAAACCTCATTATCAAACACATAAGGAAAGGAGCTCGAAGAAGCAGCTTAAGGTTGGCCATACTTCACTCCTATACAGTGGGATTTACAAGTGTACAGGTCCGTGAGACAGGTCCGGGGTGCCGGCGGGGCGGCACTACCTGCGGGAGGGCAGGTGCACCCCGTTCACCAGGGGCAGCAGCGGCGGGTGCAGCTCCAGCTGCGTCAGCAGCGAGAAGTGGTCGGAGGGGATGTGCGGGTGCGGGCACCCCGTGATGTTGTTGTCCACCAGCCACTGAGGGTCCAAAGGCCCCAGGACTCCGAGCACGTTCATGTGGGTGTTGGAGTAGAAAATGTAGTCAATCACACCCTGCGGAGAGAGGGAGAGAGCACGGTGAGGGCAGTGCCCGGCCACGAGGCACCGCGCTGGCGTCGGGGTAGGGCACGCTCTGCATCCATCCTCGTTAACCCAGGGGCGGAAAAAGGTCAGGGAATTTACTCCCAGAGATCGGTGCTTACTTTGAAGTCAAAAGTGTAATTGGTGTAAGGCATCAGGTTGTTCTCGTAGGCGCTCTTGAGCTGGAAGCCGTGCGTGATCCTGCCCTCCGAGGCTCCGTTCTTCCCGTTGCCGCTGAAGTTCATGAGACACTCGTTGTAGCGCAGCTCCTTGAAGTCCTTGTGGTTGTCAGCTACTATGCCGTTGCTCAGGTATTCCACTACACCTGTTGGAAAGGGGGAGGGCTTAGGGAGTTGCTTTGAAAGACAGCACTGGCCTGAGAATGTTAAAAACCAGAAGGCCACAAAGACACTGTGAGATCAGAGTTAGCAAAGCAAACTGCTCTCCTTATTCATCAGGAATTCACATCTTTCCTACTTCTTACTGCTGCTTCAGCCACGGGTGTTTATTTAATGATTTAATTAAGATCTAACTGTGCTTTTCTATACTTTTGTAGGTGCAGCCAGCTCTCCTGGAGTGTCCAGCTGAGCATAAAAAGCAGGCAACTCAACCAGAGGACTCGCATTCTCTTCAGCCAGATTTCCAAAGGCAGCTGCTTCTAGGAAAGCTTTCATCCATACCTTCCCTGGGGAGTGCAAAACAACCCCATCGCCTTCAGAGGAAAAAGTGGACTTGAACGTTCTAAGAAGGTAAGTTAAAAATCAGGGCAAAAAACCAGCCTTACCTGAATCAGGCAGCGAGTTGAGATCTGCACACAGCACCAGAGGGATAGAGTTGGGATCTGCTGTCGGGCTACTGGGCCTGCTTGAGGCTTTCTCCAGGATGTTTTTCAGCTCCGAGACAAACATCATGGTCTGGATGAGTTTCACATCTGAGTATTCAGGGTCCCAGTGCATGTGGGCATTGGCCACGATGAGCAGCTGTTTGTCCACGTGAAGCGATTTCATACCTGCAGAGACAATTTTAGTAGTGAAAGGTTCTGTGAATGCAGTGGGTTCCCACTTGTCCATACTCAGGGTGTAGCTGCTCAGGCTCACACACACCAGCAGATGGGTGTGCTTTCATTGCTTAAATCTGCTGAAAGGCCTGCAGAATGGCCCGGGAAGTTCCTTCCAGCCCTGGAATTTTTCCTCCTCTGAAGCCATCGAAACCCCAGCCATGCAGACAGGGCAGGGTGGCAGTTTTATCTGTGTTGGAATTGTCTGCTGCATCTGATCAAACTTAATGAAAATGTGACAGTCATTCAATCAAGAGGCAGGAAAAGATACCTGATAATCTCCTTCTTCCACATCAGTACGTTAGCACTGACATCTAATCACTGGGAGAGGGTGGAAGGAGTCAATCCAGGGGAGGAAAAGAGAGTTGAAAATAGAAGTTGAACATTATTGACAACTACTGGTAAGAGCAAATGCGTGTAAACACAGTGACCTTGGGAAAGCTGAGCTGCTCAAGCAGAATGTATCAGAGTAAGTAAGCAGGGATAAAAGCTTGGAAGGAGAAAAGCAAATGCTGGGCATCTTGCTGTGAGCACAACCAGCCCAGGAAATCATGTCATCTGTGCCTGTCTGAGCCACCGATGGGCTGGATCTGCACCACCCACAGGAGCAGTACGGATTACCTAGGAATAACTCATGCCTGTCCACGGAGCTGAGTATCAGTGAGGACACCACAGCTGTACTCACTTGCTCCAAATAATTCCTTGTGCACTTCCAAAACCACGGCGACTCCGATGTTGTCCTTGGTCATCACTCTGTTCAACATGGCTTCCGAGCCCTCCGAGTTGGCCATGGCCACCTGGTTGAACTCCACCGTGTGCTTCTGCACCAGGGTGAACCTGGGGCAACAGGGAGAGAACCACAGTGAGCAGCTGTGACCCACAGCCCCCGTGGCAGTGTCCCCTGTCTGCTCTCACAGGCTCTCTCTCTTCCAAACCACTCGAGCTGGTCCTAGACGTGACCCGAGAGCTGCATTTTCATTTCTGGAAGCAGTGATAACTCTGAGAGGCAGCTCAGGCTTTGGGAAACTTCCCTCCTAATTACTGGAAGCTGTTCTGAGGTTTTAGTGTGATTTTTAAAGCTGCTGCTGCCCCTTACTTTTCCGTTTTGAAGAATATGGCGCAGCCATCCACATGCTTTTTCTCCTGCTCGGACATGATTTTGGCACGTGACTTCGGAGAAAAGAATCCGTCGTATCCCCGTTCTTTCAAGGCTGGCAGGAAAAGGGTGAAGTATTGCTCCGTTTCCACTTCCTGGAATTGAACACAAACACCTCAGGCTAAAGAAGTGAAGGAAACTCTTTCTTGCCTGCCCGGGCTTGCAGTCAGAAAAGCTGCACAATCCATGTCACTTCCCAGACTAATGGCCTGCTGGGAACTGATGTGCATTCCTGGATTTCCTGGAATCCCTCCCAAAGGCAAAGTTACAGGTGTATTTTGAACAGCACTAGACCACACCTGGTATTTTTGACACTGGAGTATGGATACACAGCTTGCATTGGGAAGACCTGGAATTTGCTATTGAGCAGGTGACTATGGTGATCCCAAGGGAACACTGAATCCTCGAGGTGGAAGTTTATGTTTCCTGTTCCTGATGGAAAATGCAGATATTTGGAATTACCTGAAGACTAATGATGTCTGCATCACAGTTGACGATTTCTTCCATGATTCCCTTTTTCCTGTACTCCCAGTTGAGTGCCCAAGATGGGCAGTAGCCATAGAGCTGCCGGGTGGCGTATTTATCACACAACACATTGTAACACATAACTGTAAATGAAGCTGCAAGCAGACAGAGAGAAAGAAAGGAAGGGTTATCAGCCTCTGGAGATTGTCTCTTTGGCTTGGGCAAGAGTGACTGGAAGAGCTGTGACAAAGCCCAACATGGAAAAGAAATGCCCAACATCCCATTCAAATTACAAAAATGGTATTTACAGCACAGCCAGATGTTAATTTTTTTAGTACAAATGAACACACGTTGCTAATTTCACCCTGGTCCAGGAAAATGAAGCCCAAGACAAGTTTTGCAGTGTGTTACCTTGTGAACACAGAGAAGAAGAACCACAGATTTACCTGAGGGCAGAATTTGGTCTCGTTCTTTTAAAGTAATCCATGGCCTTGGAGGCAGCTGCTCTGGATGAACTGCAAAAAAATTAAACCAGTGATTAATTCAAGGTTTCTATTTGTAAGTTACAATTTCTGAGTCAAAGCGATGACTGAAAAATAATATGTTTTGCATCCCCAGCTCCTTGAGTCTTCAGGGCAGGCAAAAATCATTTCAATGAGTAGCTCTAGTAAAGGAAAAACTGTCATTTCTAAGCTTCATAACTATTTTTGTCCCTTGTTTTCAGATTTAGAAGTACCACCGAAATACTCCTGCACATTGAATAATGTGCTGAAGAAGGAGGGGTAAATCCTGGCATGGTTCAGCCATCCCTTCTCCAAGAACCTTGTCCTGTATCCATCATTCCTGCAGTGCCTTAACTTGGGAGACATCAAGTGGCAAAGCAGAAGGCTCAGTTACAGAACCACAAAGCAGGACTGAAGTCAGGTACTGGATGTTCTTAATGGCTTTGGTGTTTCTCAAGCTAAATTTGACATTCTGCTGGCATGCCAACAATTCTTTCTGGTGGGGAGAACCAGAACGGCTTCAGCAAGGCAGATTTTGTCATTGGTTGGTAATTGAAGGGTTTCAAACAGAACAGAGAGAACACCTGGCTGTAAAATGGCAAAAGCTTAGACAGTACACATCAGCCTCGTCCACTGTGTGCGAGGGTGTGTTTTGGGATATGACTGCAGCCACCTGACAAAAACGCTGAAGCATTGAGGAAATACTGTCCCTCCAGTGGTTCAGAGACTTGTTTTAGCAGCAAATCCTACTTTTAAACCTTTTTTGCCCACCAGATCTGTAGGGCTGTACCTGCTAGATTGTCAAGCATGTAGTTCAGTAGCTTTCGGGTTCCGTCTGGATCCTGGTAGAGGCTGAGTATATCTTGGGATAAAGGATTGCCTGCCAACAGCACAAAACAACAGCGGGGGGATCAGCTGCCTGCCTTTCTTGAGGCTTTCCACCCAAAGTAAATCTCCCAGAATGACAACAGACAAATTAACGCAGCAGGTTAAAGGGTTTATTTCCCTGACTGCAGATTTGAAATGGGCTCCTAAGGAAGTTTAGCAGCATTAAGAAAGACAAGCATTGTTTTCCCAACTGCCTGGTCATTTTTGCTACCAACTTAATGCTTAAAATAACCTCTAAGAAAATCTTGAGGTAAGAGAGGGAGGTTTGGAGCCCAGCCCCCCTCAGGATTCCAGAGGACTTGTAGGGATAGGGAACTGGGAAGAGCTCACCTTTCAAACCCAGGGTTTGCAGCTGGAAGAGCCGTCCAAGTTCATAAGGCAAAACCCGTAACAGATTGTTATTTAAAAGCAATTCCCTGCAGCAAATGCAAAAACACTCTGGGTGAATATCATTGAAGAAGAAACTCCTAAGGTGCTGTACACTACTCGTCCTCAAAGAGAACACTTTTCACCCTGATTTTTATTATGGAAAGATATGCCAATCTTCCCGTGTGAAAGCATGACTGAAATACATTTATTTGGGGAAAGAAAGCCTCAAAACCCACGATGCAACCAGGGATAAAAGCAGTGATCAGAAAGAAAGCCCAGTGAACCCAAAAGTAATTATTAGAACCAAAGCTCTGCACCAACCTGGAATTTTTCAGGATTATTTGAAATACAAAACCAGAAAACAAACGGAAACTCTCAGTCCCAATCCCACAACAGAGATTTTTTGGCACGTTAACCAGAATAATTCCCCTCACCTGAGAGACACCATGTTTCCTAGTTCTGCTGGTAAACTTCTGAGTTTGTTGGATGACAGATCCAGGTAAACCAGATTGTGGAGCTTGGCAATATCAGGTGGAATGCGAGTAAGGTTGTTGTCATTGAGGTGCAGAGCAGTCAGGTGTGTCAGCGACCACAGCGACGTACTTAAGCTCCGCACTCTCCCTGCAAGAGGAAAGCAAGGAAACATCCCTTCACTCTGGAACCACCGGACACAAACTGCATCTGGAGTGGTCTGGGGCACCAGCCGTGGGAATTTAAACGCCAGCCGACTCACCCGAGATCTCTAATTCAGCCCAGTGCGACTTCTTCCCGTTGGCCACCTCTTCCGCTGACATGATGGTGTAAATTCTGCGAGGATCTGGAGGATCATATTTTTCCTTTGGCATCCCTGTTAGTCTGAAAGACCATCACAACTGTTACTCCACAGCATTCCTTCCTTTCTGCCCTGCCACGAGCTGACCTTTCCCAGGGATACTCTGCAACAACGCGTCCCAGAGTTTATGCACGATAAATATCCGGCTGCCAAGCAGGTGCTCACACCTGGGCAGAATCCCAGGATGGAAAAGAGCATTTCTTCCTAGGAAGTTGGGGTTTCTGCAGTCACCTGCTGGGTTTCCCAGTTTATCCCCCATAACCTACAGAGTTGTCTGCTGCGTGCAGAACTTGCAGACAAGATCAGAGTGTTCCGCTGTTCCTGAATTGATCCCTCCGGTAGCTTGCACAGGGAACCAAGGATTGAAGGCTCTTATTCTCAATATACAAAGTCCCACTTCTCCACTCCACTTAGACAAAGCTTGAAATTGCAGTCTGAGGGGAAATTAGCTCCACTTTCCCATTAACTATTCAGCTTTTGTGTTTTGTGCTTTTTCATGCTCGGGATCAGTCAAGACCTTTGTTTTCCTAATGGCCCAGGGAGCTCAGGTAAAGTTCCCATTTAGCTGCTCTGGGGCACAAAGGGCTCCAGCTCAGTACAAAATGTGGATATCAGATATGCCTAAGGACAAGCCTGTACACACCAAATTCATCCAATTGTCCTGACTACCAGAAGGGAACTCTTGATGTCCCATTCAAAAACCATCCACTTTCCAGGGGACACGGGGAGAGATTTTATTCCATGCTACTTCCCCCATCCCAAGGCTGTTGTGCTGAGCAGGACTGTGTGATTTAAAAACACGAGGTTAGCTGAGTTTGCTGGTCTTTTCCTCCCCACACACACACAATCCATGAGCCTTGATTTTATATGAACCGAAAGCAGCTGCTCCAGAGGATGCAGCTCTTCCCTCGTACAGCTAGCTCTTCTCCTGCAGCCAGCTGCAGTACCTGTGAAGCTCTTCACACAACTCTGACTCGAATTTGAGCTGAGGGTTTTGTTCAGCAAGTCCACCTAACCAAAGATCCCATTTTCCCTTTATGAGGCTCAAGTCCTGCAGTGTTTTCCAGCTGATGCCGACAGCCAGAGCAGCATTCCGGCACGGCACAAGAGCAGGAGCAGTCAGGGCTGTCCCCTGCCAAGGCTCTCAGTTACAGGGCTGCTGCTTCCTTCCCTGACGAACACCCAAGGAAATTTCAGGGGCAAACAGGAGCCCCATATCTAATTATAGCCCCCTGTTATTTCCAGGTGAAGTCACACGGCGAGCAGAGCTATGGGATAAGAGGATTCTGTGCTCACACTGCCTGGCACAGGGCCACGAAGGCAACCAGTTACTTAAGGACAAGGGATTAGACCTGAAATCCTTCCATCCTTATTCCAGAACCCCAAAATCAGGAACGGCCTTTCCCCCCTCACACAAACAGGCTGTGCTTTGGGAATGCCAAATCTCTCTGGTGCTTGGGTTTTGCTGGATTTATCTTCCAAGTGCCTGTGTGAAAGTGGGGAGCACTTGTACAGACTCCTCACAGCCCTTGCCAGGCCATAAGAGCTCTGTTCCACCTGCCCCTGCTGTTTAATCTGTCAGATCTTAAACTGATCTGTACCTCTACCAAATCTGGACCTAAGGCATGGCAAACTTTGCTGTCCAAAACCCAGGAGTTGGGTGAGTGCTCTGTGATGAAGTCCTTAAAACCATGGTGCTGAGACCACCTGAGCCACCCCCTGCCCATCCACACCAGCCCACAGATGCCCACTGACCCCCTGCCACCATCTGGAAGCCCCAGGATTGCTCTTTGGCAGGGCACCCAGGTAAGCGATGTTGTGCTCTGCCAGTGTAGAGTGTGGCTGTCAGGGGCCTTCCAGAGAAGTGAGCCCGGAGCTGGGAGGCGAAGGACGTGCACATTTTTCAGCTGTTAGTCACTTGAATATTGCTTTGAAATAGTGGTGAGTCAAACAGGCAGCAGTGTCATTGCCACAGTTACAGAAAGGGGAAAACAAACCTAAATCAAATGCATTTTTTTTCTTTCTCCTTCTGCATCACTGCAACATTGAGCAAGACTTGAAAGTCACCGTGTGTAATTTTTTTTCTTAGGCAAAAAATGAATTCTGCCAGGGTTCTCAATTCCTCCCATTCCCATCTCCCACTCTGCTTACCCTGGAACTAAAACAATATCCAGAAATCCCAACCTGGTTTTGCTCAGTCTCGAGGGAGCTACATTGAGTTCCCTGAATCTGTTAGCCCCAAAATCCGATGTGCATCAGTGCAAATTTTGGCAGGCTTTTCTCCTAAAGGCTCCCCTTGGAAATTTTCTGAAGCTACTAAAACTTGCCCTCTGCTACAGATTCGACCCTGTAAACTTTAATAGAGTGACTCTGATTTCCTGTAAATTAAACACAAAATCTCTTCCTGATTTTGTACAATTGAAAGAAAACCTGGAGATGAGGACATCAGTGCATTAATAAGAACAATATTTAAGCTCTGGGGGTTCCTCAAGTAACTTTTTGGGTCCAAGTCCATCCCCAAAAACCCAGAGGTGACTGGCAGAGCAGGACTACTCAGCTGGAATCCTAGAGGTGGTTCTGGGTGAGCCTAAGCAGCACCCTTGAGGTAGATGTAAAAAGGACCAGGGGCAGGTACTGTGTTTCCAGCAGTAGGTCTGTGCCTGCCTTTTCTTTGGACTTTTGGGGTTTTATGCTGCTTTATTTGATGGTGGTTTTGGTTTTTTGTTTGTTTGTTTGTTTGTGGGGGTTTTGTGTGTGTGTGTGTTTGAGGCATACTGACTATCTTTTAAAGCCTGGGGGGGAAACAAGAATAATGGAACACTACTGAAGGTGTGAAGAGTGTCAGAGAGGAAAGGATGAGCTACTGGGTTGCAGCAGAGGCTTCTAATATGAAGAAATGTTTTTTGGGCAACAAACAACAGGAACTTCTGGGTTTTAAACACACAATCCCTTCCCCAAAGAGTGCAGAAGATGCATTTCTTAAATTACAGTGACCATAAGATGTTTTGTTTCAGTTCTTTCATACCTCAATGCCTAAATGAGTTGTCTAATGAGAAGGCAAATGGAGAAGAGCTGTGCCTGCATCCTGCTGCAGCCCTGTGGTCATGGATGTTTGGCACAGCTCCAAACCCTCCCCTCCAGCCCGGTGACATTCTTTGTGATTTTTTTTTTTTTTTTCCTCCAGCCTCTGTTACATGGATGAGTCAAACTGCCACAGCATTTTGGAAACAATCCAGCAGCCAGCCCTGAGTGGCTCCTCCTTCCTCTGAGCACAGCTGCCTGTCCATCCCCTTCCATATGGTGATCCCTCCCAGGAATTAGCGATCCTGCTGGCTGATGGGGCAGGCGCGTGTGTACACACACGTTGTTGTGGAATGTTGGGAAGTTGGTCTGCAGGCTGGGAAACAGCACCGTTTTTATCTGTTTATCTAAATGTCTACTTACGTGTGTCGCAATCAGGCCTGAGTGGCTGCAAAGGGGGCAGAGGAACCGCTGCTCGTCTGCACTGCTCTGCTTTTAGCGGAGTGTGACAAAAGTCTCCCCGTCTCAGCCTCCCCAAGGGGAAAAGAAGCACAGCCAATACCCACAAATACAAAAATTGGCTTGGAGTACTCTGGCGGGGAGGAAAATCAGGTGATTGTTCAAGGGCATGTTAGGGGGATTTAAAGAAACCTGCCAGTACTGGGGTATGTACAGATGTGTTAGCTTAAGGTACACTATTTGCTATATCCCTATATACAGGATCTAGTGTGTACATCCTAGCAAGAAAATATTGGAGAATGGGAAATTCTGATGCTCTTTTGTGTGGATCTGAGCTTTCTCCACGGTGCTTTCCTGCAGGAATATGTCCAACCACCTCTGTGTGCACTGCCTCTCCCAAGAACTCAACAAGCACCCTGAGTCTGCCATCCCAGGTACTGTGTCTACCAAGCTTCTTATTCCAAGTACCCTGACTGGGGATAGAGATTAGCAGGGAATCAAATATAAATGCCTCATTATGGTGTTGTTGTTTTTTTTTTTTTTTTTTTAATTTTAAAAAAGCCCCAAACAATTCAAAAACAATGTTTGAGGAGATTTGAAAGAATCCCTGAGGAAAGCCTGACACAGAGCACAAGGAAATTCAGGCTGGGAGTAGGGGAAAGGTAAGAGGCAACCATGAACCTGCAGCTGGCAGTAAATTCAGTGGTGCTGGGATCCCAGAGGGCTCCACGTTATCTCTTCAACAAAGATCATAAAAGCCCAGAGAAGCACAGACAAGTCATAGAAGCAAACAGCAAAAACCAAGGGGAGGAGTGGGAAGGGAGGGAACGAGCTGTATTTGATTAATTCCAGAGCCAACTGGCACTCACTTGATGGAAATGCTAATTGTCCCACTGACATACACCCACTAGTTATTCCCCCCATTCCCTCATCTCTAAATGAAGCAGTCTTTTCTGAAATCACAGGTAACACAAGAATATCTAGGTTTCCACCCTTCCTTTTCCTCCATGTCACACCCTCACTTAGAAGACCAGCTGAACTATTTACTGCATGGAAACCCTACACAGCATTAAATAGCTGCTTTTTATTGCTGTGCTTGGTTAAGAGTCACTCCTCGCTCCAAAGGAGCAGTTCCTGCGCTGTTGGAAGCAGCCTGTTCCCTCTCAGTGAGTGCATGACAACTCCTGAATATGCACATCAGGTGGGTCACTGAGTGATACCTGCTTTGGTCTGCAGGTGCCTTTTACACTTTCTGCTTCCAGAGCAGCTCAAGGTGCTGTTTCACATGCAAACACAGGCCAGGCTGCTTCCCAAAATAAGGCTCTGCTTACCAGCAATGCATGCAAGGGGCTACTGTAAGGCAAGAAGTGTTTCCAGCAGGCAGCCTGCAAATAAATGTCATCAGAAGCCCCCAAAGGGCTGGTTTAAACAGTGTTCTTATTTATTTACACAAGTATCTTGCACTGTTTCAGAGAAATGACCCATTTGCAATGCTGCTCCATCCCCTGGAGAGTGCTGGGCTTCTAATGAGATCCAGGACAGAGTGGCTTAAAGGATTAGGAACTGAAGTCACCGGGAGTCTGGGGAAGGAAGAAGCCAGTGCTGGATCAAGACAAAACACTGTCCTGGGCCGTGGCTATGGAAGAGGAGCAGCCATGCATGGCTGCAACTTAAAGCAGGAGGTTCTCCTAGGACTGAGGGGGACAGAAAACTCCCAAGAGCATCAACAGAGCGATCTGGCAGTGCCATGGGGTGCGAGCGTCCCTCGGAGCCGTGAGGGGAAGAGCTGCTGTATTGACAAGGCTGATCTGACACCCATTCAGTCACTCCTCAGAAATGATAAGGACCCTGCTCAGGCTGCTGCTGGGAGCCAACACCGTGGCCTCATTCAGCTCCTCAGGATCAATACCTGGAGAGAAGTCAGCTATTGACCCGGTTTTTGAGCAAAACTACACGGGAATTATGAATCCATGCACACTGCAGGAACTCGGGAGAGGTCTTCTCAGTGAACCTAAAGATACAGTTGGAATCATCAATACCCTTTCATCCTTCAAAGCAAAGTTTGTGCCAGGAGAAAAGAAATGAGATTATTTCCACGGCGGCCACAGTGTCATCTTCCCTTTTCAGTGGTAGACGGCCAGCACTTTGACAAAATAAGCGAAGCCCAGCAACACTTCAGTTACTCTCCCTCTACAGTCCAAAGAAATCTGCCACTGTAAAACGTAATTCAAACAGCTTTAGAGTTACAAGGCTTGCCTTGTTTAACTACAGGTGGGTTTGGATGAGTCAAAGCTCAAGATTTTAAAAGAAAGGAGGAGGAAAAAAAAAAAGCCAAAGGAAAAAGCACACACCGATAGTGGAAACTGTTTTGCAATCACTGGCACAATAAATGAGCCTTTTCAGTTTGAACAGGCCACAGGATGCTGCACTAGTGCTCAAAGTAGCTGGGCTTGTATGCCCAGGAAAAGAGAGAAGGGATCTGTTAAACCCCTCCCCACCCCAGTTTATAGGAATAAGCTCTGTTCTCCAGAGGGTGTGTTTAAATGTACTTTGCATTTTAATCTCAGAAGAAGGGAAGTTTGCCTAATAGCCTGAGCAAAGCATATTATTTGAATATTGAAAGATAGTTCAGCTGCTTCTGTATCTGATTATCCCAGTCTTTCCCATGAGCATTCACACCACACTTAAAACTTCCAAATGGAATCCCAGATTGCTTTGGCTTGGAAGGGACCTTAAAGCCCATCCAGTTTCACCTCCCTGCCATGGACAGGGACACCTCCCACTATCCCAGGCTGCTCCAAGCCCTGTCCAGCCTGGCCTTGGACACTTCCAGGGATCCAGGGGCAGCCACAGCTTCTCTGGGTAACCTGTGCCAGAATAAAGGCTGAACTTGTGGGGGTTCCTCTGTTCAGCCACCCAAAGGGATCTCACCTAAAGCCAGGGAATACCCTTGGCAAGTTTTGCTGTAGTTTTTGCAACAGGTTGGTTTTCTGGTATTTCTTAACATCCTGACAGGTGAGAGGTTAATTACAGAGTTCTTTGAAGGGAAGTTAAGACAAATGCAGTCCCTGGTGGTACCTCCCCTGCTGTACAGAAACGGAGAGTAAACGAAGAGCACAAACACAGTGGGTAGGTGCAAGAGGCAGGTATGGATTCAGGAATGCTGCAGCCTTGTTGACAGCCTGAGGTTTTCAACCACATAATTTTCCAAGCAGAAAATACTTGTGAGTTATACTCATCTCCCCACGTCCAGGGTTGTTTTGTTCAGACGTGCAGCTGCCATGAAATAAATGGCCAATGACTTAAAACTGAATTATTCCCCCTTTACCTGCACGGGAAGCATCTGGGGGTTCCTAGAGCAGGCAGAAAAACATCTTGCAGTTCAGCACAGGCCTAGTCTCAAATCTTCTGGTCTATCCACAGATCTCAAAATGCTTAAAGGATGTGCTTCTCTCATCCACTCCAAAAATTCCTAATTTCTCTGATGCACTCCACTCCTTCCCAGTCTTTTGCTGCAGACTAAGGAGGAGGACAAAGAGGCTCGTTGCACAGGTACAAACATGTGCCTGGAGACTGACCTGCTCCCAACGGCAAGATGTGACTTGGACAGAGGAAAAAAAGGTGAGCCCAGCTCTTCCTGGCACCTGGGACTGTTCTGGTATGTGAGAAATCATCAGGCCTGCTTTCCTTTTGCTTTCTTAACCTTCCAAAACAAAAAGGGATTAAAGGAAAGGCGTTCACAAGTGGAAATTTTGGCTGGGCAGTCATTCATCCTGTGCAAGCTCTTTTCCACTGCCAGGGCCAGTTGTAAATTAATGTATCACAATAAGCAGAAATTGAATTTTAAGCTATAGGGAAAGCGGGAAGAGCAAAGGATATTCTCCACGTGTTGAGGCTGTCTCGGGATAAAGGACATTTTTTTGTGGGATATATACTCCCCCTGTGATCTCACACAGGATGGTGATATCCAGCAAAGCATACAAAGTATATTTTCTGCTTTCCCCCTTTCTCAGTTTTCCTAGGAGTATCCTGTGGAAAAAAAAGAGCTACAAATCTGCAGAAGGAAGGCTTCAGCACTCTCTTTAGATGGTGCTTAAATCCAGAGCCTTTTGAAAGGGCCTTCAGATTGATTTCTTAGGAAGAAAAAAAAAAGAAAAGCAAAACTAATTTGTTATTAGAAGGCACAAAGATGTTCACTCAGATGGAAGCATTCCTGAAAAGCGAGGGGAAAACTACCGAAGCAATTCATTCAGCTGCCCTAAAGGGTAAACAGCAAACTTGAGCACTGTCCACAAATCCTGATTATTATTAACAGCTTGACCAAAAGCTTATGGGTTTTGTACTTTTCTTTGTACTCCTGGAATCTGATGAACTCAAAAAAATGTGTTTGACACCAAAGCAAGGAGGAGGGTCCCTCTGCAGCAACACAAGGCTAAACATTCCTCCCTCTCCTGCAGCCTGCAGAGTTGCCTCAGACCAGGAATATTTTTTGCCTTTAAAAACACCATGTAAGATGTTTAATTGGGTCTTTTCCTCCCAGGCCGTTGCAAACAGCAGTCTGGGCAGCTGATTTGATTTGCAGAGGAAATTGTGGAAGGACTGGTGGCCAGGATAAAGGACACTTATTGGGAGCTTTGCTTCGCATTCCTGTTCCCAACACAGCCTCTGGAGACTACAGGTGGGTGCATTAACTTGGGAAGGGGAAAGGCCCACAGGACAAGAGCTGCCCCAGCCATAAAAATTCCTGCTACTCCTGGCTGAGGGCACAAGAGGTTTCCTTTTATGCTTCGTTTAGGGTAAGGAATAATCCAGATTGACATCAGCAGGGATGATGGCAGGGTGCTCCTAAGGATTTGTCTCTTCGCATCTAAAATTTCCCAACCCTCCAGCTGCATGTGGGGAACCCAAAACCAAACTCTGCTGAAGGGATAATTTTAATTTAGAACATGCACTTACACCCCAGCCTTCATATCCTGCAAATCTGCATTTGGAGTCCCACAGCCCTTTTATTCCCATTTTTTGTCTTTCTCAGAAAAAACACCAAGCTCTTCCCCAGGCAAGCAGAAAGGGGAAGACCCTACAGCACACGTAGGTAAATGCTGAGCATAAATGGTGCTGTGCAGCCATAAACAGCACTAAGGATTGGCACCAGGAAATGCCAGAGGAGGGGTGAGCACACACGACTGTGTCTGCACACACAGGTTATGAGCTGAAGTTAAATTACTCGTGTGCAAGACACCCAACAGCTCACTGGGGTTCTCCTCTGTTCCCTGGTCTGGGTGCAGCTCCCAAAATCCCTGCGCTCGCTGACTGCACCTGACCTGTAGCTACAATTGCCTGGAGCTGCTTTCTGTTCATCCTGGAGCATTTTTGTAAGTGCTGGTTTAACATCTCCCCCTCAAAGGGATAAAATGTGTTTCTTGTAGGACACCACACAGTGCATTTCTGCCTGTCTTCAATTCTATTTTCTATGACCACCTGTCACATTGCTTTCTGGTGGTGGCTGAACACTCCTTAAGTTACATCTCTGTAGGGAGATGCCCAACAGACTGCAAAAGTTGTTCTTCTAAACAGGATTCCAGAAAGATTGTCTTCCAGTGCTCTCTTTTATTTAGAGTAACTTCACTTTGGTGTTTTGTTTTGGGGGGAGTGTGGATTTTTTTTTTTTTTCTCATTTTCAACTCTGAGAGAGGAATTTTCTCCCACACAACAGCACCCGAGTCACGCCCAGTACCTTGCTGTTGGAGGTAAGTGTCATGTAGCCCTTTTGTGAATTTACTAAGCTGCCAACAGAGCCGGTCAGCTAAAGGCCTTCCACGGTGCTCTCTGCATCCAGCTCCGACATCTGAAGGCACAAAAGGATCCAGAAAATCCTGTGCATGTTAAGTTCTTTTTGCCATTTCCTGCCAGACACTTCAGTTTACTTTAAGTTGATCTTTTTGGGGTGGTCTTGTGGTGGGAAGTTTGATGGCAGCCCCAAGGTGTACACACGACAGGGAAGGAGAGCAGCAGAATTCCAGAAATATTGTCACCACCTAAGGACCTTAATAAAGAAACCTCTTTTTTTTGTGTTTAAATCATTACAGGTGAGATGGAGAAGCTGCACAGACAAATCACTGGAACCCAAAGAATTAATCAGAAGGTGAAGTTACACCACACTGTCACTGTAACAAGCACCCAAGCCTTGATTACAGCCTGCCATCAAGAGAACCACAGAATCTGGACAAAAAAAAAAATATTACAAGAGGCTTAGCATTTAATACTCTAAAGCACTAAATCCACAGCAAATCTTCCTGAATCTAAATATGCCTAAGACATATTTTAACTTATTTTTTTCAACGTTTCACAAATGCCATCTTATGCTCCCAAAAAACTAAGCTCCACTGTTACTTTTGCTTTCTCATTAGTCTGTAAATGAGGTTACATCCCATGCCTTGAGTGCCCTTTTGGCACCCCAAAACCCCTTCCTAATAAACAGAAAGCAAGTAAAAAGTAAGCACTTATTTGGATTTATCTCCCCTTTTAAACCCAAGTAACCCAGAAGTGTCCAGCAGATTACAGCTGATAGAAGCAGAATTTTTTGGGGGCGGTTCAAGAAAGTTTGCTTGGAAATTGTGTACGTTACTGGATGCATAGCTTTTTCACTTAAAACCCTGGGGAAGGTTTTAATAAGAAAAAAGAAATACACCCCCCCCCAATTTGTGCACATTGACTCAAAAAAGCCAGTGGCTGCTGTGATCTACCTAACTGTTAGTTTTAGTTCTTGGTGGTTTAGATTTAAATTGAGACTTACTCAGTGTGGCAATTATTTAATTTCTCTCCACTGGTGCCTTTTCGTTCTCCTAACAGAGTCCACACAGACACCCTGGGATCACTTGCTGGCTTATTTCTCCTAGGACTGGTGTGAAAGCTAAACTTGGTCAAAAGCCTGCCTTTTTGCAAAACCAAGGCTGTTAATATAAAACAACAAAATAATCCCAGTTTATCCCACGAAATGGAAGTTTTATCAACACCTTCAGATGGAAAGAAAACAGCCATAATGTCACTTACTTCCACAAGAGAATTCCCACTGCAAATGTGCTGGAGCTCCTACAGATTCTGAACGGGAAGAGGAGAGCCACCACAGCAAATACACCTGGAGCAGCTGTCCCTTCCTTTCCCTTCCCTTCCCAGCCAGGCAGATAAAAGCCCGAGCAGGCTACATCCCTGAAAGCAGTGCTGCTACCAGGGACAGGGAAAAAACACCCTTTAGAAAACGAAAACAAGCTCTATCAGTAAAAGTGCACTTCTGCAGATAACTGCTCCTGCAGCTGGGACTTCTGCTGGCACAGCTCTGTCAGTCACGGGTCACACAGACAGAGCTGTGCCAGCAGAAGTTCGCCGTGCAGACCCGGTGGGAAACTCCACAGCCACTGACAGGGATCTGCAAAGTTTGGCCTTTCTCGTGCTGCAGCCCAGGTAAGTTTTTCCAGCAGTCTCACCCCTGACACATTAGAGTCTGGCCTTCCAAGGATGGGAGAAAACCAAACCTTGCACAGGAACACCTCTGGGCCGTTTACAGTGAGTTTTATCCTTCAATTAAATGCACAAACTAAATGAGAAAGAGCCCCTGTAGGAAGAGATAAAAGGGAATAAATTAAATTGTGCTGTACTTCAGCACTTGGAGCAGCCCCCACTTTTAAGAGTAAGAAGGGAACAAAACTGAAAGTGTTTAACGGGATTTGTTTAGCAGACAGCAGAGCACTGCAGAATTCCCACTGTTCCCTGAAACCCAACAGGCACAGTGCAAAGGGGCTTTTGGCATCCTCAGCCACCTCTGGAAGAGATTTAACACCCGGGCTGGAGCTGAAACACAAGTTCTGTTTGGGTGAACCGACACGATCCCACAGGTTGCTGATGTGGATCATTATTCCAGAGCACGGAGCAGTGAGGTGTCAGCAGTGCACGCTGTCCATCTGCTCCGGAGCAAAATTCTACAACCAGGCTGCAAATCCCTCACTGGGTGGAGAGAGACGCGAGGAGGGAGCAGGGCTCTGTCCAGGACATCAGGTCAGGCGCGTGGCACAAAGCAAACCTCGGTGTCCCGCCAACCTGGATCTGCTGGGAGGCACCGCCAGCATGTGGCTGTCCCCACGGCTGCTGCCTGCTGGGACAGGGACCTTTGGCAGGACCCCTTTCCCTATTTTTCACAGGGAGAACACAGAAACAAAATCACTGGAAGTGCCATCTTAGTAAAGGCTGTCCTCTGCCTTCATGAGAGCTCTCTGGCCCTCCAAACTGGGATACAGCTTCTAGGGATTCCCTGGGTTGTGTCACGCTGTTGTTAGGAATAACGTACTATTTTTTTTTCTTTTTAAAAATAAACACATTACTATCACTTTCATTATCAGCCGTGTCTACACACCATGAACGACTTCTGAGTGGGTGTTTGCCCCTCCAGGTTAGCTCTGAGTTGTGGGGGAGCATCACGGAGAAGGAAGGGCACCGGTATGGATTTAATTGTAAAAAATTCCCTGCTTTACCAAGGCCGTCTAAAATCCTTATCAGCACGGCAGCTCAGGAGAAGTTGTACCTCCCCAAAACAAATAGTCAGCCGATTCAAAGTTTCCCAAATGGCCCGATAAAAGCCACTAGTCTAAAGATTTCCAGAAGGTCAGCTAAAATGTGGTGTGGCTGGGAGCAACAGAGCCCTCCACCACGTTTACCAGGAGCACCTCAGTTTAACAAGCGAGCCACAGACTGTAACAAAAGCTCAGTGTTTAGGTGTGTGCTTTCATTTGCAAGCACCACCGCCTGGGCTGGCAGCCTAGGTTTTATTGCAGGTGACACTCCTGTCATCTTCCTCCTACGGAACTGCTGCGGACCACTGGGAAACCACTGGGAAAAGGTGGCGAGACCAGCGTCTCCCCAAAGTATCCTAACGCCAAGGGTACCCTCGCCTCACACACACCCTCCCCAACGCGCTGGGGGGGTCACCCACAGCGCCGGGCCAAGGTCCCATCACGGCACGTGGAGGGGATTGGGGACAAGCGTTCGCCCCACGGCTAAATATCACCCTACAGCCATGGTTCACCTCACGGCTGGGATTAGTTCCGCGGCTGAGGTTCACCCCAAGGCTGGCATGTGCCCCATGACCGGGATTTACCCCACGACCAGGATTCACCCCAGAGCTGGGATTCATCCCACGTCCGGGATCTACCCCACGACAGGGGTTCGTCCCACTGCTGAGGTTCACCTCACGGCCGGGGTTCACTCCGGGGCCCGGGCTCACCCCACGACCCCGGGATTCACCGGGGATTCGCCCCACGACCGGGATTCACTCCACGGCCGGGATTCGTCCCAGGGCCGATCTTCCCCCCACGCCCGGAACTGGCCCCAGGAGCACGGCTCGCCCCACGGCCGCCACCCGCGGCTCCGAGGCGAGCGCGGCATCCCCTCGGGCAGCGGCGGCTTCAGCCGCAGCGCCGCCGCGGCCTCCGGGGCTGCCCCGCGGGGCCGATCGCCGTCTGCCCGAGCCCCG
>WEKY01058329.1:367422-435038 GCA_013390045.1 Picathartes gymnocephalus
GAGGCGCTGCCCCGGCACCTGCCGCGGGGCCGGCGGGCACTCGCTGCTGGCCGCCCGGGGCCATGGGCGCCCCGAGCGCCGCCCGGGCTACCCTGCTCCTGCTCCTACTGCTGCTGCTCCTGCTGCTGCTGCCGGCGCTCCTGCTCAGCGCCGCGCCGGCCGATGCCGCCTCAGGTGAGTGGCCGCGCCGGCTGCGTCCCCGTCCCGCGGGCCGTGGGAGTCCCTGAGGAGAAAGCCGGCTCGGAGCCCCCCTTTGCCGCGGCGTTGGGACAGCTCTGCCTCCCTGCCTCTCTTTCGGCGCTCCCGGCCCGGGCGGGGGTCCGCCTCCGCCCCCCGCCATTTTGGCGGCTTCTCCACAGGCGAGGTGAGGGGCACCGGGGCGAAGCCGTGCCCGGCTCTTCCCGCCGGGGGCTGTCCGGAGCGGCCGCGGAGTGCCGGCCATGGAGGAACGCGTGTCCCGCTCCGGGCATCGCGGGGCCGCCCCTCACGCTGGGCGGGAGGGCAGCCCGGCACCTCGCCGTGCCCAGGTGAGGGGGTGCTGCCCCAAAAGGGCGTGTGGGGTTCGAGTTGTGCGAGCCCTCAGCAAACAGCCCGCAGCCCTCACGCCGCGCCGGGTGGCTGTGGCCGTGGGGAGGGCTCGGGAATGCGGCGCTGGGAGCTGGTCCGTGCCTGGGAAGCGTGAGGGGGGCTGCGGGCGGCTGGCAGCAGCCATCCTCCCCTCCCTGTGCGGGAAGGAGGCGGCCGGATTCAGCTGGCCCTGTGTGGATTCGCGGTGAGGGTGCTGGGGGAGACACCAGGCGCTGGGTTTTGTCTCGGTGTGCTGGACGGACTTGTGGCCAGCGCAAGGTTGTGCGATGCTGCCAGGCAGCCACGCTTGCTGGTACTCGGAGTTTGGGAGTGCGGATTGGCTGCGGTCGTGCTCTAAGGTTGTTTTCCAGCTTGTCCTGTGTTGGTTTCCAAAGTAGCTCTCTCCCCAAATCCTGCTCCCACCGCGATTCCCGTTTGGCATGGCTGTCTTAGTGGATAACAGCAGTTGAAAACAGCGATGTGTGTACGAGTTGCTAGGTGTGGATTTGGGAGATTAACTCCTTGGGTAGCACTCTGCGAATTTCACTTTAACCAAAAATAAAAGCTCTCAAACCAGAAAACTACACGACCAACAACCTGCATCCAAGATGTCCCCCACAAAAATACCACAGCAAGAAGTTTGGGGGTTTCTTCTTTAGGTGCTTCAGTATGTAAAAGTCATAATTTGCAGAACGCTTTTCAGATGTGCTTTGCAACAGGTGTTGATGACACCTGGGACGTGGAGTTGCATGGATAATCAGGTCACTATTGTGCAGTAACCTTAATTAATGTGCGTGTAGTGCCTTTGGCTTGCTCATAATTGGGAGTAAGAGTAAAATGTATTTGTAACTAAGGATTTTACAAGTCCTGCAAAGTTGAGTTTTATCTTAGTATCCTCCTTGGTAACTTGTAAAGGAGGGAGAAATGTCTTTGCCCTCCTTGGGGAAGAAGGATCAGGCTTTGTGAGTTTGCTTTCTAGTCCTACATGGTCCCTATTCCCTGCTCTGGCCCCGGAGGGGATGGGCACACTGGTATTTTAAGGAGCTATATAGCTGTCAGTGAGCTAAACAGAAAAGGCAGCCAGCCCTGGAGGGGTAAAACAGATGGGTTGTGCTGGTTTTAACTAACTGATATTAAGTTTTTGAGTTTTCCCCCCTCCCATGCCTTCCAACAATGTGTGACCTTGCATTTTGCACTGAATTTTGAGGTGGAGCTGGATGATGAACCTTGAAATTATATTCTCTTTCCAAAAGAACAGCTATTTGCTGAATTCGAGAGAAGTGTGACTGGGCTCCTGTGGCTCATCTTGGCAAGGGAAAAGAATTCCCAATGGTGCTTCCACAGCCTCTTGCAGCTGAGCTGAAGATGAGCTCAAAGGAGGAGCTTTTTATTCCAAGCAGTGTAGCTCCCAGGTTTTCTGTAAAGATTTGTCTAATCTGCATTTCTTGGGAAACTCCACTCTTTGACAATGAAATTCTGACTTTTCCGGGTGCTCCTTTGAGACAGCCTTTCCCCGCAGTCTCTTTCCTTTTCATCTCGGAGTTCCTTGGGTTGTTTTTGATTGCACATTCTTGTCACGCTTTCAGGAGACAGATAATGTGTACTTGCTCAAGAACGATCATTTCCCAGAAAATCGGTGGGAGAGCTGTCATTCAGCTTATTCGTGGTTTTATTTCCTAACCTTTTATTTGATTATTGGGGTTGAACATGCAAAGTGTGTTTGGATGTGCTAGTGCCTCTGTCCCTGGCTTGGAGAAGCTTTCTCTCAGCCAGCAGTGCCAGTGGGGAGGACCAGGAAAGCTGAAGCGGGAGGAGTCCTGTGAGCCTGTCCTGCTGTCCATGCAGGACTGATTTAGGAGTGGGAATTCACACTGGCTCTTCTTGCTGTTATTTTGGCAGGTCCTCCCTTTCGTCTCTGCCTTGTTTGTGCCTCTTTTGAGCCCAACTAGGCCAGAGGTGCTGTCCCTTATCCAGAGGCTGCTCAGCTGCCCCAAAACTGCATTTTTTTTGTGGCTGCCCAGTGCTGCTGGTGTTGTGACAGAGCAGGTTCACTGGAGGGTGAGCTGCTGCTGTTACTTGCTTCTAACCTGGTTTCTTTTTCTTTTGGTCCCTCAGGTGCGTGTGTCTACCATGGCTTCTTATTCGAGGTAGGTGAGCTTGAACGTGTTGTGCTGGGGGAAGGGTTTGAGAAGCTGCTGTTGAACTTGACTCCAGATCCTGCTTTTTGTCACCCCTGTCACTGGGGTGCAGGTCACAGGTCTGTCGGCCTCCAGTCTGCTGGAAAACACCTCTCTCCTTGGAGAGGTCAGGAATTCTCCCTGGGCCTTTGGACCCAGCCAGTCGAACTGGGGCTTCAGTGTGTGAAAAGACGCGAGGGACTTCCAGGGTGCTGGAAGCCACAAATGTGCAGTCCCAGGCAGGATGGAGGTGATGCTTTGTAAAACATCGGTGCAGTGCCAGGCTATGTTCTGTGTTTCTTTCTCTGAGCTAATGAGGTATTAATGACAACAGCTTAACACCTTCTCCTCTCAGTTGATCACGGTGAGTGTGGTGTACCCTGAGTCATCTTTATAAACCCAACACATTTTCTTTCATGTTGTCTGTAGAAATGTGACCTATGCGTGACTTGGTACAAGAATCACAGTTTTTAAGAATTCATGAACGGTGTTTTGCTCGGTAACACTTGTCTGCCTTGCCTAAAAGGAGGTGGCTGAGCTACTTTGTGTCTGTGGAATGCTTCTGCTTCCAGTCCCAGAGCAGGCTGGCTCAGGGATTTGTTAGCCAGGGCCGGGAGGCAGCAGCTGTCAGGGGTTTTGTTTCTCGTGGATCAGAGCTGTATATGTGCTCTGCACGTGTGACACACATCAGGCATCAGGCACTGTGGAAACAACTGGTAGCAGGTGGCTCCTTTGGCTTCCCAAGGTGGATTCAAGGTCCAGGAAATTTTTCTGCCCCAAGAAGGGCATGTAGGGAAATGGCTGGAGGCGACTGTTTTTTGTGAGTGGTTTGTGAGGAAGTTGAGGCAGGCTAAATGTGTTTTCTCCTCTTAATGATGCACTGTGGAGGGATTTGACAACCTCCGAAAGAAACCTGTAGCAGTTTTTAATTGTGTTGCAAACTCTGGTTGGAAACACTGTTTCCTTTCAGTGTGTCCCCATTGGTCGGGATGTTTTTCCATGTTTGGTGCAGAGGAGGCCGAGAGGAGTAGACGGATGGAGCACCTCTTCCTGAGGAGAGGCTGAGAGGATTGGGATTGTCCAGCCTGGAGAAGAGAAACTTTGGGGTGACCTACTTGTGGTCTTACCTGAAGGGAACATAAAAGAAAGATGGAGACAGACTGTTCACGAGGGCCTGGAGTGATAGGACTAGGGGGAACAGATTCAAACCAACAGAGGGTAGGTTTAGATGAGATATTAGAAAGAAATTCTTGGCTGTGAGGGTGGGTAGATCCTGGCACAGGCTGCCCAGAGAAGCTGTGGCTGCCCCTGGATCTCTGAAAGTGTCCAAGGTCAGGCTGGATGGGGTTTGGAGCAACCATGGATAGTGGAAGGTGTCCCTGCCCATGGCAGGGAGTGGCAGTGGATGGGCTTTAAGGTGCCTTCCAAGCCATTCTGTGATTCCATGTGGAAGTGGCTCCATGTAGGTGAGCTGCTCCTGGGTTTTTGTAGGAATGCTGTTTGCCGCAGAAGTCTCTGAAGTCGCTTGGAAAACCCTTGGTGCATAAATCAAACATTTAAGTGCAGCGATGCAGGCACTGCAGGGTTGCTGCAATTGTTAGTGCTGCAGAAGTTCTGCCTCTTGCTTGAGTGACTTAGCTCCTTGTATAGCCAGGGTCAGCTTGTGTTGGTGGCTTTCCTCTGAGGGAAAACACCTCTCTGAGTGTGATTTCCAACTGTGCGGAGGCGCTCGGTGTTCCTCCCTCTGGCTTCTGTCAGGGAGTTTTCAGCTCCACACAACCAGCACAGCTGCTCCCTTTACTTAGGGGAAAATCCACATTATTTTTGCATAGCTGTAGGGCAGGAGGAGACACATTGATGTCACTCTGAAAGCCAGGGTATGTGGGAGGCGTTGAGCAAATCCATGCGGGCGTCTTTCTGCCAGCTGGCTCGTGCCAGGATGAGTTTTCAGCCCTGGGAAAAGGGGAGGGGAAGGACAGGGCTGTGCCTTGAAGTGATGGGAATGGTGAGTGTGACTTGACAAATGACTTCGTGTCTGGTAGAGGCTGCAGCACGGAAGGACAATTCCAGCTGAGCAACATCCAGGACATTTTCATTTTGTCCTCTTTGAAACATGGATGTTGTCTTTGGCACCAGCTGCTGGTAGTGCACCTAAGGATGGATTTCTGGGCTGAGAGGTTCTTTTGGAAGTTTCCTGAGACACAAATGGGGTACTTTGTTTAAACACCATAAAGCACTAAAGAACCATTTTTTGAAAGAAAATGATTTTCATCTTCAGATTGAAATTGGTTGTCAGAAGTTTAAAGAAATCCTGATTTTGTGCTTTTTAAATCAGATTTCTGTTTCTGTCAGTAGTTTGTACTGGACAGAAATAAGAGTGGAAAGGTAATAAATAAAAAATGCTGGGTTTTTTTTTTTCCCCCCCAAATTTTAGATCTCCTATTCCAGATAGCTTCTACTCTGAATAAATTCAGGGACTTTTAAAGTAAATGTTAGCAAGTGCAGAGCACTTTTGGTTAGGGAATATTTCAAATTAGCAGTGGAAAATGAGCTTCATTTTAATTTCATTAGAAGGATAATAAGTTACTACTGAGAAATCAGATCAGAATTGCATATTTCAGTTGAAAGGTTTGCTTGTTAACTCTTACAATGGTCAAGATATTTTTGGTTTTAAATAACGTGATTTAAATGCCACTACTTAGCCTGAGGCTACATCTTCTGATGTACACCAATGTTTTGCAGTTAAGATTTATTAATATAGTAATGAGATGCCTCTTGTGGAGCAAATCTCATCTGCTTGTGGGTTTCAGAAAGCTGGGATCAACTGAGGATCAAAAATAAAAGTGATTTTTGAATCAAGACTGCTGCCTGTGTATTCTGTCTACGTTTTCCTTGAAAACAGTGGTGAAATACAGAAGAATGGGGATAGGCTCTTTATTTCATGGTACCAGGTAAAAGAACCTTATATGTAAGATTCTTCTGCTGAGGATGAAGCCAATTCTTGTCCCTTCATCAGCAAATGAAGGGGACAAAGGCACACATTTTAATACGAAATAATTTTTCTTTCTTTTCTTAGTGGTTCTAAATGTCACCTTCTGGTCCAAGAAAATGAACCCTCGTGCAGAAGCAGCATCTCTCAATTCCCCCTGAGCCTGGAGCTGGGCACGGTTTAGCTCCACAGTCCCAGTGTCTGGGAGCAGCAGTGGCACCATCAGGACACACTCCTGGGTGGCCACATCCCTTTCCCTGACATGTCCAAGCAGGGATGAGGCACTTTGCTGCACCAAGCACGTTTTCCGGGCTGCCAGTGAAGCACCAAGCCAATGTCTCTGCTTGCCCTGGGGTGATTTATCTCACCAGGTATTTCACAGCTCGCTCCACGGCGGGGCTGCAAATACATGGAATTTATCATCCCCTTCCCTCCTCTTCAACCCTGCCGTGCCTATGGATGTGTCTGTGTTTTTTCACAGTACACTTGCTGCTCAGAAATTGTTCTTTTTTCCCTCTTTTTTTTTCCCCTCTTTGGCTCTCGTATTCCAGCAGTGCAGAGCCCAGCAATGAAGTTGTGCTCCTCTCCAGTTGTCTGCGTGTTTAAGAACTGCCTTTGGCCCCGTGTTGGAATCCATGGGATGGTCTTCCTAAACAGTCAGGCACATGTGGGTTTTTTGGCAAAAAGGGATTTTGAAACAGCTCCTCTTTGCTTTGGATAGGAGAAATTAATAAACCTGGAGAAATTCATAAACTGCAAGAGACAGTTCTGGGAGTTGTGGGGTTTTTGAGCTCTAATCTGAGACTGGGCTGTCCATAAGGCCTTCTCCTTGGAGCTGTGAGTGTCTGCTGGCTGTAGTGTTCTGCTCCAGAGCTCTTTCTTCTCCATCCTGCTGATGAAAGACTCATGCTTTAATCTTCAGTGTTGTGGGAGTTTATCTGGCATCAGCTTTATTTGGAGATCAGGGTCTTTACAAGAGCTGCCCTGTTCCACATTTTCCATCCCAGTGAGTTTCCCGGACAGGAGCTGTTGGTCCACAAGTGCTGACTGAAGTAGATGATTAACATTTGTTACCACAGTTAGAGGAGCTGTGTGCCAGAACCTTGGCAGCAGATGAGGGCTTTCTCATGGATTCATTCACCAGGACAGGAATTCAACAATTACCCACTGTTTAGAAATTTTCCAAGTCATTGTGTCTTCCATCTTTCAGGATGCATTTGAAGAGAATTAGGAAATTGCACCTTACAATTCATCATTTACTTTTTCTTTTTAAATCCCCACCATGCAAAATGTCTTTTTTCTTTGCTAGGTCGCTTCCTTGTTCCTTTTCTCTTCTCGACCCTTTCAAAACCTTGGTCAGGATTCCCGTTTACATTTTCCCTTTAGAAGCAGGGGTTGTGATGTTCAATTACTTGATAAGAGAAATGTTAGAACTTCGCTGTACATTTTTGGTGACCTCCAAAGAACTTAAAGATTTTGTAAGATAACTGAGGAAAGTGGATCCCCACTTTGTTGGCAAATTGAGCACTTTCCTCTGTACTGGTGCTGGCACATTTGCCAGCCCAGGGTGTGTTTGAGACCTTGTTCTTCAACCTCAGAACATCTGGGATGAAGAAGTTAAAAGGAAATGAATGTCCACTCAGGCTTTTGAAATAGATGGTTAGTGTTTTAACCCATTGTAAATCTTAGGCAAAATTGGACTGCTGTGTCTGGACAGTGGTCCCATGTGGAATTTCTTATCTCCAGAGTGATTTCATTGTGTTTCTTTTTCCCTTTTCCCCCCCCACCCCTCAAATAATCCCCATCAAAAATGCCATTATAGTTAAATTAATTGATTCAGTGTTGTCCAGGATAAATAATTCCCTAGGCCATTTCAGCAAACATTAGCTCTCCAGTTGTTGCTATTTTAACTGCTGAATTCACCCAAGATGTTCCTTGGCACTTTCAGGAAGACAAAAATTCCCAAATCTGAGGCGTTTCCCAGCTGGGTGCATTGATTTTCTGTCGCAGCCCAGATCTGTCAGCCTTGGGCGGGGCTGTCAGGAGCCGCGTGGTGCTCTGAAGTTTATGATGCCGGGATGCCAATGTTTCTGCCATGCATATTAAATAGCTTCCGGTGGGAATGCAGGCAGCAGACTTCCCTGGGAAGGCTGCTGCAATTCTCCTCGTGCTGTGGTTTATTGCTGAGCCGTGGATTAAGGAGACCCGTTAGGATAAAATACTTGATTTTGTAATCATTATATCTACTCCAGGATCGTTCCGTAATGAATCCTCTAACTAACGCCGGGAGCTCAGCATCCAAAGGATCTTTGTATTACCAGCTGCCGTGCTGCAGCTGAAAGAGAGTCCCAGGCTCTGTGCTTCTCAGCCAGGGGGGAAAAAATCTTCTCCCTCCTCCCCCAAAAGATAAATCCTGAACATGACTTCTTCCCAGATTAATTTGAATAATTTTATGCCAGATGTTTTGTAACTCAAAAAAAAAAAAAAAAAAAAATTCTAACCTGCTTTGCATGTGTTTTATGGAGATCAAAATGAAACTTCTTGCAGGCTGAAAACTGGGAAATTTTAATTTAAGTATAATAATTTTTTGGGGACATCAGCAGGAGCTGAAAATTGGGGTCTTGCAGCGAGATGGCAAAAATAAGAAACTTTGAACCCTCTGGTTATCAAACCAGAGATCTTGTTTCTAATGGGAATGTAAGCTCCCTGAAAATCTTAACCTTTTCCTTTCCTGGGAATTCACCTGTTGTCCTGCATGAATAAATTTGGTCGTGGTCATGTGGAATTAATTCCTTTTGGGTGCTTAGCCAGCTTCAGACTAATATGGATATATATTATACATATGTCAGGTGTTGTGGTTCATGGCTATTTATATTTCCAGAGGAAACACAGGGTTGGTTGTTTAATTATGAAAAACTTATGTAGATGGAGACACAGTTGTCAGTACTGGCATGCCAAGAGCCAGTTCTGAGTTAGTGGATGCAGTAAATCCTTTTACGCACTGAGCCTGGAAAAGTGGTTTCAGGGGAAAACATGAGCAAACTTGTTAGCAATTTCTTTCCCACATTTTTTTGCACTTTTATGGATTCTTCTATATAAGTAAAAAGCCTGATTTTCTTGAGTGCCTAAGGAATTCTCAGTATTGCAGAGTAAAAGTAATTTGCTATGCTTTTATTCCAGTGGGTTAATTTTTTGTTGTTATTTTTGAAGTCAGAATTCTAAAAGTTCCATTTTGAAAACCTGGGTTTGGTTTTAAATTGAAGGCACTTAAAAATTGCATCTGCTCCTTTCTGTCTCAATTTCTTCGTGAAACTGTGAGATCATCGTGGTTATGGAAAGGGAACCCTAAAAGTAACTCAAATGGAAATCTTCCAATCCAAAATGAATTATGTGCTTCCATTGAGTGACATAAAGAGTAATTCTTAGACCTCTTTTCCATGTTTTATTTAAAACAAAAATTCCCACAATGAAACAATAAACTTAATGAAAACCTGTTTAAATTTTAATGAAATCCTTAGAACAAAGCAAAGTTGAATATGTTACTTACAAAGACATTTGGAGACTTCGTATTAGATAAAATGGAGCCAATTGAGATACAGTGGATTAAAAATTGAGGAGAATTTGTGCCAGAATTTAGGCTTTAAGCCCTGTTATCTAAGAGCAGTGCATCCTGTAACTCTAGAAGTCTGGCCATGGCTGCAGGGCAGTGTTTTGCAGTACTTTTAATTTTTTTCATGTTGTAATTTTACTTCCTACGAGGTTTTTGGATGCTTGAATGCAATCCAGGGAGGGATCCTAAGGATGTGGTGTGCGATTAATAGGTGTCTTTGTGGTGACACAGGATAGCTGAGCCCCATCAGCTTGGTAAAAATAGAATGGATTTTAAAGTAATTTATCTCTGTAATGTTGGGGGTTCCTTTTCTGTCTGGGCCCTTAATACTTTGATTTTTCTGAGCAGACTTAATTAATTCAACACTGGTCTTGCTGTTTCTTTTGGAAGATGATGTGGCGTTAACAACTCTGTGTACATCCTGCTGTGCACCATAGAGTTTCTGTAGTGACAGGATCCTTTCCAGGGGGTTTCAGAAGGATTTGCTGGCTTTAGAAGAGTAGTAAGGCTTCACTTTTTGGAGAGGGGCATGCTGGAGTTACCACAGATCCTTCCTTCTCCTCTGACCTCATTTTGTGGGGGAAGATCTAAGCTCAGAGGATGTAAGACTGTCAGTTCTCCTTCTTGCTTTGGGCAGAGAAATACCTGTGAGATCAGAGGCAAGCCTCTTGAAATCCCTAGGAAAAGGCATGATCCATGAGATTTTGCAGCCTAGGAGGGAGCTGTGCAGTTCAGCTGCTTTTCCTGCTGTGATCAGCATCCTGTGTGTTGTCCAGTTATCCCCTTGGATGGCATTTCTGTCTGGTAAGAGCTGGCTGTGGGCACCTGGTGTGTCCAGGCTGCCAGAAGCACTCTTTTGTGACAAGAAGCCCTCTCATCACCAGTTTTTGAATTATTACGGTGATGCTGACTTCCCTCATTAAAATAAGAAGTATTAGTATCAAAAACAAACTGGGAATGATGCTCTCTAAGCAAAATATTTTTGCTGGGCTTTCACTGCTTATCAGCAAGGTACCAGCAAGCAGTGCTTGATACTTTTGAGCCTGTGGCTTTGTGAAGGAAATGCAGGATTTAACTCTAGCACAGGGATCGAGCAGTTTGTTCCTATGTGATCGTTTCCCTCCTTTTAGTCTAGCATGGGAGCAGGCATTTTGTTCTGCAGGTACCTGATCTGATCTTCAAGGTCAAATCTCTTCCTCAGCATCCTGTTTATACAGATGCCTTCATTAGCCTCTACAAATAGCTGCTAAATCCACATGTTCAGACTGAGGAGATGATAATTCCTCCTCTGGCAGCCTCACTAAGTAACCTCCTTGTTGAAATCAGCAGCAGTGCCATGTAAGAGGTGCTGTGAGGTCTCTATACTTAATATTTTTAGTGCATTCTGTACGGTGCCAGAGTGTTTCTAACCTTACTGAAGTAATTTCATGCTTCTGTAATTCATTGGGTTTTTAGTTTATCTATAGATGCTATTTTATCAAGCACTGCAGTAGAAATTATAAGAGCATCTGGTTAAATCCATCACATCTTGTACAACAACCTCTGAAAAAATAACCTTGGTAATTGAGCCTTTTCCCCTTTAGATGGTTGCACTGATATTTTAAAGGCTTTAGATATTTAATATCATTGGGGTGCCATAAGTGTAACCGCTGTGCTTTTCTCTGGTGGAAACCACATCAGTCAGCAATGACACCTGAAACAGCAGAGCCACATTTCACACCCAGACCCTCGGCCGTGACAATGTGCAAGCAAGAAAGCTGTGATTTGTTGGGATTCATACTTGGAAACCTCCCTGGGATGGTGTTGACAGCAGCATCTGTGTGGAGTGACAGAGCAGGGTTGTGTGAGGAGCGTTGGGCAGGCCAGAAAAATGAGAAATATCTGCCCGTGCTGGCAGGGAGAGCTGCTTAATCTTTCAGTCTCTGGGAAGTGGTGCCCGAGTGATTGAGGTGGGGTTTGCAGCCTTGCAGAGAAACTGGAGGTGAGGCCTATGGAAACATGATCAGCACATTTCTCTTTGGGGAGCCCACATTCCTGCACTCCTGAGTCCCGAGCTACTGTAAGTGCTGGAGCTGCTTTGATGTCGGCAGAGCCGGGCATTTTCCCAGCTGAGCACTTGACCCTAGCGCTGGCAGTCAGCCTTCCAGGCACTGAGCTCATTTAATGAAGCAGGGCTGCAGGCTGACAGCACCCTTGCCAGTTGGGGTTTTCCAGAGAAAGCATGGATTTACCTTCTCACTTCCCTGGCAAGGGATTTGCAGCAGGCCCAGACGCTGCCCTGTCTCTTTTTTTGTACCTAGTCTTGGCCCTACATGTCAAATTTTTGCTCTTGTGAGCCAAATTCCCACCTACACACATAAGGAAATGATTTGGCATTGGATCTGGAAGTTTACAGAGGAAGCTGGCTTTGGGAAATGTGTTAAAGGTGGGATGGTGATTCCCTTCTCTTGGCTGCCTTTAGACACCCCAATTCGGGAATGCAGTTCCCTGTGTGATTCTTGTGCTTATGAACCACTTCTGTGAGGGGCAGTATGCTCCGGCATCCAGAGGCTGCAGTCCAGGCTGGAATACCAAAGGTGCTGGGGGGTTGGCAAGGTCTTTCCTTCACCCATTCTAGTGTCCTCAGCAAGGGTACAGCTCATGTCCTAGTGACGTTCTCGTGACTGAATTGGACGTGAAGGGCTGTGTTTTGTGCTCTGTGCGTGTTCCTGCAGCGGTTTCAGCGGGGTTACTCTTGTTCCAATCAAACACGATTATCCTTGCCTTGCCAGGCACTTGGAGTGTTGGAAATCCATCCGTACTTTGCCTCTGGCTTCCTTGGGAACAGCTCCCGTCTGTGCTTTGTGTTCATGTCTCTGTTTCCTGGCAAGGCAGTTGCTGTGACTGCTGAGAAGTCAAATGAGGTCCTTGACTGGGGTTTATTTTTCTCTTTGCACAGTCAGTTTGGTTGCTGGGCAGGTGATGATCCCTATGTGCCTGAAGGAATTGGAAAACCGTATTTTAGGAACCCAAAGAAAACTGCATTTCTGTCTCACCTTCCCTCATTTCCCCTTTCTCTTAATCACCATTTTATAGAGAATTCCAGAGGATCCTCTGATGGGCTTTTGGCCTCCGTGTCTTCCAATTGCTGCTTTATTGACCATGTTGTCCATACGGGGACCTTGAAATTAAAGCAGTGCAGTGGGACTGGTGTGCAGGAGTCTTTTGGTATCCTTTACACAGAAAGTAAATTTTATCAGTGACAAGGGTTTTTTTCTATAGGGAAGTTCCTTCTCCCATTCTCTTTCTCCTAGTGTTTTCCCTGGCATTTTAATGTGAGCATGTATATGAATAAATAAAAGTTCCTGCAGGCATCTTAGTTTGGGTTTTGGTTTTTTTTTTGCGTTGTACTTTTAAATAGCTGTGCTTACATGAGCCTGTTTCCAATTTAATCTGATTTTTTACAGACCTAGGGAAAGAAAAAGCGTTTCCTGTGAACTTTACACACTTAGTGGAGGCCAGAGTTTGTCCTATAAGAGAAGATCAGAAAAGGGCACCTACCCTGACCCTTTGAAGTGTTAAAAGCAGGTGTGCACCTCCTGTATCAAGTTTTTGGGAAAGGTGTGTGTACCCTTTTAAAAATAATAACCCAGCTTGGAAGCTGAACTAAACAGCATTTCTGTGCCCTCGAGTTTGCTGGAGGTTTGTATTCTGCCAGGTGTTTTGCTGCTTATTTTGTGCACACCAAATCTGAAGAGTGGCTGCTGGTAAAGGCAATATTTTGGGTAGTTCCTTGGAGTAGCATTAAAAAAAAAAAAAGAAACCTACAGAAAAGTCCTCCAAAATTTATAAAACAGAAGAGGCTGTGCATCAAGGGGTTTGTTTGTTTTCAAAATACATTTTATTGCAAGTTTTTGATTCAGGATTTAGGCCAGCTCTGACAAACCTGTCACCTTTGCTGGGGTTGTAGATGAAGGTATTTGGGAGAGAAAAAAACCCTTTCTGGTGTGTCTTGGATCTGAACCCATCTTAATTTCCTCAGAGCAGGACATTTCCCAGCCCCAAGGAGAGGAAATCTCATTTGTTTAAGTGAAGCCTCTATGGAGAGGTTCAGAAGCTCAGGGCTTGCTCCTCGTTGTCTGTCTGAACCAGATTTGTGCACAGAACAAATACAAAGCTGGATTTGCTTTGGAAAGCAGTGATTTATGGTGTGGAGTCACTAAACATGTTTGCACATGAGTCCTTTGGGCATGCATAACAGCTTAGCTTGGGACCCTACCACAAAAGCATTCATTCCTTCTTATCTTGCCCCAGAGGCCAGGGCCAGTTGTGTTTTTGTTTCTGTTCCCAAAGAACTGGCTGCAGGCAGAGATGAATTAGAGGGGGGTCTTTAGGCCTTCTGGAGGGGGGAAAAAAAGAGATACACTTCAGTATTGTTTCCAAAAAACCCCTCCCCCCACATTAAGATGTATTACACCTGAATACAGGATACAAACTTCCTGGCTTTTACTGGAAATAGTGTGGCCAGCAGGGACAGTGACTGTCCCTCTGTGCTGGGCACTGGTGAGGCCCCAACTCCCATCCTGGGGACAATTTTGGACTCCTCACTCCAAGAAAGACACTGAGGTGCTGGAATATGTCCAGGGCAGGGAACGGACCTGGGGAGGGGTCTGGAGCACAAGTCTGATGAGGAGCTCAAGGAGGACCTTCTTGCTCCCTACAACTGCCTGAAAGGAGGTCACAGTGACGTGGGGATCAGTTCCTTCTCTGAGTTAACAAGTGACAGGACAAGAGTAAATGGCCTCAAGTTGTACCAGGGGATGTTTGCCTTGAATTTTAGGGAAAATGTCTTCAGTGAAAGCATGGCCAGTCGTGGAAACAGCCTGCCCAGTGCAGTGGTGGAATCCCCACCCCTGGAGGGATTTAAAAGCTGTGTGGATGTGGCCCCTGGGGACGTGTTTAGTGGTGGCCTTGGCAGTGCTGGGTCAATGGCTGGACTCCATGATCTTGAAGGTCTTTTCCACCCTAAAGGATTCCATGGTTTTGGGATTCTGTAAAGCCTTTTGGGGGCTCCTGGTGTGTTAACACTCCAGTGTTAAGGTGTGATCTAATTCCTTTGTGAGTATTAGGGCCTTACAATTCAGGAGGAGCAGTGCTACATTAACTGGGTATTTGGCATTGCTGTCACAGCTGGAGGAACATCAATCTGATTTTTCACTGCTCATTTGTGGTGAGATATGGGGGGGATGCACAAGGATGGAGGGGATCCGGAAGAGAGTCATGATTCCTCATTACAAAGGACTGGAGCTCTGTCTGCATCAGTTCTCAAAGGGAAACTTAAGGGGTAATTTGTAGAATGCTACAGAGGGAACAGAAATTATTATAAATAAACCTCTTCTACCCATAAGAAAATGGAGTAGCCAGAAAATGAAAGCTAGATAAATTCAGCTTAGGAACTAGGTAGACTTTTACTGTGAAGATTGGAAATCATTGGAACATTTTCCTGACGTGCGCTATAAATTATTCTGTATCACTAGAAATCTTTAAATCATGGTTGGCTTTTTTCCCCCCTGAAAGTTACGCTTTCGTTAAATTGCAGCTTTTGGACCAGAATCAGGAATTCATTTATTCAGCAGAGTCAACCAGCACAGGCCCCCTTGCATTACAAAGCAGGCAGGCTCCGTTTTGGGGTGGAATCTGTGGAAATATGGTGGCACAGGGACAGCATCGTCGGGAAGGTGCGGTGTTCATCTCACCTGCCTTGTCATGTCACTCCAAAGGGAAGGATGAGGGAATTTTGTCTTCCTCCACTGACACTCCTGTGTATAAGAGAGTGGAGTATAAACCCCGCTCCTGTCCCAACATTAAAGGCTGTGTCTCGCTTGCACGTAACTCTTACTGAATGAGAGCAATAAACACAGAAACGGCCGAATCATTGTGTGCTGCTTTATTCCTTGCTGTGGGAAAAGGGAAAGGAAGGAGGGAAAGGAGTCTTTTCCCACCTGCTGGTAACGTCCAGCTGATTTACACCCTCTCCCCGTGGGTCTTGTTCTGCACCGGCTGGGGTGAGTGGCCAAATGAATGCCGAGGAGTTATGATGGCGTAGAACTGATGGGAGACCAGAATTATGGAGGTCATAAGCTTGTTCCACATTAGAAACCCAGCTTGCAGGAACAAGCTGTGCAGCGTCCTGGCTCCTGGGAGGATTAATTACAGATGGTGGCTGTGGCAGCTAAATCAAGTACCTCTAATGTTGTGTAAACTTCATTAGACAAATGCTGTAGCAGGGCTGTAATCTGTGAGAAATGGGATAGGATGATGAGGGTAGAAAAGGAAAATACTCTGTACGAAGTTAAAAAAAACAATCCACAGTGTCTAAATCCACTGAAGCAATTTCTTCTACCTCTTGTGCTTTAATGGTAGAATTTTAAACCACAAGCTTTTAAACTTATTATCTGGTAAAGCCTTGGTAGCTTGCATTAATAACAACTTTCTGCTAATGCCTTGCTGAATTCCTCCTAGTCAGCAAATCCTGGTTTATCTGATATGCTCAATCCTTCCTGATATTCTGCCACCATGTGCATTTGGCCATTTCTGTTTTACTTGTGGATATGGCAGAGGAAGAAGCACCGACGATCAGCTTGATTGTGCTTCATTGACTGACGTGGTGCAGGGTTTATAGGAGCCCTTGGTTCTAACTTTGGCTGCAGGTTTGTGTTTTAATCTGAAAGTTAAGCACTTGTGTGTGTTGATATAATATCCTAAGCACTGTTATCTAAAGTCCAAGAAATGCAAGTTCATCCAGCTGTCCTTGGTAACGGGAGGGTGTCATTTCATCCCTCTCCAAATCGTGTGCACCCGTGTGCTGCTGCAGAAAGGGGTGCTCACATTTGCCCTGCCTCCCCCAGAGGAGGCAGAAGCCTGAATCAGGGAAAAGTGAATAAATCTCTGCTGACTTAGCAAGTGAAACCTGCTCAGCAGAAAGTCCCATGAATGGCAGCACTGGGGGTGGGAATCGGGGCATGAAGGAGGACTGGTCTGGGGGCCACCGTGGGATTAATTCGTCCGCAACTTGTAATTTCACCCTTAGCAACTCACTTATTGACATGGTGAGGAACTGAAAGGTCAAATAAATGAACTGAGCTTTTCTAGACAGGGAGAGTTAACTGAGGTGGAAAAGCTAAGCATCTACTTTAAAGCACTTTTTGGTGGCCAGTGAAAAAGTTTTTGTGCTTGTTTAGTTCAGTCGTTTGTTTGAAATTAGAATGTTGGGGTTGTATTAGACATTTGTCACTACAGAGACTCTCAGTGTGACCCTTTGTTTGGCTGAAGAATAAAGTGGATAGTAGCTTGTCCTTAAAGAAGCTACAGGAGATCCAATACCCAAGGGAGTATTTTTTTAATTACTATTTTCCATCAAAATAATAATATTTTTATCATTTTCCCTGCTGTCTCTCCATCATCTCCCAAATCCTTGTCTATGGGCAGGTGCTTTAAGGTGACTTGTGAAGCTCTTTTGAGCTAAATTTAGGCTGTGGATTTAGGGATCCTGGCTGTGGTTTGATTCTTTCCTCTGCTATTTTAGCTTGTAGTGGCTCCACAAGACTTATGAATGGTCAGCTGAACACAGGATTTTTGGAGAGGAGCACTGAACACTTTGATGCATAAATTTAGGCTCAGGAGCTTGACTTAGCTCAGCTGGTTTGGAAAGTGCTGACTTTTGAAAATGGCATCTTTCTCTTGCAGTTTAGGAGGGCTTAGAAGAGAAACCAGTCTTGCCCAGTTTCTCTTTTTGATGTAGGAAGCAAGTGAAAAAGTTGTACCATTTAAATAAAGGTAAATTTCAAGCAGTGAAAATACGTCAGCTTTTATGCTGGTGGTAAGTCGGTTTTGGATTTGAAATGCATTTTTAAGTCTTCTTTAAGGAATCCAGGACTAGAAGCCTGGCTCTGCACTGCCCTGCAGGGAAGTGCTCAGAGGAATTGCTTTTGGTTCCCCATGGTTTAGATGCAGCTGAAGAGAAATATTTTGGCCTTTGGGCTGCGTCAGATAACACGGCACAGGTTCTGTGATCAGTGGGTACAGCACATGTGCTTAGGGGAAGTGCTGCAATTTTTATAATTTGTCATAAAATGCTGCAAAATCCCTTTTTCTTTTCCTTTCAAAGCAGTTCCTCTAAAGGGAATCCTTCTCTAAAAATGCTTCTTTCAGTAGGAAACACAACACAACAACCAAAAACGCTGCCTGTTCTTCCCTCCCTTACTCCCTTCTCCTCAGGAACAGCGCACGTGTGTTTTGTGCTCTGTGTATGATTAATCCTGAGGAGTTTGACAGAGCTGATGAGTTGCACTGTCAATAGGATCTCTGTTAGCTCGTTTTTCAGGAAGGAGGGATGTGGCTTTCCTCAAACTGGGAGTTGGGCAAGCAGCCAGTCGGGTACCAAAAATAATAAACTCATGCAAGTCCAGACCCAGCCAAATTGCAAATGGCTTTGAATGGGCCTGCCTACAAAATCCTGGAGCCATAATGATGGAAAGCTCTTGATTGCATTTTTTTTAAAGAAGCATGTCCTTCTGTTCATGTATAGTTTTAAGTTTTGTTTTTGGAAAGAGACGTGTAAAAAAAGGAGCTGATGAAAGGTGGAGTGGTAAAACGACAGGAAGGATGGATCCGGTTCTGACAGTCCAGAAGTCCACACAGGGAGGGAGGAAAGGGTGATAGCTCCATATGTGCAAACATTTAGTCATTGCATTTCTTTTTTGGATGCTTTATACCTAAAATGGGGGGAAATAGGAATTAAAAGCTATTTAGAGACAGGTACATTTCTATTTACCAAGGTATTTATTTTGTGTGTGAGGTCTGTGTCAAACCTGGGAAATACTTATCTGTAGATGCCTTGAAAAGGAACATTCCTGAACAAATCTTGGGTTTATGATCATCTATTTAACACCATTTCCCTCATGTTGTTTGGATTTATCTGTATCACTGTGAGTTGTGCTTGCTTAGGAAAGGTAATTTCCAAGAAGAGCATTTTCATGTATTGAGGGTAATTAGTTTATTTGTTTCTTCTTGAGGCATCTGTTAAACGTATTTTCAATTCTTTTTCAATCATTTTTTTTTGAGTGTTTTTAGCTCTGTTGTGGTGCACTGCTGAGAACTGTAAAAAAACTATAAATCATGGATTCTTCGGGAGGGTTTCCAGAAAGCTGGGTGCTTTGGAGCCAGGTCCCTTTTTTTCTCCCCTTAAAAAGACTAAAGTAGGTTTTCTGGCCTTCTGGGTAAACCTCGGCCGAATTTGCATCCTTCTTACCTGCCTTGGTCTATGCGAAGCTCCAAAACGTCTCTAATAAGGGAAAACTTCGAAATGAGCAGCAGTTAAAAAAGAGGTGTTTCTAATGAGTTTTTGACACCGGTGCTTGTGCTGAGGGTGAACTTCCAGGAAGAAGGAAGTGCATGTGTGCCTCACGGGATGGAATGACTGGCAGGGTTCGATGGACCTGGTTAACCACTGGAACACTTCTTGCTGCTTTGGGCAACACTGCAATTAATGTTGGCTCTGCCTTAGAGGGAGGTAACAAGCCGTGGCTGCTGCACCTGGAGAAAGCCGCCTCGGAGTCCTGGGAATTGCAGCTTGATTTGGGATAAAGCGCTTGCTGCAGAGCAAGCTGCTTCCCTGGAGAGAACTCCTCACCCCTAACCACGGGATCTGTGGGGAGAAGAGGAGCTGGGTTGTTCTGGGCACTGGACAGGCAGCTGGGTGTGTTGGGCACTGTTCCATCAGCAGGAGATGGTGTTGCCAAGAGCCTCACTGATCCCATCTGCGCTGTGTGTCTGGCCACACCGACCCGTGCCTGGCTGTGGAATCCAGCGCTGAGCACTCTCGGATGGAATTCCAGGTGCCCCTTTCAGCAATGACAGGCAAGGCTGGTAATGAACGTTCCAGCTCACACAACTGTGCCCGGCAGTGGGGCTCTTAATTGCCAGTTCCTACAAGTAAATGACTGTTGGATATCGTGTAAAAGAATTAAATCCTAATGGCCTGAGCAGATGATACAAAGGCCTGTGACAACTGGATGGATGATAATGGCTCCCTCAGTCACTGGAGATGTAAACAGGCACTTCACACACCATTTTCCCTGCAACTGTGCTTTAACTCCACTCGTAATAGAAGGATTGGTTGCCTTGAATTTAAGCAGGTATGAAGAGGCAACCAGAGAAAGGGGGGAGAGGAAGCCTGTTCTTGCTCATGTGTCTGTAAAATGCTGAACACACAGAGATGGAGTAATTGAGACAAGCCAAATGTTTATACAAGGGCATTTCTAGTGCCCCCATCCTTAGCAGGACTGGAGTTCAACTTGCCTGGGGGAGAGGATGAAATGAGAGCTCTCTAGAGCAGAGACTTGCTTTATTTTGTTTATCTGCAGGAGAATCAAAGCAGGGCAAGGTACAGCTTTGATGCAGGGTCAGACGTGGGTTTTGTTAAGTGCAGTGTTTGGTTTTGATTCATTAGCCGGATGCAGAGGGAGGAGACCTTGCCTGGATGAACACCAGCAGGAATAATTGTTTTGCTGGGAGAAGACGAAAATCTAACAGTGGAGTAAGGGTGGGTTTCTGCTGACTTTTTTGGACTGCAGTGTTTGAGCAGTGAGGAACCCTGGCTTTATTTCTGGATTGCCCAGTGGCAGATACTAAAATGGCCTTCAGAAGGGTACCTGTCTGCCTTTAGCTGGTCCCTTTTAAATAATTTATTGTGGAGCTCCTCCTCTTACTCTTTTTTACAGTCTAGCTGAAAGGTTTGTTCTGAAGGGACATAATTCTCCTGATGAGGAAGGTGGTCTTTCTCACCGTTATAAATTCCCTCTGAACTAACAGCTCTTGGATGAGTTTCAGTGTGGCACCTTGCTTGTGCATGGAACAGCCAGGGTTCTCAAGCTGCCAGCAAATATTCCTGGCTCCTACAGAGATTTTGGAGAGATCAAGCAAGCTGTGTTATACTACACTAGCAAATTATTGGTGCTGAATACTTGTCTTTAAAAAAATGCTAACAAAGGGCATATCACAGCCAAAACTTCCACAGGCTTTGGCTGCTCCTGACTGATCAAAGTGTTTTGTGAGGATCAAAGATCACTCTACGCTCTTAGGATTTCATTGGGGTTTGTCTCTTTTTGCTGGAATTGCCATTTAAGGGGAGGGACACTTATATCCCAGTGTGATTTAGACCTGTGACCGTGCAGGGGTAGAGCTGACACTGCCAGCTCTTTTTATGAAGGTCACCAAGCAGGAGTGGCCACCATTCATTACCAGCTTGCTGAAACAGAAGTGGAAAGCTCTGCTTTTCTGCCAGTTTCGTGAGAGGTTCCTTGCTCTCTCCTTCCTTGGAATTTGTGCAATTTGCTGTTACATTGGAGCAGTGGACAAAGTGGGAGTATTGTGTGTGACAGGCTGCTCCTCCTAGGACTTCCGTCTTGCATAAATCACTTCTCTTATGCCTCTCTATAAAATTTAAATGACATCTGGAAGGAAGGGACTTGCCAGCCCCATCCATCTGAAATATTCAGGTTGTTTTACATTACATTGGCATTGCTCAAATCAAAATCTCAGCCTTTGGGATGGAACTTGTGACTACCTTAAAATTAGGGCACAGTGTTCACAGGAGACGTTTTGGAGAGAAAATGTGATATTATTTCTTACCCTAAGGGTGTGTGAGCTTTTGATTTTCTGCTAATGTCACACTGGCTGCTGTGATTCTTCATTGAGAGCAATAATTGCTTGCAGTCCTTGGGGTTTGGGTCAGCAAAACTGGCAGGCTTGGGTCTACTTTACATTCTGGTCCATGAAGAAATTGTCCATTGTCTAAAGTGATTTTCCTTTGAACTGTTAGGTCTTGGAAATAAATGTTTTCATGAGACAAGGTGGTTCACTGGAATACTTCAACCTGTTTTTCCTCAGAGGTATTTCAAAGCAGACTCCTTTCAGAGTCTCTATATGTTCTGGGAAAGTTCAAAAACTTAAATATTGAAAGATAAGTAGGCTCTGCAATCTGCAAATTGTGAGGAGATTTGAATGATGAGATGGCACCACAATGGCAAAATTTGCGTTTTCCTTTTGTCACAGTGGTCAAGCTGGTGTTTTGGAAGGTTACAGCAATTAGCAGAACCAACCCCCAAAACAAGTAGGGGAAGGTAAATGATGTAAAACGGGCTGAATATTAAGGACGTAATGAATGACATCCGAGAGAAATGGAAAAACATCAGGGAGAAGAAAGGAGAAATGACAGGAGAGAAGGACATTATAGGAAGATATGGAAAATGCTTCCCTCCCTCAGATAGTGAAAGCATTTTGAAATAACTCCTGCCATTTTGGGTTTTCTGAGGGTACTTTGTGTTTTCCCAAACCAGCCCCTTGCCGGGCGTGGGGATCTCAGTTCGCTGCCCTGAGTGCATTTCGCAGGGCTCCTCAGGGTCACGGCAGGAGGCTGGATTAACATTCCCAGCAGGCTCTGGAGTTTGGATATTCTCTGTGATCTTTCTTTATCCCCTGCGACGTGGTGGGAACCATGTGCTGATGATTCTGAACAGGTGATGTTGCTGTAAGGGGATTATTGGGAGTACAAGTCCCTTTTCTTTCCCCTGGCCATGGCTTGGAGGTCCAGCAAGGAGCCTGGGGGCCTGTCTGCTGTCCTTCTGCCCTAGGTGTTCCTCCTTTCTGCTCTTGGAGCCAGAGATGTTCACTTTAGCATGGCAACATCAGTAAAACTCCATCCTTTTCCTGGCATCCTGCGTGACGTTTTCCTTATCCTTGCAGACCCAAGGTGGAAATGCAGCTGTGATAATGTCTGGATAAGCTTGCTACAAAAGTTAAAGTGGGGTAGCTTATCCTCTCCCCTGAGAGGTGAACTCCCTTTTGTTATAAAGATCTATTTTCCCAGTGCAAATGGCGGGGTGGGGAGGGTGGGGTGGACACGATAGGACTTGTGCAGGTAGCTCATGGGCACTTCAGTCGTGGTGTACTCTGCCTGCAGACATGGGAGTGGTGCCCAGGTTAATCATCCAGGGAAGGGTAGGAGAAAAATCCATGTGTTGGCTTGTTCTCAAGTGAAGTGTGCTCCGAGATAGGCTCTGAAATTCTGCTTCTCTCTGTTCCTCATCAGGGGGTGGGAAAGTTCTGCAGATTAATAAGGGGTTAAGCAATTTTTTCTGCCTTCGTACATTCTCATTTCCAAGAACAGTGTGTCCTCTCTGTCTCAATATCTCAGCCCAGTGGGAGCTGGTGTGGGCTGGGAAATTTGGGATTTCCCTGGGGCAATCTGCTTTTGCAGGGAGAGCCCTGGCTGTCTCGAGGCTTTCATCAAACATCTTTCATTGGCCTCTTGAAGGCGAAGGGAAGCTGAAGGATTTTTAGCGTGCTGTGTTAAAAAGAGTTCTAGGCTTGCTTCCCCCTCTGTTTTTAGCAGTCTCCCCTCAATCTGAAGCTGTCTGGTGCCTGTTTGCAGGAGAGGATGCTGCACGGCTGCAATTCCCACTGGGTTTAGCTGCTATTTTAGCACGTTTGTCCTGGAAGGTGATAATGCAGCCTCTTCCCACTCGTCTGTCACTGCACGTCCTCTATTCAGCATTTCCCTGTGCAAGGACAGTTGTGTGTTCCTAGAAGTAGGAGACAGTCATAAATGACCTTAAATCTCAGCCAGTTCCAGCCTCCTGCCATGGGCAGGGACACCTTCCACTAGGCCAGGTTGCTCCAAGGCTCGTCCAGCCTGGCTTTGAACACTTCCAGGGGTGGGGCAGGCACAGCTGTAGTTCAGGTCCCAGAAGCTGAAGGCTGGATTCCTAGCAGGGCTTAAACAGCAGTCAGGTAGATTTAGAGTACACTATTTACTGCACTGTAAAAAAGAGCACTGAAATACTTCATGTTCCCAAGCTCCTGAAAAATGGGCTGTCTCACCAGGACTGCACGTTATGGCAGTTTCTTTCCAGAGCCTGAAACAACATTCCTCATGGCCCTGAGTGGGAAACATCAGGCACAAGGTGAAGGCTGTGATTTGGAATGTGCTCTCCTTTGGGTTGGTGCAGGTCAGGAGCTGTGGCTGATCCAGGCAGCACTGACCCAGGGAGTCATTTCTTTTTAAGATAAAAGTAACTAAAGATGCAGGGAAGAATGTGGCCTCTGGAGGTCGAGTCAAATGATGGATGCAGGTGTTTGGAAAAGCCATCCATCCGCGCTGTTGTGTGTAGACCTCTGGGAAGTGTGCCAGTGCAGAGGAGTGGAAGAGCTGTGCAGGAAAGAAAGTGAGTTCAGTAGTCTTCAATCTCCCAGCTCGGCTTTTTATTTTGCTGAGGGGGGAAAAAAAAAGGGAAAAGAGAGGAAGGAAAAATACAACAGAGTATTTTTCTAAATGCCCTACCCTTTTTTGTTACCAGGTTGTGTTTTATTTACATGCTTCTGGTTTTGAAAGCATAGGGAGTAAGAGGTAGGGAGACACCTGAAAGTATCGGAAGCACCAAGGCCTTGCTGCTGGGAATTCCCATCACTGAGATCTTCAGGAGAGATGGGTGTACTGAAACCAGGATCGTGTTTGGAGCTGCTCTAAGTTTTTGTACTTCTGGGAATGTTGCTTTGTGCTTTGCTGCAGTGTTCTTAGAAATAAGCCTTGTGCAGCAGAGATCAACCTGCTTTTGCTTTGGGGGGCTTCTTCCTTAGAACTGAGTTGATCCCTGCAATCAGATGGGTCCCATTCATCCCTGGGGTGGGATTTCTGTAGCTCTAGGAAAGTGCCAGGCTGGTGATTGCATCAGATACGTTCATGGCACAGTGGGAGTGAAGGTGGGAAAAGGAGAGTATGGAATAATCTCTCAAGTTTTACAGCTCTGCTACGGGGAAACCTCTCCCTCTCCATCCTGAACTTTTCTTTCCTAACCCCTTCAGCAGAGAGGACACTTCCCTCAAGAATGTTTCCTGTGTCACTTTTCCTAAAGCTCTTCACTCTTCAGGGAAGAATTGTGAATTGTTCAGGGTACGGCCAAGCCCTCAAGTGTGGGACTCTTCTGTTTGGGGAGCTTCTCAAAGTAGATACAGATGAAGAAAAACTAAAAACCTTAGGATCCTGCAGGAACCTGGAGTTAAAAGCATTGTGAGATGTTTCTTAAGCCGTGTAGAAACTGCATGAACAAAATCTTGGAAAATGGGATTTACTTCTTTGAGGAGAAAAAAAAAAATTAAAAATATCTGGACCGCATGGTGGTTAATCTGTTTCACATCTTCTTCAAGAAGGAAGAGAAGGAGATTGCAAGGAAGAGTTCTGCCATATCATAGTGTCATTATTAAATTTGTAATGAGGCAGCAATTATTTCTAACCAAGCGTGAAGTGGCCTGACAGGAATTGGCTCACACCATGTCAGCAAGCAATCTTCAGCCTGGCAAATATCCATGGCATGGAGAGGGATGTGAGGAGAGCTCTGTGTTACTCCTCTGACTGAATCCCTGTAGAAAGTGATACCTGAGGCTTTATGTACCCCAGAGATGTGCTTTGAAAAACACATTAACAAGCACTCATTCAAGCTTATTAAAGAAGAAGAATTAAAATGGTTAACAAAAGCATGTACTGAGGTGTTATTTACTGTAATACCCAGCCCATTCTTGCTGCCTGAGAATGGAGGGAAGATGCATTTTCTTCCTCAGCCTGAACTTAAGGGATGCATATGTTTTGCCTCTGCTAAATATTTCATGGAGCAGCTTCTGTAGATTAAGACATCACTACAGTGAAGGAGCCAAGTGCTTTGATATAAAACTGTCCCTTTTTTAAACGATGAGCACTGGAGAGATTTAGAAAGCCCCCAGTCTGTTTTCAAGAGTCTAAATAAGTGCTTCTGCATGTGCTCCCTCTTACCCTTGCTGCTCCAGCCCCCATTATGGGCTTGCCGTGTAAATTGTTCCGAGCTTTTACCGCAGATTTATTCTGAGTGAGATGTTAAGTACTGAGAAGGGGGTGAGAGACAAAAAATCACGTGCAGGAACTGTAGAGGTTATGGTAATCTTTGTCCCTGAGCTTGTTTTTCCTGTGGACAGTCAAATATTGTAAAATTGGTTTTTCTGTAGAAGAGGAAGTGTGGTATAGGGAGCAAACTGGAGAGATGCTCTGAGTATGGATCGTGGTTATTTTCAGAGCAACTCCTGACATCTCCCTGGCACTGTATTGGAAATCAGTCATGGTGTTATGCACCAAAAAAATAAATATACTTTAGATAGGATTACAGGGCTTTAATTTTAAATAATTTTTTTTTTTTTTTTGCCATCACCTTTCACTCAGTGCTTCTGAATAATGGAAGCAAAATGAGCTGTTCCAGCGTGAACTCAGAGACATGTGCAATTTGTTTCCTGTCGAATGCTGCCACTTACCAATGGATAATATGATTTATTTCTGACTGATAGCCAATCATGCTAATTAATAGAGTGGTAAAGCTTCTCCTGCTGAGACCGACCCATGCCCTGTCTCTGTTCATCTTTTATCTGCCTCGTGGGAGGGAGTTCAGATGCCTCACACAGCTGTTTCTTATGCCTTCCTCCCTGAAAAGCAATGGTTTGTGGTTCATCTGACCACCCTTTCCAGCCCTGGAGTTAGTTTTTCCTCCACTGCACCTTCTGGCCATGGCTGTTCCCCTGTTGGTGTTATTCCACAGGTTTTGCCTCTTCTCCCTCAGTCTGTTCACTGCTCTTGAACAGGGCAGGCTTTGTACCCATGGCATTCCTTCTTTCATAGAGCAAAGGGTAATTAGCTGTAGTTCTCCTCAGTTGTTCAGTGTGATTTTGTTGTCACTGTAAGAAAATCATCATTTTTAAAGCATGTGTAATCCAGTGAATGCCAAGGACTGTGCTGCTTAACTTCTCTCCTTCCCCCTATGCTGTCCCTCTTGATCCCAATGAACTTGATCACCCTTCCCAATGCTGAAACACACAAATACATATATCATCTCTTCCCTTTTCAGGATATTTTAAGCCTGATTTTGTTTTTGAACCTGTAGTTTCTGTGTGCCAGAGTCAATTAATTGAATCATTTGTAACAGAAAGCAGCAAGGAGCCTGTGTTAGAGTCAAACACTGAGCTGTTGCCCACCTTTTGCTGCCCTTATTTCAATTTGTTTTGGTCATAAGATTGTCACCTTGTTGAATCTCAGCAGCTCCCAGTGAACAAGAGCAATACTGGAAACAATACTGGATGACATGGGGACAGTCTGCACATTTCCTTATTCTGCAGGCTTTTCTTCATCATTTTTGCTCGGTAATGAAGCCTTTGTTCTCCAGGATTAATGACTGTGCAGGGGTCTCCTTTCCCTTTGGAAGGGAAGAGAGAACCAGTTTGTTAATCTGCTGCAGAGGGAGCTGAGATAGAAGATAAGGACATAAAGGGTTGTATTTTCTGGGAGCTGTATGGGAGATTACTGTGCTTGGACCCACAATGACAATATTAGGATTCGAGGTGTGTAATTCCTTGCTTTGAAAGCATACTTGCTAAATATCCAGTCTGGAATTGAGGATAGCTATATATTTGCTGACATGGCTTGTAGAATTGCTCTGGAGTGGATTGTTGCCTTCAAGAATTAGAGTTACATTTCACCTGGTGCAGAGCTTCCAAGGGCCCATCTCTGGAACTGAAGGAAATTTCCTTTCTCTGCTGAATCAGCTGCAAGGATTTTCATGGCCTGATGGGTTTGTTGTTGTTGTTGTTGTTAGAAATGGGATAAAAGGCTTAGTCTGTCTTGTTCACTCTGCCCTGGCTTAGATGCAGTTAACATGGATGCATTTGGCCCACCATAACCTGCATTTTTAATGGAAATCCTGCATCCTGCTGGCAGTCTCACTTCATCATTTGACACATCTGTCACTTGCTGTTGACTGCTGGCATCCTGGTGGCTCTCACAGGTTCAGGTTTTGACCAAGCAGCATCATTTGAAGGGGGCAGAGCATCAGCTCCTTGGTCCTTTGCCATGGGTACACCTGCATCCAGAGCATCACACAGCAGAGATGGGCACTCCTGCTGCCTCAGAAATAGCCATTATATTGTAATAAGTGCTCTCATTAAAGCTGTGATCAAGTTTAGATTAAATTAATCCCTTACCTCCCTTCTTTTCCACAGCTGTTCAATCAAGCACTCCGGGTTTGACATCCATTAACAGTTTGATATCCATTCAGAAGTCATTTTGGGGGAGGATGTTTGAAATTTGCCAGTTGGCAGGTTAGGAACTATTTGCGTAAATTGGAGAAGAACCAGCAGGAGGACCCCAAATGTTAATCCTGGATGCTGAGGAGAATTTCTAGTGCATGCAGCTCATCCAACTCAACACTCAGCTGGGCATGGAAAAAATCTGCAGCATAAGAGAATGGGAGAAAATAGTCATTGTTTTTTGCTATCAGTCGTTCACCATGTCCATTTAGAGATGGATTTAATGGGAGAAGAAAGTTTGCAAAGAGGCTGCAAGTTGTTTTGGGTGAATCTAATAGTGACAAACCAAAAGGCATTAACCTTTCCAAAGGAACACTGCTGCTCCCAAAATACTGACCTGTTGGTCTGAACAAAGATCTCTGTGTGCTGATTTAAATCCTGGTTAGAACCAATGATTTTAAACCATAGTTTTATTTTCTTTACCCAGTTTTCTCAGTGCATTTGGTTCATTTGGGCCCTTTCCTGGCGACTGCTTCTGTGTCTGTGTGACGGATAGGATAAAGATTACAAGAGCACCTAAGTATCTGAGGAATATTTTGGAATATCATATCCCTGAAATATCTTAGGACTACTGGGACATGTTATTTTTAGACTCTTGATTTTTACAAGGCTTTTAAAGGTACAACTGGTGAAAGACTAACAGTTGGACATGTAGCAGACTGTTGAACTGTGAAAACAGTACCTTGTTTTACTTTATGTAACTTCTTAATTCCCTGACTGGAAGAAGGGGAGAACTAGTTCCCAATTCCTGGAACAGTGTGTTCATGTTGCTGTGGTGTTAATCAAGCCCTGTGTTTTGCCTTAACTGCTCTGTACTCTCCTAGGACTGTAGGACTGAAGTTGTTTCCCCTGAGAGGAGCTGGATTTCCATTTGATTTCCGAGCCGTGTAGTTCCCGTGTTGTTCTCTGATTGTGGACATGCTGGAATGAGCCCATTTTAAACCCCCTTGTCACGGAGTTTCTATTATATGCCAGCAAATACCAGATCTGAAAACACTCAGCAGAGCAACAGCTCCCCATTGCCAGAGATAAAACATCAAATCCAAACCCGAATGGACACTGGGAATCCTTTATGTGTCTCTGAATTACTTTCATCTCCTCACTGCTCCATTAATGGTATCCCCACAGACTGTGCAGTGCTCTCTCCGCTTCCCTCTCGTTTGGGCTTCTCCTGCCAATTTCTTGGCATTGTCAAGTAATTGGAGTGGAAATGACAAATGAAAGCGGGGCTGCAGCGCTGCCAAGGCTCCTCGCCTGACAGCCGGTGGGTGGTGCTGGTAATTGTTACCAAAAGTGTAATTGCTCCAGGCTCTGCCTGCAATTTCAACAAAGCAGCCTGGAATTCGTCCTCTGAGACACCCGATCCCTGCCTTTTTTCAGTTGTCTCTGGCACAGGAACGACTTGGGAGGTAAATCCGACGTGGCACTCGGAGTTGGAGCTCCCGTGGGGTTTCTCCCCGTGGTGTGGCCTCCCTGCTCCCCAAAGCAGAGTCTGGCGGTCTGGGGACAGAGCAGCCCCTTGGAGAGTTCATCACAGAATGCTAGAATAGCTGGGGTTGGAGGGGACCTCTGCAGGTCACCCAGTCCAACCCCTCTGCCAAGGCAGAGTCACCTGGAGCAGGTGACACAGGAACGCATCCAGGGGGGTTTGGAATGTCTCCAGAGAGGGAGACTCCACTCCCTCCCTGGGCAGCAGTTCCAGTGCTTGGCCACTCGCGTGGAAAAAAGTTCTCCCTCATGCTGAGGTGGAAATCCTTGTGTTTTTTGGTGTGCCCTGTCCCTGGGCACTCCAAAAATCTGGCACCATCCTATTGACACCCACCTTGGATGGATGAGATCCCCTCTCAGTCTTCTCTTCCCCTGGCTAACCAGGCCCAGCTCCCTCAGTCTCTCCTCATGAGAGAGGTGCTCCAGACCCCTCATCATCATCATCAGGTGGTTAGTTGGGTACAGGATAAGCAACAACCCCCTCGTTTTTGGTATGACACCACAAATCTGCAGCTGTGCTCTGCTGGCTTCACCCTGCTTAGCAATTGCAGCAATGCCACCATCCCAGTGGCCGGCTTTACAGGTCCTGCGTGCTGCAGGGGACACGCCAGCACCCAGTGACATTTTAGGGATGGCCTGGATATTTTCAAGAAGCCGTAAGAGCTGGAAACGGGACACAGGGACACAAACCAGCTGTTGGATGCTTCTTATTTCCCCAGTCGCTGCACCAGAATAGCACACAGAGTGTTATCTGGTGTGGTGATATCCCATGCTAAGTGGCACCTGATTAAATTACTGAGGCTTTTTGCATATGAATAGCAGACACTGATTATTTTTGATTTTTTGGGTGGGTTTGGTTTTGGTTTTGTTTTTTTTTTGCTGAGGTAAAGAAGGGACAGGTGCAGCTGTCTGAAGTTATGATAGGCAGTTGAAAAAGCCGTGGTCGAAGAGATTTAGGCCTTTCTGTGCTCTGGTTAATGTGACAGGGTGACAGCAGCAAACCAGCAGCACTCACAGCTGCTCTGGGCTCCCTTCATGCTGCCTCTGCTCTTTGTCCTTTTAGCTTTTTCTTTGCTTTTACTGCTGGTTGTGTTCTTGCCTCCTTCTTTTATCTCTTTCTCCCCTGCTTTTTTGTAAATCCTCATCAGTATTCTCCAAACCCATCACAAGCTCACACTGTGCTCCTGTGGCTCCAGTTTTATTTCATTTCGTGTTGGTCTGGCTGTCTGCAGGCTTGAAAGGTTTGTGAGCATTTCTTGCTCTTTTGGCCCCTCTTCTGCAGACTGGCCCAGGTAATGTAGACGTATCTCTTCTTGCAGCATGGTGTTTTAAAATTCAGTTGAATTAGGAATCATTTATTCTTTTGATGTAGGGAAATCCAGGGAATTAATAAATTATAATGGCACTCCTTGGCGCTTAAGGAGTGCTTTACATCTTCAAAGCACTCTCTGCATGGTATTTCATTATTTATACCGTTAATTATATTAGTACATGTAAGGAAAAAGCCCCTTAAATTGTCATTGATAAAAATACACTCTCCACAGGATTGGAACCCAGCACTTAGATTGCAGGAGATAATTTGTCCACTGAGGTACAGGGCAGTGGAGAAGATGTCAGGCGGATTTCCAGCAGTTCTTTAGCTGTCTACTGAAAAGTTTTGCTTTATGTTTCAAACCATATTGCCTGGGAGCTTTGAAGTGTCCTTGTACGTGCTGGATGAGCACTAACAAAGCCTCACAGCGGTACAGACAGGTGGGATCCAGACTTTCCAGACTGGAGTTTAGGTCTGTTGCCAGGGATCTTTAGCTAAATGTTGACCTGTCCAAAGACCTGGACACTGAGACCCATGAAGTGCTTGGAAGACTGTCATATCCCAATAAATCAGGTGGTAGTTTCCTGACTATTACCTAAATAATGAATTTTTAATGCTCTGCAGAGAAGAGTTGGTTTTGATCCGACTGGTACCTGGCAAAAGGAATTTAGAAGCAGCTGATTTGAGCCCACAACAGGAGCCAGCCTGCTTGGGCTATGATAGAAACCAGGGGAGGAAGAAGAGCAAAGAGGGGTTTTCTTACCACAAATCTGAGCATTTAAGTCTCAAATCGTGAGTAAGGGTGGCTCTGTGCTGACCTTGTGTATGCAAGTCCTGTATTATTCCTCTGTGGAAATTATTTTTCTTTTTTTTTAAATTTTAATAAGCATGAGAGGCCAGAGGTGAAGGTTTAGGACAACCAAGAGATTGGGCACTAAGTTTGCCCGCTTCCTTCCCGTTCCTCGTAACCCCCATTGCTGGCTTCCCTGCAGGGAGCTGCCGCCTTTCAAACACAGAATCCAGCAGGATGAGTTAACTCCCATGTGTGTGTCAGCTAAAGCTTGGCACACACATCACTTAACCTCCATTTCTTCTCTAACTGCACCATCAATCTGCTGGCAGAGATGATGGCTGGGTTTCTGTTCTGTGGCCGTGTGTGAGCGAGGGGAGAACCAGCTGTGTTCTTGAGCAGGAACCACCGTCCCTCTTTGCCTCGTTGCTGCCTTACTCCGAGGGGCTCTGCACCTTCTAAGGTCAGCCTTGCCACCATCATTCCATTAACAGAGAATCTCCCTAAATTTCTGACGCTGCCCGAGTGTTTGTAACCTTTACCACAGAGAGGAGCACAGCTTGAAATGCTTTTGAAAAGCAGGGGAGAGACACAAGGATTTTCTTTTTGCAGTATTTTTGGCTGTCCCGCTATTTGCAGATTGACGCTCTTGATCCAGCACCCTACGGAAGTGCCTGAGCAAGTGGCCAGGTTTTCCAGGATATTTTTTCTCTCATTAAGCGGCCTAATGGGCCTTTAAGGCACATTTCAGTATTTTATCATTATGCTTAGCAGTTTTAGTAGTTAGCTGTAAATGCGCTCATGGCAGTCAACTGTTAATCATCCTTCCGTAGCTTAATTTGCCTAAGTTGTACTTTGCACTGTGAGTAAATTGAAGTAAATCACTCGATGGTGTAAATTAGCAGGAAGGCCTGGTCTCCTTGTGAATCCATGAAAAAGGAGGCTCGATGGCTGGGATAGGGGCTGCCCATCCTACGTAGGAAAACACCGCGTGTGGTGTGAGTTTAGCCCAGTGTTTGTCTATACAACAGGGACAGGGATTGTCTGGTGGAAAAGAGGGTTTCAGATGAGAAACTGATCCTCCTCTTCCCATTTTCTTGTGGAGGCAGCGTGGGATCGTGACCTCAGCATGGAGGGAATGGAAGGGGGTCAAGCACGGGTGGTGAAAAAAACCCCTTGGGAATTAGCTGTGGGTGTTCCAGCTGGGTGCACTGATGGAGCTGTGGCGACAGCTGTTCCCAGATCTGTCAGACTCTCTGCTTGGCCCGAGTCTCCTTCGTGGTGTTTTGGAATAAACGTGCCCAGGTAGAGCCTGATCATGCCTGGCCACGTGTTCCAGGAGTAGGTTTGCCTCAAAGCCACCTCTGCTGCCTCAGCACCAGCTGGGATCAACCTGCAGTGTGGACAGTCTGAACTTGATTACAGGGAAGTTTCCTAGAGATGTTATACTCACTTGGAGTTCTTGAAGGTTGGATTGTTGTGCTATTGGAGCTGATTATTGGCCATGCATGGCTTTGTCTTTCAGCTGCATTTGGGAAGCTGTTGAGTGAAAAGTGCCAACGTTGGGCCTGATAAGCGTGTGGGAGGGAGGGAGCCTCTGTTCTAGTCTGTCTCTATGGAGCTGTTTGAGACATGTTGTTAAAACAGGACGTGCCTTGTGCTGCATGGGTCTCGTTTCCAACTTTATTTGCAGAATAACACGTTCTGGAAGCCGGATTCTTGCCAAGACTGCCGATGCCAGAGCAGTGTTGTCACCTGTGAGCCCACAGTCTGCAGAGCCCCTCAGTGTGACTTCCAGAAGGTAAGGGGTGAGTGTGTGTGGCTGTCCAGAGCCAGGCACAGGCTCTGTGTCCTTCCACTCCTCCTTGGAGTGAAAACACGTGGTGTTTGAAGCCTTTGTCCCTTTCTGCCTCCAGCCAGAGGCTGGGTGTTGGAGCAGCTTGATCCCAAAGGAAGCCCCTGAACTTGGCTCGAACCTCCCAGCATGAGCCCAGCTTCCAGTCCCCCTTTGTTTGGAGGTGGGGCTGGGGCTGCCTGGAAGATGCAGATGGGCACTTTCCACTCTGCTGAGCAACAACAGAGCTGAGATTGTCTGTCTTCCAGTTTCTTCTTCCTCGTGATGATTGCTGAGCTTTCGTTGTCTCCTGCTTGGCTTTGTCTGGGTCTTCATTAATTGGCCATGGAATTGGTCTCGCATTAACATCTGGATTGCTGGGGTAGAGTGCACAAATAGCAGTGAAAATGAGTGTTTTAAAGAGGGTCTGTCAGTGTAATTACATGGCTTTGTGAAGCAGGCTAAAATGTTTCCCAATATGACAGCACTAATGAGGAAATAATTCTGATTCTTATTGGTTTTCCCCATTATTATTGCTGTGTATTGATTAAAGCTAGACCGAACTAGTAGAAATTTTTGTGCTAAAGAGGAGGGAAATCAAGTGCTGTCATGGCACACCTAATAATGAGTGCACTAGTTAAAATGGTAAAAATCAGATAAATGAAAAGGTGGCAACTTTAAAGCTCAAAGGGAAAGAGGTTTATAGTGTGAAATGAATCTGTGTGACTCCTTGACATGGGCAATCTTCAAGACAAAATGTTTAAGTGTTCCGAAAACATCTGGTCATTTAAACATTGAAAAGGATCACCAAAGATCTCAGAAGAAAAAAATTCTTTAATGCTTCAAGGCTAAGCCACCAACAGAAAAGCAAGGTCAGAGATCACCATCCCTCTCCATGGTTTATTTCTTATCTGCTCATTATGAGATTTATGCAAATATTGCTGATCTTGTTTCAGCAACATCTGTCCCATGTTTTGCAGTGGCCTTTCAGTGAAGAATCTTAAGTTTTGTCTTGAATAAGCGTTTTCTATTCTTTGAAAACTGGTTCAGCTGAAAAATTCCTAATTGTACTCTGGGGGTGGGGGTGTAAATTCTGCTGTTGTTTTGAGGGTAAAATGTCAAACACACAAAGTGCTGTGCCCCTTAGCAAGGGGATGTACCAGATCCAGTGAGGCCTCATGTCTTCACTTTCATGGTAAAGTCCCTATTTGATGTCAACTGCTTATGGGAATCCTGTCTCTTTTTAGGGAGAAGTGCTCCAAATAGCCTCCAACAAGTGCTGCCCCGAGTGTGCCTCCCGAGCTGAAGGATTCTGCCAGCACGAAGGACAGATCCACAGCGTGAGTGCTCTGTCCAGTTCCTCAGCTGGGACAATCCCTACCTGTTTTTAGCTCCCTGTTTGGTTCAGCTGGTGTGCAGGGGAAGGACAGATCGTTGCATTTATATCCTGTCACTGTCAGATAGTGGAATTTAGCAGGAATTTTGGTCAGCAGGGTTTACAGGAAGGGAATGTGTTGCTGAGCAATTGTGTGTCCTGCATGGCATAGTGGGAGAAATTTCTCCACTTGTTCCTTCCCTTTGCTGTTTCTGTGGGTGACTGAGACAGTGCAGTAACATCAGGAGGGGAGCAAAGCACAGTGAACTTGACATATTGGCTGTGCTCAGAGAAGGCTTTTCTCTCAGCAGCCATCTATGCTGCTGGAGATTGACTGCTGCTCTGCGACCTGGGTTCTGTGTTCTGTAATCTTGAATTATTCAAAAAGCAGGTTCTGGGATGTGGTTTCACCTAGCGGGGCTGAAAGGCCAAAACAATCAGAATAAGTGTCTGGAGATAAGGAAAAAATCAAGATTCATGGGTAGTAGTTAATGAATCATGTCAAACAACTGGCAAATGTAGAAAAATGGCTTAACAGCAAACTCAAGTCCTATGTGTGGTCTCTTACAGACTTTTCTGTTTGACAAGAGGCAAGTCAGGTCCAAATCTCAAGAAATATGCTAAAATACTCAGACACCTGCATATGTAGACTGTACTCTCTGCACCTGAGATGGATGTTGTAACCCTCTGTTCCAGCATGAGGCATGGCCAGCTAAACAAAAACTGGAACAGGAGGGATAGCACGCCCATCCTCCTCTCATGTTTCTTAGTACCACCAAATCACAAAGTTTTATCATAGTGCATTATGTTTCTTCTTGTACTGTTGCTGCATTTCCCTGTGCTGTTCTCTTGCTGCAGCTCTTTTGTCTTTTGGCTCTTTTTGAGCCTGTTCTTTGAGTAGGCATTCCCACAAAGATATGGGCACATTTGTACCTACGGTCGTATTTCACACCCCAATTTCACTGCCAGGTGGTCAGAAAGCCACTTTTTGTCAGTGCCAAGTCTCATCCTTGAGAGAGGAGGGACTTCAAAAGGGACAAGACTTTTTCCCAGGTCTCACTGTGCCCTTGGTTGTGTTGTGTGCAGCACGGCACCCAGTGGGCCAGCTCGGGATGTGTCCAGTGCTCCTGTGCCCACGGGAAGGTGACCTGCAGCCCCAGGACCTGCCCAGCCCTCACCTGTAGACAAGGGGAGCTGCAGGACACTGCCCAGGGCTCCTGCTGTCCCAAATGTGTGGGCCATGGTGGTGAGTACGATCTGGTTTCATTGATATGAGCTCAGAACCTCCTTGTAGCCCCAAATCTGGGAAGCTTTTCTTTTCTCGTTCAGTTTTGTTGGGAAGAATCTGGAGTCAGACATGTCTCTTAATTCCCTTTCTGTCCTGCTGCTGTATTTACATTTTTAATGGCTTTGCCCATGGGCCAAGAAGAGGGAGACAAGCTTAAGGCACTGAGCAGATGTGCCTAATATGTCCTCATTTTGGAGGTTAAAATTGGGAAAAAAACCTCAGGTATTTCCTATGCAAGCTCCAAAAATGCTTCTTCGCTTATTGGATGCCCTTTCCTGTAGAATCCCAGTGGGAAAAGTGCATCCAGAGCTTTTAATTCACAAGCCCCTTGGAAGCTGGTGGAATTGTTACTCTCTTAACCTGCTTTGACAAACTACAGTGTTGAATTCTGAGATGCACAAAAGCCATGTTTTAATTCCGGGTGACAGAAAGGGATTAAAGAGCATTGGAAAAGAAACCTCCCCCTGTTTTCCTGTCCCTTAGAGCCTTGCTCCTTCGATGGTCGCGTGTTCCAGGATGGCGAGGGCTGGAGCCTGGGTCGGTGCTCCAGATGTGTCTGCAGGGATGGTGCAACTCAGTGCTCGACAGCTTCCTGCCAGCCCCTGCTCTGCAGCCAGGTCAGGACCCTCTAGCCTTCCAAGAGCATTTCTCATCACCTCCTTTTCCATGGGCGACGTGCATTTCTCATGCTGGGGACCAAATCAGCAGGCAAAGCTTCTTGGTGACAAGTGGGCGATTTGGGAAAGGGATGTTTGACTGGTGTGAAGTGACAGTGAAGCCCGTGTGTCTCTTCCCTAATACCTTCTGTACCAAGCGTTTTATTTTTATCATCCCTTTGCTGGTTAATTAATTATGTCTAAAGGAACGGCTTTTTGTTTTCTACTAAGAAAAAAAAAAGATGTGGAGTTGATCAGGAAATGTTTTTATTTCTGTTAAGTGAAGGAATGAAAACACAAGGTTTTTAATGAGGTTTATCTTCACAAAGTTCAGTGTTTGGTTTGCAGCTGGGAAGTTTGATTTGCAGGTCTTGTTACTTTTTTTTTTTTTTTACAAGAACTCTAGAAATGCATTTCAGAGTAGTCAAATGGGGGTGAAATTCCCTTTTTGCCTTCAGGAGTTCAGAAATACAAGGCAGCTTGAGCTGAAAGAAAAGTCTCAGAGCAGTGTTCCTTCTGTGTGTTTGCATTCAGAAAACAACAAAACTGGGAAAAGGAGATAGGCCAGCTCATGGTTTTAGTTCTCCCAGTTAGGAGAACAGGGATGTTGCTGTTTCCAAGGTCTTTGCTGTGGACAAATGATGAGTTTTTAGCATTTATTTGGGGATCAATTCAGTCAAAGTCTATGCAGGGTTAACACAGGGTTAGTTAAGGCAGCACACTATATGCAATACTCCAAACTCTGGGCAAATCACTCAGTTTTTGGAATTCTTGTTATTATATTGAAAGTGCTGAAGTGTGTGACTGTGCTTTTTGGACCTTTTTCCTTGGGCCCATTGTACCCTTTCTTTTGGGCCCCTTGGTGTACTCCTTTCCAAGAGCTTGCCTGGAACTGTCTCCCTGGAAATCCTTGTCTCCGACCTTGACTTTATGTTTTAGGGACTGCCATTTCCCAATTATTTTTAAATCTATTACCATGCTCTAGTGATAAATCCAGAAGCTCCCTGACTGAGAACTCTTCGCTGTGAAAACCAAAAGCAGTACTCATAAACTTTATTGCCCATTGATGCTTTCCCAGCTTTCTGTTACTGGACCAGATGTTTGGACAATTAACACTTTTTTTTTTTGATAGAAGAAACCCCACCTGCTCGTGTGTTTGTGCTCATTTTGTTTTGCTTTGTCCTGAGATATTCCATTAGTATTCATTTACTGAGTGCTCTGCATTAAAACAAATTTATGCCTGCTTTAGATCCCTCCTTTCCCACTCCAAGTGGACTGGTGTTACCTGCTGAGCCATTGCACTAATATTTAATCAGCTAATCATTAGGATCTAATTTGTGGAATCAGGAGTGACTGTGTTGTTGCTGTGATGTATTTGAGAGTAATTGGCTGGCAGCATCCAAGTTAATGCAGCAGAAAGCCAGTTCTGATGGTGTTCCAGATACTGCCTACCAAGGACATTTCCTGGTGGAAGGGACATTGGCAGGATGTGCAAGGTGCCTGTTCTGATCTCAGTCAAACCTAACATTTTCTTGCATGGGCCTTTATCTCTGTCCCCTCCTTCGTTCTCCACTCCATCAAAAGCCAAGACAAAAACTTCTCCCAGGATTAAACTCTCATCTTCTATCTTTCAGATAACTGTGCTCTTCCCTAGGTGCTGAGGGAGAAGAATGCCAAAAATTCCTGTTGCATGCCACCAAAATACACAAAAAAGTTCTTTTAACTCTGCTGGGAAATCTGTCCTTAGCAACTTTTGTACAAAGTCTTCCACTCTTTCTTTGAAAGCCCAGGATTGGACTAATGAAGCAGACGAGATGGTGGTACTTGGCATTTCTACTCTAATTCCTGTCCACCAGCCTGTCTTCTGATGATCCTGGTGTGGCTGGAGGGAGGTGCTGATGAACAGTGCTGTTCCTAAACAAGGGATGTACACAGACTGGGAGCAGTGGAATTAGATGCATTTTGGGTGGTTGGAGTTGAGGCATGCAAGAAAAGTTATATTGGTGTGAAGTGCCAGCCTTTTCCAATGTGATTTAAATCCACCATAAAAAAATTGAAATTAGAAAAATCCAGTTTTAAGCATAATTTAACATCTGCACAGACAGTATGGATGGATTTAAGTAAAACAGTGCAGATGCCTGAGAGGTGGTAAGTGTAAATCACACCTTCAAAACCTCAAAATGTGGCAATTCCAGAAAAAAACTCCTCTCATCTGTCTCCTGCTTTATTGTTCTTCCCTGCATAGCTGTACATTTATTTTTTCCTCTGTCTATCTGTATGCCTGAATATAAGCACTTCGTCATGTGTATGAATTTATCTGCATTTCTCCATGTATTCAGACCTCAGTTGCCATCTAAATAAGCCCAGAAAATGAGGTGGAAAAAACATCTTCCAAGCCTTTTACTCTGCTCTTATGCTGCTTTTTGGGCCAAAATGAAGCCCTGAGTGGCCGTGGGTTATCCCACGGATGCCAAATGCCTGGAATTCCAAGTACTGATGCTGACCCTCACGTTAACTATCCATGCTTTCTTTTCCTTGTCTCTGCCTTCTGTTTAGGAGGAAGTTATGGTTCTGTCTCCTGGAAAATGCTGCCCAGAATGTGTCCCCAAGCCCTGCTTGGTGTCAGGAAGAACCTTCCAGGTGACTTGTGACAAAAACACCAAAACCACTCGCAGTTTTTGGCACATCTGTCTTTCCCTTCTCCCCAACCTCTGATTTTCTGCCAGCACTAATAGCTTAGTACAAACGCTGCTTTTTTTTCCCCTCCTGGAAGGGCAGGAGAGTTGAAAGAAATCAGGGCTTGATAAGAATTTGCTGGCCAGCAGAAAGGAAGTTTGCACGGTGAAGCAGATGAGGCACTTTCTTTTTACACTTGTTTTGAAGGAGGAAAGCAGAAAGCATTGGTGGTCAAAGTATTTATAGCTTTCATTGTGTCCCCTGAATTAATTTAATGCATTATTTAATGAATGTGTGTATGTGGGATTTTCTGTCAATGAGTTTTTGGGGCTAATAATAGCAGCTCAGGCCTCCCCAATGCCACTAGCTTGCAATTACTGAGAAACACACACGCACAGTGTCATCTCGACCTCAATCCCCCTTCTTCCTGTTTGCTGATCATCTAGAGATCAGCATTTTTTAAGGAAAGTTGATTATCTGATACAGACATGCAGAAGGAGCCATCATATTCCATAAGCAGCTCAGGTTTCTGGAAGGCATTTGGTTGTTTTCCAAGAGTGTTTAACAGCTGTATCCGTGTTCTTTCTCAACAGCACGGGGAACAATGGAAAAAAAATGCCTGCACTGCATGTGTGTGTCAGAGAGGGGAAGTCAGATGTCTGAGGGAGACTTGTGGCTCTGTCACCTGTGAGAAGGTACTGAAGAATCACCCACCTCTGATACCCCAGCTACACCTTCTGCTGTGCCAAGGGTTTCAGGCAGCCCTGCTCACTGCTGGCTGATGTTTTCAGGGGGAGAACAAGGTGCAGCGCCCCGGGAAGTGCTGTGAGGAGTGCGTGTCTTCCAAAGGGAGCTGCTTGGATGGTGGCACCATCAGGTACCACGGTGAGATGTGGAACAGCACCCACTGTGACTTCTGTGTGTGCCAGGAGGGACAAGTCACCTGCCAGGGAGCTGAGTGTGCCAAAGTGGAGTGTGCCAAGGTGAGAAATGCTTTCTTCTTCCAAGATGAACCTGTCAAGTGTTGGGCTTTTTTTATTTTTCTTCCCTTTTTCTTTTTTCTCAAGACACTCAAAGAACTGGCCCTTGTTTCGTGCAATCCCCTCAAAAACATTTCACAGGGAAGGAGAGCAAACCTGGAGTTTCCCGTGCAAGTTTGCACGGTGGGCTTCCATCGTGAAGCAAAGCAGTGTGAATCAGTGACTAATTTAACTGGGATTCCCTCCCATGCTGTGTCTGCCTGCTGTAGGGGAGGGTCAGACACACAGAGGGGATTCAGTGGTGATCACTGGATTTACCAGGAGCTAAACATGGGGAAAATGTGCAGGTCAGAGAGAGTTAAAAGCTTAAGAAATGTTCCTTTTATCCTCATTCTGTGTGCTACAGTGGCCTTCAGTAAGGTAGCTGGATATGGAAGTCAGTGTTCTACTTTTCTTCATTTTCTCCATGCCACTCTTAGCATGGAAGTGAAGCTGCCAAGGTATTTTATTCCCAGTGCTGTTTACTCCAAAACTAATACCCTCCCTGCCAGGTTATGTTATGTTTGCTCTGCAGTGGATGTGCAAAATGCATTAGATAGGGTTGAATGCTTCACCCACATACGTACAAATATGCTTTGAATTGGCTTTTTTTGCAGTGGGATAAGACTTCTGTGTTGTTTGTCACTGCAAAGGCTGAGAGGATTGGCATTGCTCAGCCTGGAGAAGAGAAGGCTTTGGGGTGACCTAATTGTGGCCTTCCAGTGCCTGAAAGGGCCCCAAGAAAGATGGAGAGCCTATTTACGAGGGTCTGGACTGACATGATAAGAGGGAATGGCTTCAAAATGACAGAAAGTAGGTTTAAATTGGATGTTGGGAACAAATTCTTCCCTGTGAGAGTGGTGAGGCCCTGGCATAGGTTGCCCAGAGAAGCTGTGGCTGCCCGTGGATCCCTGGATGTGTCCAAGGCCACTTGTCCCTTCCAACCCAAACCTTTCTGTGATTCTATGATCTCTTTTAAGTGGTGGGCTCTTACCTGTTTTATACCTATTACTCCACAATGTGAGTGAGGAAAAGGGAAAGAATTGTGGCCTTCTGGGTTTTCTGTCTCAGTGGTGATGCTTTTCTGGTGACCCTGCCTGTGTGTGCTAAATCTTGAACAGCAGCACCCTCGTGGTGTGTCCGAAGTCCAGCCAAAACCCAGACATCATGGTTTCACTGGATTAGCTTGCTTTAGTGAGTGTTCAAAGGAGTGAATTTCCACAGATGGACTCCAAAATGGTGCAAAAAAGGGTGCATCAAGGTATAAAAGTCTATGTTCACCTGTGATTTTGCCTTTGAAACAGTCAAAGTGCACTGAGTGTGGGACCCAAAGTCACCCCTGCCATGGTGCTGCTGCTGATCACCCGACCTGAAACTGCTCAGAGAGATTTTTGCTGGATGAAAAGTCGTGGTTGTCATAAAATCTTGTGCGCTTTGCAGCTGTTTGAGCGAGCTGCCTGCGTGCTCCTGGCTGTAAATTGGATCATTTACACTAATGATGATGGCGTGCTGTCATGGCTCAGTGGGGAGGATTAGTTAATATTCATGCTCACATCTCGGGTACTGACAAAAAAAATCCATTATTCAGAAAAGCCAAGGGTGTTTTCCAGAACAATAGCTGGAGATGTTAATGTGTAGGGTTCAAAACGACTCAAGTCATGTTCAGTCGTGGTTTGCCTCAATAGTGCAAAGTGTGCATTAATTAATTACAAGAAAATGTTTACTCAAAAAGCAAATGCTGTGTTTTCTTTTTCCTTTGTATTTTCCTTCTGAAGTTGCAGGTCTGTTTATTTAGGCACCTGCCTCAATCAGTCAGAGCTGAGGTGAAGCCAGGAGCACTTAGATTTCTCTCTCCGTAAGGCACTATTAATTTCCTGGTCACATCATCCTACTGGAAGTGTAATGAGGGCCCAGATAGGAACTGCAAGAGGTTTAGCTCCAAAGCCTTTCAAACAAACTTGTCCAGCAAAGTGTCTGGGGTGATTCTGACCTAATCCTCAAAAAGCCATTTTCAGCAGGCTGTGAGCTGGGAGTACACGTTCTCAACCTGGAATATGATCAAGCTCTCTGCAGCAAAGCCACAAGTTATCTCCCACAGCCTCTCCCTTTTCTGAGCCTTGGCAGAGCAGCACAGCTGCATTTTTTTTTGGGCTAGGCAAGCCGTGTTCCATGGATAGTTGCTCCCAGTTTTCCTGTAGCCTGTGTTTATGGATGTGGGTGGGGATGGGAGAGTTTACAGTACACAGTAGTGACACGAGATCCAAACCCTGCTAAAGGCATTTTGGACTAATTGAAGAGCAGAAATGTATAGAAGCAGCAGACAGAAATTTAGTCTGTGTGTGGTCCTCGGTGACTAAGAACCAGATGGTTCCTCCTGTGTTCCCCTGCTCAGGAATGCACCAGGGGTGCCAGAGTGTGCCCTGGCTTAGATGTTCTCCCTTGGCGAACCTAACAGTGACCAGTGCTGCTGTTACCCTGCCTGTGTCTTTAATAATTCCCATACCAAAACCGAGTGTGCCAGTGGGGCACAGGGAAAATTATCCTGGAACAGACACCCGGTTGGCGTAAATCAGAAAAACTATTTGGAAATCTTGGAACCCGAAGCTGTTTCTTGTGAGCTGTGTCCTGGTTCCCTTGGACAAAGTCTCTCTCTTTTCCAAATATTCAGCTTCCACTTGGGCACAAAGAGTTGTGGTGAATTGGGGCACTTTATTCCTTTCTCCTGCTGCTAAATTCTTATCTTCAAACCGAAGTTATTTAAGTGGAGTTGTACAGTTGTGACAAAGAACAGGCTTTTTCCATCTGGGATAAATAGAGCATGTGCTTTGAAATTCTCTTGGGGAAATAAAAGTAGAACATTCAAAATGAAGGTAAGCTTCTATGAATTGAAATCTTGAGGTTGGTCTGGTGAAATCCTAGTGATCCACAGTAAAAAGGGGGAGCATTTCTCTGCGGGATTTAGGGATGAAGTAATGGCCTTATCGCTGAATTCCGAGGCCTTTTCTGAGGTTTGTTCTGCAACTGCAATATTCGCTAAGCACATTTTTCAAACTAAACCTACAGAGATGAAGTGGGATAGAGGGAAGATAAGATGAAATTAGATATTGGAGATTGCATTCCAGGGCAAGAGCTGTTCTGCCTCGGCATTCCACAGTGGTTTTGGCGATGCTGATTCCACTGGAATTGCTGCAACCTTTCTCTTCTTCACAGGGTGAAGAATTAATTCACTTAGAGGGGAAGTGCTGTCCTGAATGTATCTCCAGTCATAGTTACTGTGTTTACAAAGAGCATACCAAAGCCGTGAGTATCCTTGTACTTCGGAGCAGGGAATAGTGAGTTCTGCTCACAAAGGTTTGGAGGGGTTGGCTCTCTTTCTCCGGTTCTGAGAAGGATATTATTTGCAAGTGTAGCAGAAAAATAATCCATTAATATTGCCTGCAGATTGCTTTTGCAGTTTGCAGAAACATTTGTGTGCATCTGCTGCAGAATTTCAGTTTTCCTTCATTTCCTTTGTGCAGTTCAATCAATCATTCCCCTTTAATATTTAATATCCCTACTCAGAGGTTTCCTGCACATTTCATAAAGATAGTTGGTTTTAATCCTATCAAGTAGAAGCTACAGAGCTGGGGCAGAGTGTTGCTTTCTGCCACTGTATCCCACTGATTATAATCTTTCCTGCACCAGGAGTCCATTATTAATATTTTCAAGGAACTTCCCTCTGAAGTTAAAGAGAAAGGAAACATTGATTATCTCGGTTTAAATATACCAGTAGTGGACTTTTCATTGCCCTCACAGATGAGAACTGGAGATGATAGCTGCTCTTTGCCAGCAGATGTGGGAAATGGGAAGTTTTATATTGTTTGGGGCTTTTTTTAGATGCTGAGCCTTGCTTTGCTCTGATCCCTGTCTCTGCCCCAGGTGAGATAAAAGACTAAGGTGTGGGATTTTTTTCCAGTTGGTGCTTTGTCCTTTCTGAGAGAGGAACAGGCAGAAAAGCCTTTTGAGCATTTAAAATGCCTTGCTGTCTTTTTTCTGCGCCCTTCTTCTTCATCCCTTTGCCCTTTCACCGGGAGATCTCCATGCCTGGCAAATCCACTCAGTGCCCAGGCTTTCCTTGGCCGCTGAAGCCGTGTTTGTCCTGCAGAACGGGGAGACCTGGGCAGAAGGGCCGTGCCGGGAGTGCGAGTGCCGGGATACGGCGGTGACCTGCTTCCAGCGCTCCTGCCCGCCCTGCCCGCGGGGCAGCCGGCCTCCGGAGGGGAAGGGACACTGCTGTCCCCGCTGCCAGTCAGGTACGCAGCCGGGGCGGCCCCTGCCTTCTTCTGGAGTCCATGCAGCCTCCACTCCCCCAGCACTCGTCTGATCCCCGCACAGAATCTTATCTTGTCTCCGCTTTTCAGTTGCTCATTAACTCGTTTCCATACAATTTAGTTCTCAGATAAGTTTGAGGCTCCCAGGGACTTCCCGTGGTTTAAATGACAGCTTTCTTTTGGCAAAAGAAATTCTCCTTGGGGTTGGTGTTTTGGAAGTGTTATGTCTTTTTCTTTTTTCTTCCGTTGCTCATTTCTGAATCCTAGTGTGAGTTTTGGAGTTTATGGGCTCCTGATGATTTCTTGGGAGTGGGAAGAAGAAAGAATGTGCTTACACTGTTATGCCACAAGCTCACCTGAGGGTGAATGGCTGCCAGTTAATAATTGTTTGGAAAGACTAGCATAGCCTTGGCTTATATGGTAATTTTGCCTATAAATTCCTTTTTCTCCAGGATATTGTCATTCCCCTGGATTTACATTTCATAGTTGGGAGGCTTGAGCCGTGGGTTGCTCGTGCTTTTTGGTAGCTCTTCTTGTTGCATTCGTGTAACTTTGGTTTTATCAGGGTGCTCCAGTTAATGCTTTATCTCAGTCAAAAAGAAAATAGCTTCACAGTTTAATTGTGCTGGAGTGCCCAGGCCATCTTCTTGTTTTAAAGCTTGTTATGTGCTGCATGCTAATGGAAATTCAAAGCACTACAGAGAGAAAAGTGAGGAAAACTGGGTTTGGACAGTTCTGATGGAATTATCCTGGATTTTTGAGAGGGAACAGCATCTCCACAGGCTGCTGAGGAGGGCATAGATGATACAGTGTTCTCAGCACCTCTCCCTTCTCCTTATCATGAAGTGCCTCTGTCTGCTGGTTACCCCTGAAAAAGTGGCCACTTAACTTCCGTTGTGGTAACATTTTGGAAAACCCAGGCTTTGGAATTATGGTATTGGACAAACAGAGCCAAACTTGCATTTTTTTGTGTCCTGAAAGGTAACTGACAATTTCCTTTACTCAGGCCTGCTGTGTTCCTTCAGTATTTTTCTGTCTTGCAGTGGTGGGGGATGAGAAACAAATGCAAAATGCAGCCTGCAGCTGTTCGGTCTGTGAGCCCAGGACACCAGCCCCTGATGCAGGGCTTCCATGAAGCCAGCATAAATTGACTGCCGCTTCTCAGAGATGTGCTGGGGGAAGTTGGCAGAGAGAACCCATTCCTTCTCAGCCAGGGGAAAGCAAAAAGCCCTGGGCACTGCTGTATTTACGTTAAAACCAGCAAATATTCCCTGTCACTGAGAACTTTTGGCTTGGAGCCCCACCGAGAGCACTGGACTTGGGGCTTTTTTTGTACCTGGGGAAAAATTGTTCTGTTCTGTGGCCAGGCAGTACTTCTGTGGTGCTGTGCCATCAAGGTTTTTCTGGAGGGGGAGCAGTCTGCCACCTGTCCTCTGACCTGGCATGGACACAGAGTCTTGACTTACTGGAGGGTTTGGCTTAAGGAATCTCAAATTCAGGTTGTTTCGGACCGTTAATTCCTGGTGACTTACAGTTTTTACTGCTGAGAAACCATGTGGACAATGAATACCCTTTTAATCAATTGCCTAGAAAATCTGAGTCTATATAATGACTTCTCACATACTAAATAGAGCAATAAAACATTTAGCCCCTTGGATATAATCTAGTATATAAAAATCCACTCCAAAGCTAACACACCTTGTGCCACCCAGGGAAACAAGCGATGAATTTCACTTTGATTTCCAAGTTGCATTGTTTTGCTCCTCCCTGGCTGCCAACTCTGCTGCTGTTTTCCCCCTCTGTGTGTTCCCCCCGTGCCAGGTGAGTGCCACCCAGACTGTGTGAGCTGCTCCCAGGCCTCTGATCACTGTGACTCCTGCCGGGACCCCAGGAAGAAGCTGCAGGATGGGCGCTGCGTGGAGATATGTGAACGGGGCTTCTACCAGCACGGGGGGTCCTGCTTAGGTAATTTCTGCACTGCAAGCTGTGCTTTTGCCTGTGGGATCCCATGGGTTCATTCTAAAGGGTTTGCCAGGCTTGGGTTGGAAAAGCATCCAGGCACGTGCTGTGTTGTAACCACGAGACTTTGTGAGGTTTCAGGTGGAACCGGATGCAAATTCTCCAACTCTTGAGCTAAAATGAGGCAAAATCATCTCATTTTGTCAGAGCATGGGTGGGGGGGGGGTCTTTCTGCATCAGGGATTTGGGATTGATTTTTCTTCTCTCTTCTTTCCCCTGGAAGCCTGCAATGCAACCTGCTCAGCCTGCACTAATGGATTTGAGTGCTCCTCATGCCAGACACCCCTGCTGCTGAAGGACGAGCAGTGTGTGGCGTCCTGTGGGAAGGGCTACGTCCAGGATCAGCTCCTCTGCACAGGTACCTTGAAGCAAAAGAGGCTTCAGTCCTCTGTGGTGGCAGAAGAACAGGCCAAACTTCACCTGAGCTATGAGAACCCTCTCTCTTGAGGGATCTGCTGTTGACATAGGTGTTAATGTTCACCCTAGAGTAAAGGAAGGAGTGAGCAGAGGAACCAAGTCATACAGGGTAACGTTGAGCACTGCTTGGGGAAATATTCATGACAATTCCTCAGTGGATCAGTTCTGTTGTGTAAAATTTGCTTGTTTTGAACACTGATGTTTTTCACCACCGACAGTTTTCAGTTCCTCTTTCAATTTCAGTTTCGCTTGGAAATGTGACTGTGGTGTTAAGGGTATGGAGCAGGATGTGTGCCCTAATTTTGCTAATAGTGGGAGACTCTGAGCCATGCCTGGCCCTTTCATCCAGGGAGATGTGTGTGTTTCTTTGGCTTGAGTGCAGACTGACTGCCTGCTCATGCCAGACCTTTCACGATATGGTACTTTGAGGTGTATAGAAAGTTGCTTGGAGAGGTGGGATGTTGATAGGACTCAGGAAATAATTTCGGGAGAAGTTTCCTGCTTTGTTTTGCCATTCATTCAGTCTATAATGTGTGCTCTTCCTGGAAATGCATTGAGCTCACTTTCTCAGGAAGCATTTTTACAAAGTAAATCAGTTATTCTATAAAACACTGAGATGTGTCTCAGTCCTTTATCTTAGCAGTTGGAAAGACTGAGAGTAAGATTGGGAAGATAGCTTTCTCTTTGGTGGAACTGTGACAGTGCATTTATGAGCTTCCCCTGCTCCTTTGAAATACTTTAAACTCTTCCCAAACTGTATAGCAGCTGCTTTTTCATCATGGCAGTTTAATTGTTTTCTCTAAAATTAACACTTTTCTCGTCTTGATGTTGGCCTTTTTAGAAGGCTTCTAATTATTTCTGCAGCTCTGATTCAGCAGAGGGGTGGAGCAAATTCTTAACTTCTGAGCCATCTCTTTAATTTCTTTGGAACTAACCCTCCTGCTTAGAATTAAATACAGACTCGGGGCTTTTAGCACATTTCAGGGCAAAGCACTTTAGATGGTAAGTCCAGCTTCCTTTTCTGAAGTGGTTTCCCTTGAAGAGCTGACCACTTGTTTCAAGTTTTGAAAGTCTGGGAAACCTCTGTCCTCCAGCAGCCACTACAGCCCAGGGCACCATTGTGGATGTAAAAATAGACAAGAGAGACCCAGTCCAAAATAATTTATAGGCTTAAGTATCAAATAATCTTCTACTTCATTTGGTTTTATTTTATCATTTCCTTTCCACCTGCTCCTGGTGTTTTAATTGGCAGTGCCCATGTACTGCTGAAGGGGTAGGGAAAGGCTAATGTTTCATTTTACTGCTGGTTTGTAGATTACTGATTGTGCACTCCATCCAAATCTGCAGTCACGCATGCTTGTAGCTGAATGTTGATGGGAAAATTTGTTCCTCTCTCCTCAAGGGAATTAAACCAATTTGCTTTAGTTCTGCCTGGCTGCATTTTCTGCATAAAGTCAAACCAGTGGAGAAAGTCTTACATTTCAGATGTGGTCCGTAATTCATTGCCATTCACTCTTTCCTTGTATCCTCTTTATTTCTGCAAATCTCTAATCAGATTGTCAAGACAGGCCTCAGACTGCTCTGAAAGATTTTCCTCATAATGATTTTAACATCCACAATAAGCATGTTCCAAAATCACAGAAAGGATGAACTAGACTGTGTTAATTGCTATAGTTCCAGTAAACTCCCTCTTGAGAAATTCGCTCTGGACTTGAAAGAGACTTAACACCAGGTTTCTTGCTGTATCCTCTTGTTGAAACATTGTTGTCTGTGTTGTAAATAAACACAGTGAACTAGCCTTTTCTTCTGTTCATGTTTTATAACAGCTGGTCTAATTGAGTCTCTTTTGAATTTTTGATTACAGTTGTTTGATCTCTGCCCTACTTTAATCCTACACCAGGGTTGTTTCCTGCCCCCATCCCTCCATTTCCTTCTGTGAAGAGTTAAAACCATTAAGAGAAAGTAAAATTGAGAATAAAAGGTAATAAGTTCAGTTATGTAGCAGTGGATTTAAAGACTGTGGATGAGTTTGTGTCAGGCAGAGTGGTGGGTTCTGCCTTGGCAGAAAAAGAACTCTCCCCACCAAGAGCAAAGCAAAGGGAAGCAAAAATAAACTATATCTGTGTGGTAGAATGGAAGGGCTCGAAGGACTTGCAGAGTTCAATGCTCTCACTGCATTTTTCTAGCTTAATTATTTATGTTTTCAGGATTATTCAAAAGCCCAGGCAGAACTGGAGTGTTTCTGCTTTCATCTCCCAAAATGCCAATGCTGAAGTGTGTAACTTGACACTAACAGAGCCAGCTCGCTCTGGGGCAAAGCGTTTGGATTTCTACTCCCTTCCTGTTGCTTTTCCCTGGCTGTGGAGGATCCCCCAGGATCCGGGGCTGAGCAGGGCTGAGCTGAGCTTGCCCAGCCCGCAGGGAAGAGTGCAGGGGAGGGGTGGGACCCCAAAGCCCAGCAGTGCCTTCTGTGCTCTTACTGGGATGATACCACTGGCACTGCCCTCCTGCTGTGGCCAGACCTGGGAGGGTTTCACGGGTTTGCAGAAGAGAGTTTGGCGAGGAGCTGCAAAAGAGCACTTCCAAATCCAAACTGGAAAAAGCCAGGGGGGTGGAAACAGCTTCCTGGCCGTGCAGTCACTTGTGTGGATTTATGTTCACACAGCCACTTCGTTGCTGCAGGCAAAGATGTTTGAGCTGACCGTGGCTCAATGAATGCTTCCATTTTTTTCCCTGCCCTTTCTGTGGAGTTGGTGCCTGGCTGTTTGGGCGAGGAGCAGCTGTTGAGCCTGGCAGTGATCCAGTGCTGAAAAAGCCAGGGATTCTGGAGGCAGGGTGTGTAATCAGGGAATCACGGAATGGTTTGGGTTGGAAGAGACTGTAAAGATTACCATGGTCCAAGCCCTCTGCTGTGGACACTTTCCCCTACACCAGGTTGCTCAGAACTCCATCCAACCTGGCCTTAAACACTTCCAGGGATGGGGCAGCCACAGCTTCTCCAAACAACCTCACAGGGCTTGCCAAGGGCCAGCAAGAGCCAACTGGTAACTGTTTAAAAACAGAGTCAGGTTGCCAGCAGGGAAAAGTGTCTCTTGGAAAGGAGCAGCACCTCTAGGGAGGAATTGAGAACTTTGCAAATGACTGGGAGCGTTCAGATGTGCTGACATACTGAGGCAGGTTAACAGGCAGAGGTCCCAGCTGTGCAGTGGGAAGTCTGTAATTAAAGGATCCGAGTCCTGGCACCCACTCTTTCAAAAACGTGTTGAAAGTTAGAGTGAGCTCAGAGAGTAGCAAACCACTCAGGTCTGGAAGGTGAGGCGAGGACATTTCGCTGCTTAGAAATTTACAGCATGAACTCATACTCTGCAGTTAACTTTCGAGTACAGACGTGCCCTGAGAGTCATCCAAGCTGGAATGAGAGATGCAGGGTTTTTTATCAGCAAGGGAAATTATTGACTGGAGCAGGAAACTCTGCACAAGCTCTACCTTGAGATGGGATGGTTGGTGTTTGTTGTATTGGGATTGTGAGGGGAGGATCCTATCTAGTACTGGATGCCCAGGATCCTTTTGAGACACCCCTCACATTGGAGTCTTCAGGAACCAGAAGAGCCACAGCATTCTGGAAAGATCAGGAATGAGGTGGAGGGAAGGAAGACGTAGGAGGGTGAGAAGGGGGAGAGCAAACAGCTAATCAAGACAAGAAAAGGGAAAATAAACCAAGGTGGAAGTGTAGAGAAGGAGCATCCAGAATGCTAAGGGACCATGTGCTGGGCATGAGCTTAAGTGTCCTGTGTCTTGTCCCCTGAACACTCCCTGTTCTAACCCCAGGTATTCCAGTTCCCTCCATATGAGATGGAGCTGATAGCACTTCCCTGCCTTGGGCAGCAGTGAAATCCCCTGGGATGGGATGTTTTGCCTCTCTGTGCCATATGACTCTTGCAGAATGTGCTCTTAGTTCTGTGGGTGAGCTGCTGCTGTGCCTGCTGGTTTCTGCATTGCCCTGATGCTGCTCACAGATGAGCTTTCCTTGGGTGGCTGCAACTTCAGACGTGTTTGCAGGGCAAACATCAAGAAGTTCCCTTTTCTCCCACCTGCCACAGAGTGGGAACACAAGCATGTACCCGCCTTATTGTGAAATAATGAATCGAAGAACATCTTTGGAACATATTTGGGTGTAATCAAGAAAAAAAAAAACCTTAATAGCTAAAAGAACTGTAATTTTCACTACTCCTGCAACACTGGTAGCACAGGATTTGATAGGAGTCTGTATCCCATATTTTCCCCAGCAATTACTCAGGCTGAGCATGTGAGGATTCCTGGTAAGTCACCTGGACGGACAGGAGGAATTGTTTCTAGAAGCAGGCTGGCTAGTTTTTCATCTTGCCAACCTTAACTGCATCCCTGCAGTGCAGTTTTGTGCTTGTGCCTGGAGCTGGGTTCCTGTCAGCAGTCACCCCGAGGATCTGAGTTTGAAGTAGCCTGTGGTGGGATCTCTTCCTATTTCCCTTTGTGCTTGTACAGACCCTGGCACCAGGGCCTTCAGTGTTCCCAGCACTCTTCCTGGGCTGAAAACAGCTGCACTAACTGCTCTGATCTGTGCTGCTGTCACATTCCACGTGCAAAATGCAGCTGGAAGTTGTCCTGCCAGGATGGCTTGGATGAAAGATTCTAACCTAAAAGCAGCGGTGGGTTGTTATTTTTCATCTTCTGTAGCAGTGAAAGCCTGAGCAAACCTGCAAAGAAGCGAAGTGGTGCAGGCTCTTTTTTGTAAAAAGAGCTGGTTGGAAGCAGGTTGTTGGCTAATGCTGCACTTTTCTCCCCTGCAGCCTGTCACGAGTCCTGCTCCTCGTGCTGGGGAGCTGCTGAGAACCACTGCCTGTCCTGCAAGAACCCATCACACGTGCTCCAAGAGGGGCTCTGCCTGGCCAGCTGTGGCCAGGGCTTCTACCCAAAGGATGGCATCTGCTCTGGTAAATACCTGTGAGAGAAATGCTCTGCACGAGCAGGAATCAATATTTCATTTAGCCATGCAGCAGCTGTGACTTTATTCATGTCTGACAAGCCAGCTGCACTTTGTGCATTCATACCAGATGAGGGGCGTGCTGTTTGTTTGTGAGATTATGAATTCATTTAAGATAATCAGATGCTGAAAGGTTTAAGGGGTTTTTCCTCGCCGAACAGCTTGAAAGCCTGAGTTATTTCTGAGGGCTTGACAAATCCATTTGTCTGCAGAAAGAAAAATGGCCTTTGCCAGCAGGTTTCTGTAAATTTAATTATAATTCAGCATCACAGTAACTAATACCTGCACAGCAGATGTGCCTTGGGATCTGGGAACATTTTCTGGGAAAAAGGGAGAAGAGGTGCTTAGAGGGAATTAAAAGACCTAAGTCATACAGATCCTGAAGGGGAGAAAAAAATCTCAAATAAGGAGTCTCAAATTAGCCACATGCATTCCAGTCTAGCCTGGATTGCTGTTGGCAGCCACGTCCAGCTGCTTAGGAGGACTATCCGTGGTCAGTCAGGGCTTGTTGGGCCTCAGGTGTGTGGCTCACACAGGTGTGTCTGAGCCGCAGCTCCTTAGAGAGAGCTTAAAAGCTGGAACATGTTGGCAAAATTGTTGCTATTTGTGCTTACTCTAGATGACCACGTTCCCCTTCAGTTTGGTCAATGTCTATACCAGGTAATTTTATTCACCTATGTTTTAAGGGTGCAAGCTTGAAATCTTGCAGCTGAAAATCATTTAAGCTGAAAAGGAAATTTAATTTAGCAGTGATTTGTATTGCCAGTGGTTTCTCGAAACCCCATAGCTGTTCCTTGAAACCTCTGAGATTCAGACCTTTCACCATCTACCAAACCCATGCATTTTGATGCCCAGCTGGAGATACGTTTTGCCTGGTGAAAAGAAACAGAAATTGGTTAAGTAAAATGCTTGGCTCTTCTAAATATCCAGCAGCATACTGCCTTAGGGAAGGCAGAGTTCCGTGGTGCTCTTGGACAACAGGTCAGTTCACTTCCGAACTCATTGCCTGGGATAATATGGACCACAGGAATTGATAAGAAAAATTATCAGGCTTGATTTTAGCTGCATTTTCCCACTTTGAAGAAAAGGGGCAGGGGGGGGAAATTACAGTTTTTTAAAATCACCTTTCCCCCTCTCCTTACTGAGCAGTCTGGCAACTGCTGCTTCCTGTCCACTGCCATGTAAGGTTGACAGGGTGGTTTCCACACGTGGGGAGAGGTTGCTGGCTCTGCTGTTCTTCCCTAATTGAGTGCATGTCCTGAGTGAGGTGTTGTTGTGGCAGCCTGTGGCCAGTCCTGTGAGAGGTGCTCCTCAGAGCCAGCCAGGTGTGTGAGCTGTGCTGCAGGGAAGCTGTTACACGAGGGCAAGTGCATCCCTCAGTGCCCACACGGACATTTCCCAAGCGGCAGTGGAAGATGCAGAGGTAAGAGCTGTTTTTGCATGACCTTTCCCTAGGCTCTCAAGGCACCCCCCTCGTGTTGTTTGCCCTTGCCCAGATGTGGGAATTTTATTAAGAGTGCAGAAATGGGAGTGGGGACAGGGAATTTGATTTTTTTTTTTTTTTTCTGTTTGTTTTCTTCGGTTCATTTGTGATGGATTATTTCAAATAACCTCTTTTCTTTGCGAAACGTGCTGAGATATATATTCAAAACATTGTGTGAGTGAGAATTATTGTTGTTAGTGCTTAATAATACATGGGCACTTCTGCTCTCATTAGTTCACCTAAACTGAGCTGAGTGTCGTTCCAGCTGGGAGTTTTCTACAGCTGGAGAAGGCTGTAGTCAGCAGCACCACTCTCAAGGAGTAAAAATGGGATGTTTCAGTTGTGTGTGCTCTGTTTCAGCTTGTCACGCTTCATGCTCCACGTGCCAGGGACCTCTGGCCACTCACTGCACCTCCTGTTCCTTCCCTCTGGCATTGCACCAGGGCCAGTGCCTGGAGAGCTGTGGAGAGGGTTTTTACCAGGATCACAACATCTGCAAGGGTAAGCTCTGGACTTGGAACAAGTTCCCCAGCTGCTGTAAACCAGGTTTTCTTTTTCCTTTATCCTATGCTGAACCAGTCAATGCTTAATTCCTGCCTTTCCTGCTGATTGATTCCTGCTTTGAGAAAAAGTGGATTTTCCCCAGATACTTTCTGCTTTTACCCCCCCCCCCAGACTTCAGTGATTTCAGGGACTTTTCTTTTTTACTTTTTGTGTATGCTGCTGAAATAAATGTACATTGCCAAGTTTTTCTCAACGTGAGTTAAGAGGCGGATGAAATTCCACGTACTCCTGGTATGAAATTCCACATACTCCTGGTATGAAATTCCACATACTCCTGGTATGAAATTCCACATACTCCTGGTATGAAATTCCACATATTCCTGGTATGAAATTCCACCTATATCTGGCAGATTTGCAAAGACTGAGGTAATCTTTGCAGCAGTGGGAAAAGTGAAAATTCGGAAGGTGAATTTCTGCTTCATGTGAGCCCTTCATACTGTCATTTCTTGCTGCCTGTCCTAGTGAGATTGAGATCACTCTTGCAGTCTCAGAAATTAAAGGAGAATTGGCTGCCTGTGGCACAGGGCTGCAGACTTTTATTTGTTCATCAGCTTTATTCAGCAGAAGAGGCGTTCCTTGGGGGCGAGGGGAATGATGTCCAAGTATTTTTCTAAAATCCCTGTTGTGTTGTAGAAAGCGGGACTAGATGCTGTTGGGCCTCTAGGAAAGCTGTCCCTTGTCCTTCTCCTTGGGAAAGCTGTGGCTCTGATGGCTCTGTCCCCTCTGTCCCCAGGTTGCCACCCGTCCTGCCACTCCTGCGCTGGCCCGGGGGCTGCACGGTGCCTGCGGTGCCGGGCACCCGAGGACGTCCTGCAGCCTCACCTGCCCGGGGAAGGAGCTCTCCATGGCCTTTGCCTGCCCCACTGCCCATCCCAGTTCCACGTGGATAGCACAGGAGTGTGCAGAGGTGAGAAGAGCTGTTCAAAGCCCCGGGGTTTGGGTGTTTGGGGGGGATCTTGTACCGTGTTTGATTTGTGCGTGCTGGGAGCCTCGTGCTCGCCTTGTGATTGCCCATGAGTTTTTAAACTCTGTAACTTTCAAAATGGCATATCCTAGTACTTTTGAGGGAAAATGTAATCTACATAAGACTCGTGACTAAAAGACTCAGATACTTTCTTTTTAAATGCCTATGTTCAAGCCTGCACAGCTCAGCTCAGTGTAGCCTCCTTTCCATTGAAGCTGACTACCTGATTTTTAGCACTGACTTACTTTGAAGCAGGATCAATCCTTAAATCCTTTTCAAAAAAGACTGAGCTTTCTCCTTCTTAGCCCTTGGAGCAGGTCAAGACATCCCACAGCACTCTTTTCTTTTGAGGAAGCTCTTCTGCTACATGCCCTGCAGCACACCTGCCATCCCTGCTCCTGAAATACCAACTAGGAACCATTTCCATGAAGGCTAGTGTCTGGAAAAGTGGGTAATGTGATGTACATTGGAGGTACATGTGGTTTCCCACCAGTCAGAGAGATAGTAATTTAAGTAAAGTAGTAGTAATAAGAATAGTAACAATACTACTGCAGGCTATTTTTTCCTTTTGGAAAAAACCTATCTTTTAAAAGTGGACATAATTTAAAATCCAGTTAGTTTGATTTTATCTCTTTGTCTCAGCTCAGTGGACTGAGTACAAGCTCATTTTTTTGCTTTAGAGAATGTTAAAAAGGAAGAAGTGGCTTTTTTTCTTTTTTTTTGGTGGAGTGATTCTGTCTTAAACAGTGACCTAGGCAGGTACCCAGTACTTGAAATGGTTCCTGAAGACATTCATGTAGTGTACAATCCATGCAGTGGCTGTTCCATGGCAGGTAATGGGTTTTCCTGGCTGAGTCCAGGTCATGGTGTAGAGAGTGTGTGAGGGAATCCATATATCCCTGCTGCAGGAGGGTGAGCAGGCCTGAGCAGAGCTCAGTGACAGCGCTGAATTATGTCATGGGGAAAGAATCCCAGCACAGCCCCTCGTGGTATTGGCTCTGCTGTGGCAGGGGTGGCATTAGAGAGGGAGTTTGATTTATTGCAGAAAGGGGTGAGTGTTCAGGATGTCAAACTCTGAGCTCTCACTATAAAATACTCATGCAAGGTTTGTAGGTTCAGCCTTTTGGAAAAAACCCACGACATTGTGCAGAACAGAAGCACGTTCATATGTAGGGCAAAATGCTGGTTTTGTAGAGTCACAGAACCCCTAGGCCTTGGCTGGAAGGGACCTTAAAGATCTCCCTGGCAGCCAGCTAAGTGTAGTTGTATAAATCATTTCATTTCTTCTGTCCAGCTCTGTGTTTTGTCTCCCCAGAGTCCAGAAATCTGCATTCAGCTCACACGGTGGAACCTGTGGCCTCCAGCCACTGCTTTAATAAATATGAGATTTTTAGCTAGTGAGTTTATATGTTTATTTAAGCAGATGGCTTAAATGAAGATGGTTTGGTTTAGGGTCAGTACCAGGAAAGAAGTGCAGTTTTTAAGTGCACTCTTCGTTCTTGCTGGATCATCCTTGTGATGAGCGTTCACTTCAGGTGGCCAGTGCATCTCTCTGAATATTTGCTCCAGAATGGCTGATGATAATTTTGCAGTGATAGGAAACCCTGCCTGGAGTAACTGCAGGGTGATAACAGAAGATGATTTCAGCAGCTGGTAAGTTTGCAGAACCCCAGAGCTCTTCCAGGGAGGACAGCAGCATCACAGGGCGTTGGGCAGCTCAGCTTTGCATTTCTGTAATGAGCTCTGTGGGTGCAAAGAAATATTAAATATGCAGCTGTCTCTGCTTGCTCCTTCTCTTCAGGAACTGCTCTCTACTTTGTAATCCTTTCTACCTCTCACAGGCAGAGGATCCTGTAAAGAATTCCTGTCATCCTTGGGAAGAAAGCAATCTGGCCATATTTTGAAGCAGTAACAAGTGAAATAAACCAGAATTAATTTGGCTTTCTGCGTGTTCTTGTTTTTCCCTTCCCTGCAGAGTGCCACTCCTCCTGTGCAGGCTGCGTGGGGAATTCTTTGCAGGACTGCACAGCTTGCCAGGCTTCCCACGTGCTGCTGGAGGGCAGGTGCCTCCCCGAGTGTCCTGAGGGGCTGTTCAGCCACAGGGATCGCTGCTCCTGTGAGTGCACCTGCAGCTTGCCCTGCTGCATCTCATTCCATGCACGTCCCGGGGTGCATTTCTCCGTGTAATTAGAGGTGCTGTCAGATTTTTGTGAAGCTGTTTAAGTGTTTTCAGGGGAGAATAGGACAGTCCAGTTTCAGGGAATGGAATCTCCTCCTAATGGGAGAGAGATGTACACTTAGAATCATAAATTACACTCAGTTTTGCTCCTCGGGACTGTTTCCCTGAAGATGTTTTGTGCTTGATTTCAGGATGGTATTCCTAGCATGTGTGCTGTGGAAAAAACTCTTTAATGGACAACACCAAAAAATAAAATGCTTTTATTAGGCAAAGCCTCAAATTTAGAGAGCAAAACCTTTTCTAGAGGCCATTGCTCTATTTATTCAATTTATTCAGCCAAGGAACAACTCTATAAATAGATTTATTTGGCAGGCCATTGTAAAGATTCATCACTTCTGAGCTGTGCACTGCCACCTTAGAGCTGAGGTAACTGCTGAGTGCTGCTTTATGTGGTTTCAGGCTTATATAAATGTCTTAGACACAAAATTTCAGTGTCAGGAAAGTGGCATCTTGCAAGCTGTGTCCTTTTATTCATGAAGAGCTTTGAAAGTAGTTTCTAAGAATTTTTTAACTGACTGTTAGCAGTAGTATTTTTATCTCCCTCAGATCTGTAAGCATGGAAATCTGGCACCTGTCTTTAAAGCTGGAAGGATGCAAAAACAGTTCATGAAACATTTTTGAGCACTCTTAAGCCACTTTCTCTGCCATCTCTTTGTGGAGCTTTTAGCAGACAGAGTGGCTAATGAGCTGGCAGGGCATTCCTGCTTTAGAGGTTTCATTTTGGGAGGGCTTGGTGGAGAAATCATTCCTCAGTTTTCCTCTCATGCATATCAAACTCCACAATGATGTTCATACAGTCCCGAGAGAAGTTTAATTTATCTCCCCTGTGCATCCCACTCTCTTTTTTTATATGCACAAGCATATGCTGGAGGGAGGAATAACAGGGCCAATCTCTCTTTTATATTGTGTGTAGATATATACTTTGATTAATTCAGGGGAAAAAAAAAAAAATCACATTTCTTAAACCCATTGCTCATCTTGTTTATTCCAAATGAGGATGTAAGAGCCTTCCAAACCACAACCCTGTAGTCCCTGGTGCCATTAGACCATTTCATTCCCATGTTTTGTAGGAGTAAATGATGGTGGGAGCTGGATGTTTTGGGAAGGGAGGGGAGAAGGGTGCACCAGGAGCATAACCAGGAATGTTGATTTTCTTCCTCAGCCTGCCATCCGTCCTGCAAGACGTGCCATGGCCCCTCTGATTGGGAATGCTCAACCTGCCACCCCCACGCCACTCTGGATGGTGGGAAGTGCAGGACAGGCTGCAAGGAGGAGCAGTACCTCAACCTGGTGGGGTATTGTGTGGGTGAGTCAGGGCAGCTGCTGGGGGATGAGCTGTCTGTGCCATTGAACTGCCACTTCACTAAACTGCCAGGAAAGCTGCTTAGGTCCTGCTCAGACCTTCAGGAAAATGAGTTAACTTAAAATCTGTGATCCAAAGAAGCGGTTTTATGGGGCCCTAAAGAAAAGCTGGCACAGCAAGCATTGCTGTGTGTGTTTTTGGGAGGTAATAGGATTTCTGGGTAGGGGTTATGCTGTGTGGGTGCTCAGTGCCTGCACTTAAGCCCATCGTCTGAAACCACTGATTGCATTTATCTGTTTAAAAAGAAAAATTGCTTTTAATCCGTCACACAGACACGTATAAACATATCCTGGGAACTGCTCCAACAATTTCTGAGCTTTATCAGGCCATTTTTTTTTTCTTTATCGAAAAAAGCTACGGTGTGTGAGGCTTTATCCAGGCTGAAGAGTTCCAAATGAGATAAGGAATCCTAAGAAAAGGGAAAAATGCATTAGAAGTAATAAATATATCCATTGAGAGGCTATTGTTCTCAGTTTAATACGATTCCCTTTCACAGAGACTTCACTTTCCTTACATCTATGTCTTGGGTGTTTTTTTTATGAAAGACTTGTTTCTTTGCTCTCTACAGATTAATTCTGTGAACCATTTCTTCATATTGCTTTTAAACAACAGTGATTGTTTTGTCTGCGGAAACAAAAAGAGCAGGGAAAGAAAGTGTGTGAGGAGTAGGAAAATACCCTTAAAGTACTGTACAGCTCTTTGGGAATTCAGGCTGGGGAATCAAGATGTTTAATACAGTCAAATAATTACAACCTGGAAATAATTCAGCATTTCAGTGTCAAGAGGTATCTCCACCCTGTACAATTTCAGGGGATACAGTGGTATTTATTAACGTCCTGGCACGTCAGAGCTCTATGCACTTTATTCCTTCCACCTTATTCCCCCATTCATTTGCATTATGCTCCCTTTGAAAAAAATCTTGTGGAAAAGTGGCCTTCCAGCTGTAAATTTAGTTGGGAAAACCTTAGCACCGTTTATCATCATCCAGGACTCTTTCTGAGGAGGATTTATTCTGCTGCTTTAATTGTCCCTTTTGTTTGGTGTCATGGACCAATTGTGCTGCTCCCAAATCCCAGGTGATCAGGGAGATGTCACAGTGCTGGGCAGGAACTGGAAGCAGAGGGTTCCCTCAGGGAGTGTGGAGGGCGTTCCCTGTGGCAGGGGAACCCTCAGTGTCCATGTGTTTGGATGTTTCTTTGTTCCACTGGAGCTGTGAGAACCCTTGCAGAAGAACATAACTGAGGTTTTTTGCCTTGACAGAAAAGTTGTGCTTTGGCCCTGGATCTGCAGTCTGAAGTGTGTTGCTCTTTGTGCTAAATTTATGTCTGGTGTTTAAGCAAAGGATGTTTGTCACCAGTTCTCCTAGAGATAAAGAGCTCCACATCCAGGTTGTTAAGTTTCACTCATTCTTCTCATTCGGCACTGATTGAAATGCTAAATTTGCCCTTGCAAGTTATTAATTATCAGTTAAAGAGCAGCTGTCCCATAAAGGAGAACATTAAAACCCCTGACACTCTCATAAGATATGATTTGCATCAGAATCTAACAAAGCTTTTTCCTTCGCCTCCCGAAGCAATATATTTTTACAATTGTCTTCCCATTTATCTTTAATTCCCGACCCTCCAGGCAGAACTGTGTTACGACTTATAGGGCCTGCTGTGCATTATAGTCACCTGCCATGCTTTATGGACCTGGAGGGGAAAATCTTTCACAGAGGCTGGAGAAAACTGACTGTCACTCCAAACCATTGCCTGGGAATTAATGGCGTTATTGTGCATGTTACCTGAATGAGGGTTGGAACATTTGCCTTGTTAATAGAAAAAAAAAAAAAAGGTCTTGTTTTCAGCAGTTAATCAAATAAGCATTTCAGATTTAAGCAGAAGAAAGACAAAATGTCCTCAAGTTTCCAAAAATCAGTGAGTCTCTGAGCTCTGTTTCAGGCACACAGAATTTGTGCCAATTCTTCCCTGAGAGTGCTCAATTGATTAATTTTATTTTATAGCCCAAGTGTATGTACAGGAATGTGTTTGGGACTTTATTTGAGTCTCACAGCTTCCATGGGTTTTGTTTTCCCAGTTCCAAAATACTCTGTGATTTCCCTCTCCCCCTTATCCAAGTTGACTTCAGCTTCAGGAAACTTTGCAATCACCAGCCTAAAAACCCCAAACATTGCTAAAAGTCTTGTCCTGCTTATAAACCCCTGCCCTCGCTTTTCTGATTTGAGGTTTCCTCGTTGCTCTGGAAGCTTCCCTGTTGATCTTTCCGGACTACATGGAAGGGCAATTAGATAAATGCAGAGGGACTGGTGTGGAAGAAAACTGTGAACACCAGTTCAAAATCCCTTGTAGTCTGGTCTTAACTCCAACTTCCTCTTCCAGCTGCAAGGGAACTCCCAATCCCCATGTTCCACAGGCTTTCCTAGGCTGTGTGCAGTTGGGAAAATCTTCAAAGCTAAACCAGAAGACCTCGCTCAGGAGGGGGGCCTGTAACCAGCTTTGCTGCCTTGCTCTTAAAATTCCAGAAGGGACACTCTGACAAGAAATAGACTCAGTTCCTTGTAAAATTAATGAGCTGGTGCCGTCCTTTTAGAGAGACATTGATATCATCACAGAGAGCTGGAGTTCTGCTGAGCAGAGCAAGAGGGGCTTAGCTCCACTTTCTCACTGGCATGCAGCCTCCTACAGAATCAGCAGCTGAGCTGCCAGAGGAGGAGAAATCCTTTCCCTGCTTAGGTTTGGGCTCCTTTGTGCCAGGCACCTTCCAGTTGGATCTTCCACCTCACCCTGCCTAGGGAAGCTCACACAGGATGCAGGCAGATCCCTGCAAAAGCGGTTGCACTTCACCAGGAATTCACTGTGCTTGTTTGAGTGACAGATTCCCTTTCAGGTTTTGGAAAAGAGAGACGAAAAAAACATTCCAACAACCAAAACAAGCCAGAAATCCTGGTCAGTGTTGCATATCCTTTTAAATCAACCACACTGATTTTCTTTCTGGATTTACTGTAAGACACCAGAGACTTTTTGCACGTTGAGGTGCCTGTAAAATGTGTGGCGTTTTCAGTGCTGATTTTATTCGTGCTCTGTTGTAAACCTCAGGTCTCACTTTAGAGTACAGCACAAAACTTGTGTCAGGAAATACTTTTCTGAAGAGCCCTTAAGAGGGGAGATGTGTTTAAATAATATCAGCAGGTGATTGCTTAGCAAATGGTGGAGCTGAGAGGCAGAAATGCTTCTGGTTTCCTCTGTGAGCATTCACAAACACTTCAGAGATGATTTTGTCTCCCCAACAGCCTCTTCTGTCTTAAGACAATCTGTAACAGATAATGTCCATAGAGGAAGGGCACAGTTTTCTTGCTTTATTTGCTAAGAGAGAGGTAAAGAGGGTGTGGAAGTCAAGCAGCTCTGGAAATCCATGTAAGTAATTTCATTCTGCTTTACAATGGAAGTTGCTTTATAGGAAGATCAGTGATAGGGAAGGTGATGGGAGGGGTATTTTTGCACAGAGGCGAACAAGGAGGAAATCAGAGCCAGCTGGAAGGGGAGCAGGAAAACACTCTGCTTGGAGAGTGGGAGGGAAGTCAGCAGTCTCAGAAAGATGAGGAGGGAGGCACTGGGATTAGAAGCCAAGTGGTGGCAGACTTCCCTAAGAATCCAGTTTGGGTACTGGAGGGGTCTGAGGGAATTAACTAACTTGTGTTGCACTGACCTGCAGCCAGCTTGGGATGTGAAGGCTGCAGAAAACCCAAATCCCACAGGCTGTAACGTGCCCACTGGCTGAGCTGGGGGGAGGATTGACAGGGAGAATGCAGAAGCAGGAAACAAGTAGGGCTGTGGGGTATTACTGAGAAGCACAAAGAAAACATCCCCCTTCTGTTAGTCCTGGCTTCAAAGGGAGCCTGCTGTGAAAAAGTGAAATGATCTCTCCCTAAACAAAGCACTTCAGTTCTTCCCTCACTCTCTCACTCGCTCCCCAATGTCCCTCAAACTCACCATGAGTGTCAGCCCTGGGTTTTTTGTTGGTGTTGTGTGTGCTTTGATCTCCAGGCTTGCAAAGGAGCAAGAGAGTGATGGGGCTGATTCATCCTATAACAGTAACTGAGAAAACTCTTTCCACTCGTAGGAGCAAAAATAGAGGCTTGTGAAGAGAAAACTCTGCTGCAGCAGCACAGAGTTTTGTAGAGACTTAGATTTTTAAATATTAGTTTGGGAAAAAGTAGGCTTTTTACTGCAGATAGTGACTGTTTGGATAGCCTACATTTTCTCAGTCTCATTTTTATGCTCCGTTTATGAAACCTTTTGACCAGATTTGTTATTCATTATACCCTGCCGAAGCTCTTTATTAGAGATCAGTGGCTCCAGCAAGAAATTAAACTGGAGGAGTATTATTTTAGCAGTAGGGAAAGTCAACATATTACCAGGTAAACATGGAAGTACAAAAAACTAATTGGATTTATGTTAATTTTATTGGTTATAAGTGCATAAAGCTCTTCACCCCACCTGCAGCCATGTACATACAAATTACAGGTACTCAGGGCCCTTCGGATGATCTCATAGTCCTCGCTCCCCGAGGTGGGCTGCATGTGATCTTTTCTGGCTCCAGGGACTCCAGAGAAATGGCAGCTCTTTCCACTCTGGTGTCAGTGTAGGTTTGGGATCTTTGGCTGGGAAGATTCATGGGATTTATGGCTTAGGTGTGGAGTTGTTCTCCTGCACGGTGGGAAGCTGCAGAATTATAATGCCTGTGAGCTGTAACCCTGTGAGGAGGTTCTGAGGCTGGTCACTGAGTTGGGGAGCACAACCTCATGTGCTGCTTTGCTTTTGTCTGAAGCACAGAGTCTCTTCCTGCACACCTTTACCCCAACTCTATTAACTTCCTAGCTCCAAGGCTGAGAGCATGGGGCAGAAACTCAGTGGATTCTATACCCTGTAAAGGCAGGAGGTGAAGGAGGCAGCTCTCTAAGAAGCTTGGATTCCTGCCTGCAGCCAGGACTGGATCAATTTCTGAGCTGCTTCTGGGCTTTTGCAGCAGTTTTTGGTAGGAACCACCCTGTGTGTGACACGGAGGAGATGTCAGCTGAGGCGAGGCTCTGGTCGCTGCCGTGCTCCTGCAGCTATGGATGCAGAATTTCTCCAGGCTCCAATGTGAGCCTGTCTTCGGCTTGTAAATTTAGATTGCCTGACAATCTCTAGTAATGCTGTCAACAAGAGACAAAAGACACAAAGGTCAACCTGCAGCAGAAATCTGACAAGAGGCCAGGTACACAAATCAAGCCTCATTGTTACATATCTTTCAAGACAGTCCTCATTTCCTTTATAATTTTTTCAATTACCATTATGAGGATTAATTTGGCTTCCAGGTTGCCTTACACTGCACCTTTGTGCACACAAAAAGGGTTGTTGTCAAACCTTTTGAAGCACCTAAGTTCAGGCAGAGGTCAGGAGGCACAAGCTTGTGTCCTGCTGGGGAAAAATGGAAAAAGGAAAAGGTTTTGAGGCACTCTGATGCCACTCTTGGTCTGCCTTTGAGGGCTGCAGTGGCTGTTTCAGGGTATGGATGTCTCGTTTGTGTGGGAAAATGTCAACAGCAGGAACTACAGGAGAAGGTCATGCAGCTGTATAGGTTGTGCTCCTCGTTTTTCCACGGTGGGACTAGAGAGAAGTGAGTGCCTAAGGCTTCCAGGGGAGCTAAAGAGAAACCTGTAGGAAGGGGCACCCAAAATCAGGGAAAGGTCTTGGAAAGCAAAGGGCTTTGAGCTGGCTTTGTGCAGAGCTTTTCCAAGCTCACTTAAGGATGGGTAAGGGGATGCTTGAATAAGGCAGGAGGGATACAGAGGAAAAGTGAAAATGCTGTGGTGCTCAGGAAGAGCACAAGATGAGGAGGAGGCACGAGGAAAGGAATGCCCCTTGGATGGCAGAGTTTCAATAGCAGGATTTGCTCTGGCAGTTCCATCCCTAAGGCTCTCCTGGAGCTCTCAGCAAAGTTCTGTGCTGTCCCTCTGTGCTCAGTGTTCTCCTTCCCTCCCTGCTCCCTCTAGACTGCCACCCCCTGTGCCGGGAGTGCGTGGCCGACCTGCGGGACAGCGGCAGCGTCTGCCTGAAGTGCCAGAACGCCCGACACGTGCTCCTGGGGGATCACTGCCTGCCCCACTGTCCTCCGGGACACTACGCCCGGAACGGCGCCTGCCAAAGTGAGTGCTTCCTGCACGCGGCTCGGATCCTCGTGAGAAGTTCCACCAAATGGTTCCTGTTCAGTAGAGAAGCTTTGTCCAAGCTGGCAGGATACTGCACCGGAGCAGGTTTTTTTCTTGCTGGCGGGAGTTTGTTAGGAGATTTTATAGCCTGACGTGGAACATCACCCTAACTAAGGTCTGTTACTGAGGCTTGTCTTGCTACAGTAATGGCCCAGAAAGTGATGGCTTGCAGCAGCTCCTAAAACGGAAAGCCAAGTTCATTCAGTCTTTTAGGCTGGCATGATGGATGCAGCACCTGTGGCACGTTTGATTTTCTAACATGTCCCTGCATCTCCTCCGTTTTTTGTTGTTGATGTGGCTTCATATTCCAGCTGTTGTCTGAGCTGCCTTATACTCCCTGGAGTCTTATGAGGAAGCAGGTTCTTTTTCTTGTTCGGTGGCTGGCAAGAGATGTGGTAAAGCTCAAAACTGAGCAAAGGGTATTGGACTTTAGTTTCAGAGAAAGGAACCAAGACCAGAAATTCAGCACAATGAGATGCTCCTTTTGCAGGAAGTGGCATTTCCTAATCTAGTTTAGGATAGGTAATATATCAAAGCTTCTCTCCAGCATTCCAGGAGCTGTGTGTTTATTTACCTGGTTTTGACAAATGAGATCTCAGAGCTGTATGAAATATACCCTGTGTCATTTGATTGGAAAGGCCCTGAGAGGGAGAGGTTTTGCCTTCCTGGAAATGTAAGCCTGGGGATTGCATTTCTTCCCTTTGGTTTAAAGGTTTCATTTAAAAGGAATTGTGCATTTTTCAGACTATGTCAAAGCTCATAGGACGTTTTGTCCCGGCTTTTAAGATCCCCAGCACAGCTCAGCGTGGTCGCTTCTGATTCCTTTGCCCACTCTTACTCATGATTAATTTTACACCTATCATGATAGGTGTAATGATTGCATCAGTCTTTAGCTAAAGGCCTGTCAAGAAGTAAAACAGACTAATAATTTAGTATGTAACCTCTCTGGAGAAAGTAATAGGGTACATTGGCCTCAGCCACTGAGATATTTTAAATCTCTTTGGTCAGACTAAGAAACAAGCCTGAAAAGTCGTGAGGGAAGTGGAGAGAGGGTGCATGGAGATAGTCTGGTCTCTCTCAGTGCAATTCCTGCTGAAGGGGTGGATGTGAATCTTCAGGGAAGTGTGGAACTGTCAGAAAAGCACTAGATGGTTCCTGCATAGACAGAGAGGATCTGACCTGGAGCTAGTTGGGAGAAAGCATGAGAGGGAGGTACATGCTTGCCCCTTTTTTACTCTTTTTCTGTTAGACAGGTCCTGGTCAGATCTTGCAAGGGTTTTTCTTAAGAAGGGAAGGTTGAAGAGAAGAGGATGAAAAGAGGAAGAAAGGAGAGGATCCTTTATTGGGCACAAGATAATGTGCACCACTGAGGGCTTAGACTTTGCAGAAACTTTTGGTGCTCACCATCCCTACTCTCAGTCTCTGAAAGTGTTTCTGCTGAAACTTGTGGAACTTGCCCTGAGGCCTGCTTTTCCTTGAACAGAAACACTGGCTTTTGCTGTCCCTGCAGGGTGCCACCCTTCCTGTAAAACCTGCACTGGCGAGGGTCCCTTCTCGTGCTCTTCCTGCAACGCCAGCCTGGTTCTGTCCCACAGGGGCGCGTGCGCTCCGCTCTGCTCCCCGGGATACTACAGGGATGACAGGCAGACCTGCAGACGTGAGTGCCTCTCCCCCAGCCATCTCTCCTTTGCACAATGCATTTACCAACGTGTCTTGTCTTGTTCCTTTGCTCACTGTTCCCGTTGCCTGGAAAAGAAAGGTTTCAAGTGCCTAAAAATGCGATGTGAGTTGACAGAGGTGATGAGCTGCCTCGGGAGCAGAGCCTACAGCAGGGTTGAAGTTTGAGAACAGTTGCAGTTTTGTTGTTGACCTCAAAGACAAGAGGCTTTGTGTCCTGCTGTAAAAATTTGCAGGAGCATTTGGGCAGGTTTCCCTGTGATGGATTCTGGACTTGATGAAAACTTGGCAAGTTGAGACCAGTTTTAATCAATCCTTACTAAGGCAAACCCCCCCACCACTGCACTACCTGCCAGTACATGCCATGGAAGCTGCATTGCAGCATTTATGTCCATTTCTCCTCGTGTGAAACCCCGGGAGAAACAAGGTGCAGGTTGGTAGGCACAGACCTGAGATGATCCTAATGATCTGGTGGAACTGATCTGGTGTTAACTTACATTTTATCCTACCTCTGCTATCCCTTGTGAATCTCTCAGGGCCTCTCTTTGCCTTTATTATTCTGTGTTCACTCTGGCCCTGGGTTATTCCTCTCATAATTACTGGGCTTGATGTTCCAAAATGCAAAATAGTATGGCCCAAAGATATAAAAACCAGGAAAAAGCCCTGCTTGAATTGTCCTGCTATGATAGACACACCTAAAAATGAGTGAATGCTGAAGTGGTTTGGTCACTGTGAACCTGAACACTCAGATTTACCCTGATTTAAATTCTCCTGATTTATGATAAAATAACTCCGTTGCACTGAGTCCAGGTATCAGTGTCATCCTACCTAGACCCAATTTTGTCACTGATGAGGTCCTGTAGGAGGAAACTGATGTGCTTGTCAGCTTTACCTGCCTTTTTTTGAAATAGATGGTTCTCCTGAAACTATTTCCATCTGATCAGCAGAAATGGAGACACCTTACATAAGTTCAAGGAAATAGCTGGAAGGACTCCACCACTCTTCTGTTGAGGAAAAAAAAAAAAGGCTATTCACTAATAATGAAATAAGGAAAGTAATAAAAAATAGGAATTTAAAAAAAGGATTCTTGCTGTTCTGGCTAAATTCCTACAAGCTCTACAAAATACTCAGTTTTCTCCTGCAGTAGGGATTCTGTTATTGCTTGCTGCACCAGAATATCTCCCTTCCTAATTAACATGCTCCTTTCTAATGAAAGCTTTCCTGTTGATAGCTCCTGCCTCAGGATATCAAGGTAGACCTGGAATGTTCCTGAGGCCTGCACCCTTCCTGAATTTGGTTCAGGGGCTCAACTGCAAATCGATTTTTTTTTTTTTTTT
>WEKY01058329.1:435049-476309 GCA_013390045.1 Picathartes gymnocephalus
TTTGCAAGCCAATTCAGCTACTCTAATCTCCTTATTGCAAATGGCTTTTTAAGAAGTGTTTGTAATCCTTGGAGCAGGAGGCTCAAGGCCAAGTGTGTTGGATTTTTGTCATTCCAAGTGTCACTTGTGCCTTTTCAAGTGCTGCTGATAAGCCACAGAGATACAAATTGTCCCAGGCTGCTGGGAAACTGCCACTTCGAGGGAATGAAGATTGTTTAATCATAGGTTGGCTGTTAGGCTGAGAAAATCTGGTCTCTTCAACGTTTATTTTAGTCTCTTTGCACTTTTGAGGAACTTGGGGTTGGAATGAGGTTCAGAGAGATGCTGAGTGCACGTATGGGCTCTGGGAGATATTTTTAAACTCAATGACATCCTGGCCCAGGAACAGTGAGAAGCTTAACGAGTCCTTCATGGGCTTAAAAATGCAGATATGGAGTCGTGCTGATAAAACAAGCAGACAGGTTTGCTTCCAGATACAGTTTTTGCTTACTCTTCTGGCATGCCTCCATGGGTAGCCTGATTTCCATGGATTTAGACCTCATGTGGAATGTTTTACTGTATTTTTAATAGTTGGTTCTCTGGAGCACTTAAAATAAGTAATTTTTTCATGTAGTATTCTTAAGTGAAGAAAAATCAGAGCGGCCCCAGCGAACCTAAAAGCAGCTGCTAGATTCTTCAGGTAAACATTTGGCTAGAAATCATTTGTACATCAATAAAATACAGACCTTCTGTGAAATTATTTAGAGGAGCTAAAACAAGGAACTCTTTTGAAAGACTCTGGGTTCTTGCTTCAGTGAGAGCAATGTGGGTATTTTCACATTTACTTTGCTATTTGGAGGAGTTTTTGGTTATAAAACTGTGTTTTGAATTAACATGTCAGTATTTATCACCCAAACTGTTAGTACAGCCTCCTGCGAAGTTTAGTTCCTGGACATCAGAGAGGTGAGTTGAAATATTCTGAACCTCTGGACTTTGATCCTAGATTCAGTAAATCTCTGAATTATTTTTTCTTTTCCTGGCATCTTTGTTGCTCCCTGCAGCTCCAGAATTTCACACTGTGTGCAGATAAAAAGGTGGAAACGTTGAGTGAAATTAAATGGGCCTTTGGTCCCACCAAGGATTGCAGCAGTCTACTCCACTCTCCAAATTTGTGTGTTTCTGGGTAAAGTCATAGGAAACGCAGGTTGCTTCAAAGAAATAAAAAAACAGAGACAGGGAAAGCTCTTATTTGGGGATTTGGATTCAGGGTCAGTGTTTTACCCTGACCTGTCCTGAGGAGAGTAAGAAGCAGTGTGAGGGGACGTTCCAGCCTATTCCAAATGGAATGAGACTCTTTACATTTTGGGGAATGTGAAAAGGAACATAACAAGCAAAAACTCTGAAATCTCCACAGATGTCTCTCAAAGATGACAAGAGGAGTAGCAGGGCTACAGGGTAACACCATTTTGACTCGTGCAGCCAGCTGGTGTATCAGGAATGACACTGATTTTCCTTGTCTTTCCACAGCCTGCAGCAGCCAGTGCCGGAGCTGCGACTCGGCCGCCGGCTGCACGTCCTGCCGAGATCCAGCTAAGGTCCTGCTCTTTGGGGAGTGCCAGTATGAGAGCTGTGCTCAGCAGTATTACCTGGATTTTTCCAGCAAGACTTGCAGAGGTGACAAACACGTTGCTGGTTTCAAGGAATTAAAAAAAAAAAAAAAAAAAAGGGAAGAAAAAAAGGAATAAGTGCAAGTGCCTTGGCTAAGAATCTGTGAATCCGTTACATGGCAGTGGGAGCTGTGCAGGTGGCCTGCTTTTAAAAGGGTGTAGGAAGGGGGAAATTGTTCAGTGACAGGTTGCTTGCAAGGTTTCTGCAGGTTTTTTCTCTTTTTGGGCAGCTTGCTGTCACATACTTGCCTTTCAGTGGAACAAGATTATTGCAAATCGCTCTCTTGTAAATGATTTTGTAACTGAGCCAGCAAAGTTTTCAGGGGTCAGGTCCAGCAATGCATTTAGTCACGGGTCAGCTGATAACGAGTGAGCTTGCCAGGATAAGTCTCTTTTAGGGGGCTTATCTGGCCTCCTGTGCTTACCTGTCTCTCTCTCTGTCTTGTTAAATCCTGCATCACTGGATGGCTGCAGAAACAGCAGTTTGGAGTGATTTAAAAGACACATGACTTTGAAAGATTTCCTGAACTCTCCAGCAGAGTATTCCATGATGGGAATAAGCGATGTTTTCCTACAGCTTGCAGACCCCAAGTGCTAAGCCCCTGTGCAGGGTGAACACCCCAGGAAGGGCTGCCCTGAACTGATTTTTGTTTTCTTCCAGAGTGTGACTGGAGCTGTAATGCCTGCAAAGGTCCTCAAAGGACTGACTGCCTGCAGTGCATGGAGGGCCACGTTCTCCACGAAGGAGCTTGTGTGGAAGCGTGCCCTCCAGCTTTTTTCCGGGAATCAGACACTTGCCAGAGTGAGTTTTTATGGAGCATTACTTCCAACATGTTGCCCTGCTTGTCTCCCAAGAGCTGTCAAGCTGAACTCTGCATGTGTCTCTTCAGGGTGTGATCAACCCTGCCTTCAGTGCCACCAAGCAGACAAGTGCAGCCTTTGCCCAGCCCCGTTCTTCCTCCTGGGCAGTCTTTGTGTTCCCAAATGTGGGCAGAGATACTACACAGACGAGGCACAGCGTGAGTGCACAGGTGAGCACAGCGAGCTTGGTGCAGGGACAGTGGTCACGTGAGGAAGGAACTTCTTGCCAACTTCTATCATCACTCTTTGCCCACTATTTTGACTCTTTCTGTCAGGTAGGTAAGACACACATAGTGGTGTTTCTGCTCTGACCCTGGGGACAGCTCTGCGTGCCAGTGGCTGCACTGGTTTTGCAGTGTCTCAGTGGGGTTGTGCTTTCCATCCCGTGCAGCTTGTCCTCCTGGATGCCTGGAGTGTGACAGTGGCAGCCTGTGCCACCTCTGTGACAGCACCACGTTTCTGAAGAATAAGATCTGCGTTTCTGCCTGTGGCCAGGGTTTCTATGGCAATACACAGACCAGAGAGTGTGAAGAAGGTGAGTAAAGAGACAGCACCATTTATCATCAGTGTAAAACCAGTGACAAAATCTCCTGAGGGAAATCCCTTCCTGAATGAAGTTTAGTGGTTACTTATCCTTTCTTTATTCTAAATGAAGATTTACTAGACTCTCTGCGGGGCAAGCCAGAGTGTGTTGGCTTTCAATTCTGTAATAGGGAAATCAAGGTGGGAGGTGATTTGCCAAAGTCATGGTGGGGATTGGGATGGATTGCAGCCCACCTGGGTCAGGAATGAGTAGTGGTGACAAGTACGATGCCAACGCATCCCGTTGTGATTCCTGCAGTAACACTTCTCCCTTCTTTCCCTTCAGCCAGCGGGCATCCCTCGAGCTCCCGTGTGAGCAGCACCCTCACGGTGGGGATTGGCGGGGTGCAGCCCTTAGACCCGTCCTTGCTGGGCGTGTGTGATCCGGCCGGAGCCTCGGGCCAGCTGCTGCTCCACGTGGACAGCATTCCCTCCACCGGCCGGCTGGTGATGCTGCTGGGCGGGCAGGAGGTGCCGCTGAGCCGCGGCCGCAGCTTCAGCTGCAGGGATGTGCGGGAGAGGAGGGTCCGCTTCGTGCACGGCAAAGAGGAGCCCAGGTGACGCGGGGGAAGCTTTTTTTCTGAGCTCTTGCCTCACAAAAACAAATAGTTGTGTCTTGAGAACAGTATTTCCTTCTTCCTTGGAAGCATTCCTACAGGGAAGCACGCTTCCCACTGCTCCTAAAGCAACTACCAATATAGTGTAACTGGTGGTGCAAAACTTCTCAGTTCGTGGTAGAAGAGCTCCCAAACCTGTTGTACTTTGGAGGGGCAGGAATCTGTCCCGTCTTTAGCATACTCAGCTGAGAGTTAAAACTGGCATCTTAGTCTGATTCTTACCACAGTTACTTGGTACTGTTAGGAAGATGCTGAAGTGATGCCACTGCTCTGCTCTTGGGCATAGTTTGCCTTCAGCCATTCCTTGTCTGCCTCCAGTATGAGCTCTGTTAGTACCATGGAATAATTAGTGGTGATTAGTAGCTGGCAAAGCTCACACTGCAAGAATGTTGCAAGGAGCAGACTTTTCCTGCAGCCAGGCAGTAAGCCAGCCACCCTGCCAAATTTCACACTTCATTTGCATCACCATAAAACCTTGGCACTAGAGTGACACCGGTGGACTTGTTCTAAATTTCTGGCTGTATAAATCAGGGAGGTCTTCTGTCTAAATAAGATCTAAAGAAGACTTTCAGGGTGTCCTGATGCCAAGGGTTGGCTGGTGTTCACCAGACTTCAGGCATGTGTTCCTATATCCTGCTTTTTTTTCAGTCTATCTGGTAGTCGCCATGAAACATCATCACCTTGTCTTGAGAAACAAAGCTACTTTATTACTAAATATCACTCTATTTATTTTTTATACTGTTATTTAAAACATCAAGATGTTTGGGTGGCATCATTGAAAAGTAAATGGGAAGGAAAAATCCTGGCAAGTCCTGAAGCCAGATAAGTGACAATTTTTCTTTAGCAGAGAGTGGCTGACATTTAGAATTGGCACTTTATCTTGGGGATGCCATCCAATGTGGATAACATTACTTAAAGGGAGATGAGGATATATTATTGCACAGCTAAAGGTGTTTTATTACCTGTTGTGACTGTTGAGGAAAAAATACTGTAAAAACATAATTGAAGAAAACTTGAGCTAAAGCTTCTGTCACTGAGGCAATCATTTTTGCTGAATATATATATGCTTATCATTATTGAGTCCTGGAAGAGCACTTCATTAATTTATATTATCCTGTATTTTGGCTTGTTGGGGATCTGTTTAGGAAAGGACAGTTTTCCTTGAAGGTCAGTGATCAACAGTCATTCTCCCACCTTGAGGTGATCAACATTCAAGCGTTCTCAACACAGGTAACAAAGTCTGGAAACAACCCCAAATTTTGTTCCGTTTGGAGCCCTGGTTTCTTGCAGGGATAACAAAGGAGCTGGGCAAAACTTGAGCAGGGGTTCAGATCAGGCAAATTGGACTCAACTCTCCCTTAGGGGTGGCAGCCAAGAGTCACATGGAGGAAAGGAACTTGGGGAATTGACTGGAGAAGTTGGCCCGTGTCATTTTGCTTGTGCAGGGAGTTGCAGCTGTGCAATCATTCAGCAATTACCAGTGAGGGCTAAGGAATCCCTGCTGCTCCAATTATCCTTTGGATCTGCTGATGCTCCAGTTCAGCCTCTTGCTGCAGGGCAATTGGGCCAGGATTGATCCCGATGGCAGGAAAGCTTTGACACTCAAGTTCAATGCTCTGTTCTAGGACAGCTGGGAATTAAATCAGCATGAGCTATTTAAAGTGTGTCTCTTAAACTTCTCACCACTTCTGGACAAGGTGATGGTACTGCCAAGTGTCCGTGTCTCCTGTATTATTGTCATTTAAATCTGTAGCACAATATATTGGTGTCACCCCAGAGGGGGTACAGGCACCTTTAGCGGGGTCCAGGCTTCCAGGAGGGCTTTGCAGCTTGCACTGAGCTTTTTCCAGAGTGGGAAGCTCGATCAGAAGTTGTGGCTACTTGGCATATTCTTACAAATAGAGACCTTAAAGTGCAACAGAGAATCTGCTACTCTTAAGGCCCATTTACATCCCCAGAATACACCAGATGACTTGACAAAACCCTTCTAGTGCTGGTTCCTTCCTGCCTACAAGCCTGGCTCAGTCTCCACCCTCACCATGAGTAATTTGTATTCCATATTAGTCATTCCCATAACTTCTGGAAATTAGGGGTGCTCTAGTTTGTCCTTTAGAATAAGACAAACTGTGGATGTGTATATTGATTCTGACTGGTGCTGAGATCTTGGCTCAGCCTAATCTCTTGTTTACCTCAGTGGGACATTCACCTAAGTAAGAGTTGCAGTCACTGCCCCAGAATACATAAGTGAAGTTTAATGATAGGAATTTTGCCTGTCGATCCCTAATAACCCTGGGAAGCTGTGCACAGGTGAGGTGGCAGCAGTTGGCTCCCTGATGGATGTTCCCAGGGTTTGACTTTGTCTCCGCGGGATCGCCTCCCTCCCGAGGCAGTGCATTTCCCATGGCAAATGATGTTTATTGGGATCAATAGAGACTGCAGATTGAAACTTTCTTGATGACAAAGAACTGGAGAACTAATTTAAACCAGCAGAAATATGGCCTCTAGCAGATCTTTGGTATAAGTCAAGTATAAGGTTGTGGGGAGTGTTGGAAATGAAATAAATCCTGATGATGAAGACACCCAGTTTTGCTGTCATCTCAAAAGGCTAATGAAGATCGGCTAGAGTCAGATGCTTTCTATATAAATATCCTAAGTTTTTGCCTTTCCTAAGCTTGATGTGGCATGACAATCTTCTTTTAATGGGACTAATTCAGTTTAAATGCTAGATATTATTAGATCTGCCCATCAAGGGAGAAGGTGTGGAGAGTGATTCTCTGCTGCTAAGAAATAGGCGATTTCCAGGGATGAAGTGAGCTGATGTCCTTATCCCCAAGCTTTTCATTCCAGCCTTTGATCACGATCCAATCTCCCAGGTCCAGCAGACACCTCAGAGCTGCTTTTGTGTTCCAGGCCCCGTACGTGTTCAGGAACGAGCCCCTCCTTGTTGGCAGAGGGGAAACCGGGACCATATCAGAGCTGCTGCTTGGCGTGGGGGACAGTGACAATCCTCAGGACGTGGTGCTGATGGTTTTGGAGCCTCCACGCCACGGGAGGCTGCTCGGGCCCCCTGGGGACCCTGCCACCTTCCACCTGGGTGACCTGGCGGGCGGGCGGCTGCGCTACGCCCACGATGGCTCCAACAGTCGGCAGGATGCGGTTCTTCTGCAAGTGAGCGACGGGTACCACTTCCAGAACATCCTGTTCCACATCAGGATTGCTCCCAAGGTATGTGCTGGCACATAAACCCTGGCAGGCAGATTAAGAGTCTGGAGAAGTCCTGCTCTGTCGCTGAGGTGTCACTGATCCTGAGTCACCGGCAGGAGAAAGCCAGGGATTGATTGGGTTTTGGAGGTCACACGGATTTTTGGTTTGCAACAGCTCAAACTGTGCAGCTTTGATGATTCCAAGTCCATAGTTATTTGATAAAAAGTAATAAAGTGTAATAAAACAGAAGGAGAAAAAGCTGAAGATATCTTCATCCCTTATTAATGTGAAAGAGGAACAAAAAGTAGAGCTGTCAGTAGAGAAGACCACAGTTTGCAGTCTTTTATGTAGAGATCTGACACAGCGTCTTCAAGTTCCACCCCTTGAAAAGGAGTTAGGAGGAGATGACAATGCCCCTCTTTTGTCCTCTCTGCTGTGTTAGGTGTCTTTCACAGCAGCTTGGGCATGACAGTTTGAAGGGACCTTTGCGAGCACTCCCTGCGTCCCTGGAGTTCAGCACAAGGAGGCACTGATCCCATTTGGACCCTGCAGATTCTCCTAAAGCTACAGTAGTAATTAATGGTAATTAGTGCCATGACTCACACAGCAGTCTGGGGATGAAAAGGGCATTGCTTTCAAGGCTGGTGCTGTTATTAGACTCCTGGAATAGGAGGAGTCCTGCCTGTGGTTTCTCACCCAGATCACTTCCATGGCCCTAAGGAGGCTGATTAGGATCACAAGGACTGTGAAAATGCTTGGACACCACCCTATGTTGTTTGTAACACCTTTTTTTCTCCACTGTTGATTAAGGAGGTTCTTGTAAATGCCAGTAAGGGTGAATTGCTCCGAGTAGTTCTTTTATTATCCTGTTTTGTGCTCCCTTGTCTTTCCTTACCATTCCATGTTTCTCTGTGAGCACTTGGCTGCAGAGGAGAATGGTGACAGAGGTGAGAGCAGAGCAGCTTTTAGGGCTTTTTGCAGTCCCTTTGGTTGCTAATGGCTGCTTGACCCATGCAGACCCTTTGCTGGAACTGTTGCACTATGAACAGGGACATGGAAACCTGTCTTTTCTGAGAGGCCAGGGGGAAGACAGAAAAAAAAGGCAAAAGATGTTTATTTTAGGACTACCCCAGACCTCTAGAGATGCAGCTAAGGGAGGTCTCCAAGGTATTTGCAAGGCAGCTGACCTTGCCCTTCCTGGGAGCAGGTAGCTGAAGCATGGACCAGGGAGCTTGTGAGCCTCCCTGAGCTCTCTGAAAACACTCTCCCTGTGCTGTGAATTCATTCATGTTAAATGTATTTTTAAAATAGATTACCAAGCAAAAAGAGCTGTCCCATGAGTCTGTTCTTATTAACAAGCAGCATCAAAGCCATGTGGCAGTGGTATCACAACGTGCTAGATGGGTTTGATGTGGCCAGTGAAGGAACATTCGGTCATTTAGTGACCTAAAAGCTGAAGGTTTCCATGTTTATAACAAACCCACAGCGTGAGTACAAATTAAGTGGGTGCACAGCAGACATGTTAAAAAGGAGGTGGGAAATCATCCTTTAATGTGATTCCTTTTCACAAACATCTCTTTAGCTCTCTCTCCTGTCTCAGTGGCAGATCCAGAAGAACACAGCAATGAGTCATTTATCAGTTTTGGGGCTGATTATGTGGAGTAGTAAATGAGGAGGAAGGCGATCCCTTAGATGGAGCAGTCAGGATTTTGACTGATCACAGCCAGTTGCAAGGTGAATGTGCAGAAATGCAGAACTCACATTTACAGCAGCTGGGGTTATAAGAACCATGGCATGGAAGAGGTCACAGGGATTTTGATGACCTGTCCAGCAAAGCAATTTAGAGCCAGAAAGGGCTGATATAATCTTTGAATGCCAGAGTAGCATTACTAAAGTAAGTGGAAACTGTAGTGAAACCATTACTGCAATCCAGTGCTGATATCCACATTTCAGGAAGCTTAAATTAATATTGGATAAATATTCATTTGAAAAAAAAAAAGCCACAGGAGCAGTTAGAAGGTTAGAAAACTCACTGAGTAGCAAAAGACTTGGGAGAATGCTCAGAGAGAATGAGGGTGGTGGTAAAAGACAAAATTATGGAGGGAGACTCGGGTCAGGAAGGTTTAGGGTCAGCAGCAGGAAATTAGAAATTAGAGGACAAGGTCAGTTCTACAGGCTGGGAATTGTGTCTGAGAGATACAGATGAAGGGATCCACAACCATCTCTTCAAGCAGACAACCAGGGTGGAATGCATGAGAAATTCCAGAATACTCTCCTTGATCCTTTTCCCTTGGAAGTCTGTTTTCATCAGTGCAGCATTGCTGACATTCCAATCAGCCTTCTCCTGCTGTCCCCCTGCCTGCAGAGTGACAGGAGCCCTCGGCTGGTGGCCAATTCCCTGGTGTGGGTGCCCCAGGGAGGGATGCTGCAGATCTCCAGGACAATCCTGCACGCCGAGCTGCCCGGCGCCCGCGACTCCGACATCACCTACACCATCACCAAGGACCAGCCCAAGCATGGTAAATCCCTCTGGATTCTGCTGTCCAAGAGCAGCACCCTTCCGTGGTGTTATGTGCACAACCAGTAGCATTTTGAGGGAGTATTTCCTTAGAATAAACTGGGTGAGTGCTGCTAAGCTCATCCTTTTCCACTTCTAATGGGCATGCAAAGTAACAAAGCACTTTTGCCCTTCCTGACCATCTGTGTTTCTCCAGTGGTGGTGGAATCCTGGTGTATTTACAGCCTGGAGAGAGCAGAATCTTACTGCCAAAAGATAATCCTCCACAGTGAATGTCAGGTTTGAGGAGCACAGAGTAGTATCTACCTCTAGAAACTGCTGAGGAAAAGTTTACCTTGAAGAATTCCCTAAATTCCATGATGTTTTATTAAATTTGTCCTAGAGGAAGGGCTTGCCAACTGAAACAAGAATTGATATTTGGTGATATTTGGATCTGTAGATAATTCTTGTCCCCAAATTCCTTTTGAGAGGCTCTGAGCTCAGCTCTCAGAGCAGTGGCTTTCACCAGCAACCCCACGCTTAGGGAAGGATATTCTGGGCACAGGGTAAGGGGGAGTGTGGAAGGTTCTGGGATTTGTGACTGAGCTATAAATGGAGAAAAACAGGATGAAAAAGAGAAGGTGTCGTGTGGAGGGAAAGGAAATATGGGGGGAAAAAAGAAAAATGTTCTTTTCCTACTCAGCATCACTACTTTCTTCACAAAAACCATGTCTTCAAATAACATATTTTGCACTTCTAAGATATGATACCACATTTAATATGCTGAGCCAGGAAAATTAGAGGATCCCTCTAGCAACATCCATGCTTTTTTTTTTTTCCCTTTTGCTGTGAGGACAGGCTGGTTTCCATAACAGCTGCCAGCACCTCATGAAAACAGAGATAATGAGAATTTTGCAGTTTAGAAGAGAAGCAATTAATTTGTATTCCCCTTTTAGTTTTCGGCAGATGAAGGTCTGTCTTCTCGTTTTTAATAAGCGTTTACATGAAAACAGGAATTTTTCCCTGAGGAGCTTGTCTCCTGCTGCCTAACCCTAACTAAAATTTACAATCCTGTGTTTGTATCACCATAATTAGCGCTGCTGTGATTAATTGCAGTAATATAAACAGGTTTGTAGCTGCAGGTGAGGAAGAAGCAGCAGAAATCAATGATCTTCAAAATGTTATCTAAAATACTGTTTTGCAGAAAGGGAGGGAAAAAATGAGAGAGAGAAAAATGTGGAAAATGGGTCCTGAATCCAGGAGGGCTTATCTGCCTAACTTAGTCTGTGACTAATGGGAAAGATATTCATACCTATAGAAAATATAGAATTTGATTTTTAGAGGAACTCCCATGAGTAAAATTATAAGACCTGGAATGTAATTAGGGTACTGCTAAAGGAATTTCAGCCCAGAGTTTGATGATGGAATGGAAGTGTGATATTTCATCTCACTGAATCACTTTTTTTTTGTTGCTCCAGCTTTTCAAGGGTGGTTTGGGGAAATGAAATGGGAGAGCTTATGATGGATGTTTCACACAACAGAATGATTAATTATCAGTCAGCAGAATTATCAACCTGTTTAATGGAATTAATTAACAAGATTTCCCAATGTCACCGGGATGTCTCAAGGTCTGCTGCTGGCTTTTGGGAACTCTGCTGGTATTCCTGTCACTTAACACTTGATGGAAAAAAGCACTGACTGGGTGGGCATTTGCCTTGGCTGCTCCTTAGTCGGTGCAAAGGCACCTCTTGCTCCCTGTGTCCTCCCAAGTTCCTCTTTGCTTTCCCAGGGGAAGTGGTGCTGCTGGTCCCAATGCCAGCGGACGGCCCCGCAGACTCCTGGCAGCTTTTACCTGATGGAAGAGCAGCCTCACCCACCACCTCCTTCACCCAGCAGGACATCAGCGATGGCATCGTGTGGTACAGGCACTCTGGAGCTGAAGTAGAGAGTGACTCCTTCCAATTCCAGGTATTCCTCATCATGTCCATGGAAATACTGTGTGGCAGTTCTCTGAGGTTATGCCACTTGTGTGTCTTGTGATTCCGAGTTTTAACAACAACACAGATATGTGTGTGAATACATACTGGCAAATACACCACCCTCTCATAAAACCTGTAATATTTACACCATGTGAAAAATGTTCCAAGTACCTTTTTAAAAATGGTGTGTTTTGTGAGCCCCAGAGCCACACAGTCCTTGGTTTCTAAGCTAATAATTTAATTTTGGCTTCAGAGCCCTTCATCTTGCAAACAGACCAAAAGGTAGAAATACTCCCCAGCATCTGGGAAACCAAAGTAAATCCCCACTCCCCACAGGTTTAAAAGCCATAAAATTCCTCAGACAGGTCCTTGCTGTTTGCTTGGAGGGTTTCCCAGCCTCCTGTAACTAAGCCTACGTGAGCACTGGCACGCAGTGTTTGTTACATCTGGTTTACAAGGCAGAAGCAATTACTGTAGCACCGGAGAGGCAATTAAGGTAATTTCTAAAGTAATTAACATAAGTGATAATGAGGAATTTGTGAGCGTCAGTGTTGAACAAGCTAATCTTTGGCTTAATTGCTGCATTCCTCTTACGGACTATGCATTTTGCATGAGTTGAGTGTTTGGGTTTAGTATCTCAGAGCAGTAGCAATAATTGTACAGAGAGTTAAGAAAGGGAGCTGGAAATACCTGATCACATCAGGAGAACATGGCACCCTTGTCCAAGCCTTGAACCTTGGGTTGAGACATCTCAAAAAAGGCCAACTCTTTGTTTTCATCAGTTTTAGGACAGAGAAGGTGCAGCAAATGGCTAAAATGACATCATTCCTTTCATCAGAACTTACATTTTTATGCATTTTCTAGAAATTAAGCTTCATGATGCCCATTCTCACTCACAAAGTGCTCTGTGGAGTTTCATACTGCCATCCCTACTAAAAGATAAAGCCATGACTGAGTCTGTCCAAGAAGGGATCCATATTTCTTTGGGTGTTTACTTCACCGCAGGATTGCTGGGAACATTTGCAGGCTCACCTCTAGGGAATGGTTCTGGTCATCAGAATTTTTACTAATTTAATATAATTTCCTTTATATGTCTTTGCAATTAGGAGTTAGACAGCCTTGACTTAATTTTTTGGTGCTAGAGTGGAAAATACCTGGAAAATGTTTATGAGTCTGTGAAACACGAGTGCAGCCCATCTTGGAAGCTGTTGGGATCACAGGGAACCACTGCCAAGGGAAAGTTTGAGCCTGCTCTAGAAATCACTTATCCATTCACGTGATCTTTCCACCTTCCCAGGTGTCCAGCTCTGCCAGTCCACAAACCACCTTGGAAAGCCACGTGTTCAACGTTGCTGTTCTGCCCCAGACACCCAAAGCCCCTCAGCTTTCCCTTGGCTCCTCTTTGCACATGGCTGTAAGTGATGGCTGGAGTAGGAACGGGGGAAAAAACAGGTTAGAAGAGTAAATGGGGTGGGGGGGGTGCAGAAATTACCCATGAAAAGTTGAAGAACTCAGTGCTAAAAGTGATGAATGTACAGACTGGAAAGGAGAGGGGGAAAGAGAAGCAAAATCAACATTTTATGAAATTCTTAGCCTTTCCTGAGAAGCCAGGAGGGAATGGCAAGAGAGGAAAACTGTGGGTTAGACTGTACTGAATGGGTTTTGCCAGTGGTTCTGCCACTGTAAACTTGATCCAAACTGTAGCTCTGGGAATGACCATTGGGATGAGAGTGGTCTCTCCAAGGTGGTTCCTTCCCTGACTGTGTTAGTTGGAAAGATGATCTTGGGGTTTAAAGTCGGTTTTGTGGGCTCTCAGACTTTGGTTCAAGCCTTCCCTGTGCATCCCCATCACATGTGGGTGAAGTCCAGCTGTCCCCTCCACTTCTGTTCTGCATGCCAGGCATGGGACCAGGAAAGGCAAAGGAAGCAGTGGGAGCGGGATTAGTGGAAAGTCCACGGCACAACAGCCTTGTCAAGGTTTAAAATAGTGGCGACCTTTCCTGGGTGATAATGAAACATGGTCAGACTGCTACTTGGAGCCATTCATCTTCCCGCTCCTGCCTTTTTGTTGTTGTCATTATTGACAAAATTGATGGGAGAGATGTCTGGCAGAACCACGCGGCGCCGGGTTTTATAGCTAATTACTCCCTACAAAATTCAATAGGGCCATAAAACACCTTCTCCCTCACCACCTGCGAGTCCCACCTTTGGGAGAGACAAATAGGCCTTGGAGGCAGCGAGGAAGAGACATAACCTTAAATCTTTCCGTCAAAAAATTGCGCTTCCCTGCCCCAATGTGATTGAGTTCTGTTCATTCATCTTCAGACTCCTTCAGAAAGAGCCTTCTAAAGCTGAGAGGAAAGCACAATACTTTGAGTCTTCCCATCCCTCTAGTCTTGACTTTGACTAGATGTGCTGCTGAGAAAGGTCAAGGGAATTTTAGTGACGCTTTGTTTAAACTGGAAACAAAATCTGTATTGTTTTTTCTTCGATCAAGTTAAGCTGCTTCCCCCATATTGGTAACCTTTTGTGTTCCAAAGCAGATTATTTAAGTGCCCATATCCTTAATTTAGCTTGTTCTCTCCCTATTTTGCTCAAGATTATGAAATGAGTTGGATGCTTTTCATACCCAGCTGAGCTGTTTAATTTGGCGACTTCTCGGAGCTGTTAATTCTGCAGGATTAAGGTTCATGAATATGTGGAAATTAACTGGTTTTGGGCACTTAAGTCTCTTCAAGCAGCACTGTAATTCCTTTAACGCCCTGCCTGCCTTTGGTTCATGAAAATCTTGTTATGGAAGGATCAGAGCAATTTTAGACAGGTTTAAAACAAAAGGGAAACCTTTGGTTCCTCTATATTCCAGTGGAAAGAGCTGAGTCATTTTCAAGGTTTCTTTTAAAAGAGAATCCAGTCCAGCCTCATCAGACTACATGAGAAAACTACACAGACAATGAATTACATGTTAATCTAGGGAGTTCTTGATCAAACTAGGTTTTCCTTTCTCTCTTTCTTTTTGCTGTAGGTCAAAAGAGAAACCTGACCACCTGTGAGTGTGGAGGTTGTGCACCTGTAGGGGGCAGGGGGTCAGGTTTAGGTTTAAGACCTGAGCCTTTACGCTCAAAGACTCTAATATTTAGCTAGAGCAACACAAATTCTCTTTCAATGCATTTTTGGGTGAATCTTCCCATGTCTCTGGCCTTGATGCTCATGGTCTGATGTGTTTATTGAGGTGCTGGAGGACCGTGTGACAGTGATTGAGCCCCATCACCTCTCCTTTGTAGACCCGGAGATTCCCAGCGAGAAAATCCTGTACAATGTGACTGTGCCTCTCCTTCCTGGGCAAGGCAAGTGAACCTGTTGCTGCAGCATTAATTGCCACATTTTCTGAGCACATTTTTCCCTCAGAGTATCATCCTGTGGATGTTAATCCATTTGGCCTCTTTCCTTACCTTTTAAACACGTTGTTCCTTAACCCCATTTCTTTGACTTCTTTAGGAATGTGCTGCAGAGCTCAGACAGTTTTTGCTACTGTCTGAATAATATGGAATGTTGTGTCCTGTGGCTTTCTGTTTCCCACCTCTCCAGTGAGAGGTTATGTGAAGAAATGCCTAAGTGAGAAATCTCTGTTTAATTTCGCACATCCCTAGAGCCCATCCTTGGTGCAGTTGCATCCTTATGACTTGTTCTGGAACTGGTACAAAGAAGTACCTGGGGAAAGCAAAGGAAGCTGTGCAATCAGATGGAGTAATTAACCTCTCCTGGTAATGCTGGTGTCTCTGCATCCATAGGTATCGTGGAGCACAGGGACAGGCCTCTGTCCCCAGTCAGGTACTTCACCCAGGCAGACATAAATCATGGCAGGATTGCTTATCGTCCGCCCACCGCTGCTCCTCATCTCAGGGAGATCATGGCCTTCTCCTTCGCAGGTGAGCATCCCAGTGCTCCTTGCAGGGCTGGGACAGGCAGCTGGGCTGCTGCTGTTCCTCCTTGCTGTGGAAATACTCCTGCCCACTGAAATGTCAGCACTTGCTTTCTCCAAAATCCTCCTAATCCACACCAGCACGTGCTTTCCTGTCCTGAGCACAATCACTCTGTGTTTGTGTTTGTCCCGCCAGGTCTCCCAGAGTCCGTGAACTTCCGATTCACAGGTATGTGAACCACTTGCTCTCTCCTGGCTGAAACAGTTTTCATCCTTCTTTTGCCCTTCCCATTGCCTGTTACTCCTTGGCCTTTGCTCTCCTGCAGGCACACCTGTGAGCGCTCAGTAGGAATTTCTGGAAATGCACATGCCGGGGGAATATTCATTTGTCTGGTTCCCAGCAGTGTTTTACAGAAGCTGAGCTGCAGCTTGCCAGAGACATCTTTTTCCAGTGGCTGCCTGGAATCAGTCCTAAATGCCTGATTCATTCCTGTTTTCACCCCAGTGTGAACAAGGAGTTTTATGCTCTCATTTTTTTTTTTTAATACAGCGTGGAGACATTTTTGGAATTAAATTGCCACAGATAAGCTGCTCGCTTGTTTAACACATCCTTCTATTTCCATGTGCTTTCTGGCTTCCACCACCAAGAAGTCTGTGTTCCGAGTTGGGGGCAGAGATAAATGCTCTTGGCCTGTGCGAAGTGTGCGTGTATGTCACAGACAAAGGTGTGGCCTGGAAAGGTGGGAGACGAGTCAGCGATGTGGGATGGTGACTTTGGTACAGACAGGTGAATTTCCCAGGTGAAGAGCCCCTGCAAACCCATCCCTGCACTCAGGCGTGGTTTCTGTCTGTGTGTAGTGTCTGGTGGGGAGCACACGACCCCGGAGATGGTGTTTGTCATCCACCTGCTCTCCGCCGAGCAGCAGCCTCCGGTCTTCCAGATCGCAGCTCCCTTCCTGGAGGTCAGCCAGGGGGGCAGAGCCACCATCGGTGAGTGGGGTGTGTGGGGCAGGGTGTAGGGCTCAGCTCACTGCCAGCAGGCCCAGGTTCACTTGCACAGGGGTCACTTGTGAGCCACTCTAGGAGGGAATTCCCTGATACAGCCTGAGCACCATCAGGGGACAAACTGTTTCCATGAAACTTGCAGCTCTTGGGCTAGGGCAGCTCCAGAATTATTTTACTTTTCTTGTACTGACTGAATTACAGGCTTTTTGGATCCACTCACACAAGCTGTACTCTCTTTTCCTGGCATAGGGATCCAGTTGGCTGTGAGTGACACGGATACAGCTCCTGAGGGTCTTTTCTTTGAGCTGGTGAAACCTCCCCATCATGGCATTGTGCTCAAGTACAGCGCAGATGTGCAGGAGCTCATGAGAGCAGGTGAGTGGAGTAAGAGTTTCCCTCAGTGCAGGAGAGGGATCAGCCTGGCTAGTTTAGGTGAGCAGGAGGAGACAGATGCCCCTGGCAGATAAGGATGCATCCATAGGGAAGCCTTATCTAGCTGTGAGCTCATGAAGCAGCTGGGAAGAAAAGGAGGGTTGGTGCCCTCCTTGAGAATCACAAGGAGTCGCTGTGTCCCTGGAATTGGGAAGGTCACAGCTTTTCCTCTGCCCTGCCAGCTCCTTAATAAATGTCCTCATAACTCACAGCCCTGGCAGGATGGGATGAAATGCCAGTTTAGTACTTGATTAAGTGGGCTGCTGCTCTGAACAGAGTCTTTCTGACTCGTGTGTCTCCTCCCTGGGAAGGTGACACCTTCACCTACGAGGATGTCACTCGGAATGCTCTGCAGTACGTGCACGATGGGTCAGCAGCAGCAGAGGACAGCATGGAAGTCTCTGTCACCGACGGTGTCACCACAGTCACCACGGTGCTGAGGGTGGACGTCTCCCAGCTGGATACCCACGGCCCACAGCTGGCCCCGGGCTGCTTGCTGGCTGTCACCGTGGCCAGTAAAAGCTCTGTGACCCTCTCCCGACAGCACCTCGCTTACACGGTGGGTTTTCATCTGTTTCTAAACCTAGGGAATGCTGCCAGCCCTCCTTTCCTTATCCCCCACACACCTCTGTGCTGTCAGCCTGGATTCTGGGTAGAGAGCTCAAGTTTTGACTGCTGCCAAAAAGGGGATAACAGACTCTTTCATCCCACACGGATTTGAGGTTATCCCCATTTGACTGTAACAGAGGTGAACTGCCATGCTAAACATGAGAACTTAGTTAATCCCAGATTTTTCTATCAAACAGACTTGCTAATAAAGCACATGGATTTGCTAAGTGTTAATCCCTTGAAAATTTCAGCCCCCTCACCCACCTTCCAAAATCACCTGGTTCTTTTTCTGGACAGATTGGAATGGAGAAAGATTAAAAAACCCCAAGATGCTGTAGTGCTTGGTAGCTTGAGTTGATCCCAGGGATTGTGTGCTGTGCAGGAGTTATCCTGCTGGTGACATTCCCAAGAAAGCTCCTTACTCCTTGCAGATGATTTAGCAGCCTCCTGAGGGAGGAGAGATCTCAGTACAGGTGTGAGGCTGGCTGTCAGAGACATGATAGGGAATTTTTTTTCCCAAGGGATCAGTCTGGGTACAAGTCCAGAATCTGTCCTGTCTTCCTCTTAAGGAGGAAGGCTGACAAGGGTGCTGCTCAGGTTTAATCTGAGTAAGAGGACAGATAGGGAAAAGAGGATTTCTCTCCTGACCCATGTGCTGAGGATATGTTGATTTCTGCTTTGGGTCTTATTTTTTTAACCACCCAACAAAACTCTTTTAAGAAAGATGACATCTGAGTTGTGATACCATAGTGTAGTTATACTTAATGTGGTTGAAAAGAGACACAATCACCTTTTGGTTCAGTGTGAAGTACTTTGGAAATGAACATACCAGGTTTATCTCTGGGAGACTGTGTTAATGTGATACAAGGACACAGAGAAAGTCTTTCTGAGCTGAGAGAAAATGAAAACACATTTTCTGGTAGATTTTGAAAATGTCAACCCGCTTGACTTTCTTTTCATCAGTAGAGCTTCATTTAATATTCATCTGTGGGTCTGATCCAGCTAGGCAGGGATAAATCCCTATAAAACACTTATTCCTTCTCCTTCCATTTTTAGTAGAGCAAAACAATGCCTCATTTTGCCCTGATTTGATTTGGTTTGTTTCTTCATGCTTAGGATAACAATTCTCCTGACTCAGAGATCAGAATCCAGTTGATATCTCTGCCAGCCTATGGAACCCTCCTAAGGATGTCAGGCTCCCACGATGAAGAGCTTTCCAAGGTTTATAATTTCACCATGGAAGACATCAACAGCCAAAGGATCAGGTAGCAAAGAGCGCTCTTCTCCTTCAAGCCATACCAGTTAAAAGCTCCGTGGGCTTTTCCCCAGGCATCTCTGGGCTATTTAAAAGAATTCAGGGAATGAATATGAAGGAGGGTTGGGAACTGAGACACCATCTCTCTTCCCAGAGGATTGCCTCACCTTGAACTGCAGGGATGGGATGTGCTTGCCTGGGGGTCGGTGAGGCTCCCTGACTCCCTGTGTCATGATTCCACAGCTACTCCACCACGTTTGAGACCAGCAATCAGCCCATTACAGACATCTTCCACTTCTCTGTCCTGGATGCTGACAACAACCGGCTGGATAGGCAGATGTTCACTGTCACCATCACATCTGCCCAGGCACTGCCTGCACTGCTCGCCTTTGCTGACCATGTCACTGTGAGTGCCTGCCCGGGACACTGGGGACAGGGACAGGAATGGCTTAGATGGGAGCAACAGTTTTCCTGGACTGGGAGGAAACCACTGAAAAAACCAGAATGTTGGTCATGCAACACAAAGGGTGAACAAATCACTTGGAGGCCAGAGGAGGCTGGCAGTCCACCTGCATCCCTGAACCTCATCTGTTGGTACCTGTTCCAGTCAGGAGCTGCTTGCCCCTAGGGTGTCTTCTTCATATCAGCGGGGCAAGTCAGATTTATCCCTACTCAGTATTTCATCCCTAATATCACCAGCTTGTGTGTAAGAGATGAGCAGAAGACAAGTCTGAAGACACTTGTTGCTTTGGACTGACACACAGCATTACACATGCCTTATCAAAGCCTTTGGAAGTCATTTCCCTCCTTTCCAGCTTTGCATTCCCCCTCCCTTGCCTTCAAAAGGCTTTCCTCAGCAAGAAATGCAGGTCTTGCCTTCCGAGAGGTCAGCATGACTCTGCCAATTCCCTTTCTCCCCTGATAAAGAACTCACATGCTCCTCTTGGGGGCCAGGCAGGCTTTGTTCTTCCCATCCCACCTCACCTCCCTGCTGAATTCCTGATTAACAGATCTAGGGGAGGATGGGACAGCACTCTAGAGCCTGGGCAAGCCTTTTCCATGGAGGTAGCCTCGTTCAGTAAGGATTTGTGTTGTCTGCTGCTGCTTTCCAGGTGGATGAGGGGGGCAGGGTCCCGCTGCTGGCTCATCACTACTTCACTGGTGATTATGATTCTGCTGCCAAGGAGGACCTGAGGGTCACAGTGGTCACTCTGCCTATGTATGGCTACCTCGAAAACACCAGGACAGGTAAACTGCTTGGCTCTCCCTTCTTCCTCCTCGCTGATTTGTGCTCCTAACAGGATCACATCTGTCATATCCCAAGGAGGGGATTGCTTGTGCTGCACCTAAAAGTGCAGCTTCCCCAGTGCCCACTCTAACACAGCAGATGTTGCTTCCCTCAAAGGCCACAAGATGCAGAAAGCCAAGTTGTAGAAAGGAACATCCCTCCTTCTGCAGCCTTCACAATGTGCCTTTCTTCCACTCATCCTGCTGGCTGTATGTTGAGTTTATCAGCCACCTGGCCATCCTTTCACCAGTGATATTCTGGTTTGCAGGCGAGAGCTTTGGCCCGCAGAGTGAGTCTGCAGGGACCACAGACGCATCCTTTTCCCTTCAAGATGTTCTGGAGAACAGCATTTACTACTTCCAGAGCGTCCATGAAAGCATTGAGCCCACAAGTGATGTTTTCAGCTTCTATGTGAGCGATGGCTTCAGCCAGTCAGAGGTGCAGAGCATCAACATCACAATCCAGGTATGCTGGCTGACAGAGCCCTCTCCTTCCACACAAACACTTTTCAAGGGCAAGCTCTGCTGCTTCCTTTTTAGTATGTGGGAAGGGGATTAAAGGGAAATTCCTTCCCCTGGCACAGACACATAATTTACCTGTGATGCCCAAGGACAGTTGTGCATCATAGCCTCTTCCCCAGGGCTTGCTGCTCTGATGTCTCCTCTCTCTTGGAAGCAGCCACAAGGCTGGATAGATTTGGAGGGACTGGTGATGCCAGAACCAGTACTGTCATTTGGGAGCTTGTGTTTCATTCAGGTGGGTCTTTTCCCTGTGCTCATTTTCCTTTCCCTGGCTGCACGCCTCTGTGCAGCGGCAGAACGACGAGCCCCCGGAGATGGTGCTGGAGCCTGTGCGGGTGCAGGAGGGCTCAGCCGTGGTTGTTACCAATGCCTCCCTCAGCCTGCAGGACTTGGACACCCACAGCAGTGAGCTGGTCATCGTGGTGAGCCAAAGTCCTGAGCATGGTAGGTCCTGGCAGGCCGGGGTGTGAGGGACAGGGAGTCTTTCTGCGTGGGTATCTGTCTGTCTTCACTGTGTGTAGCAGCCCCTGCTGTGAGAGGGGAGCCTGGCATGTGGGATAAAGCACAGTTTGGACTAGGATTGTCCTTGAGGACAGCCCTGTTGTTGCAGAGTTTTCCCTTTATCTTTGTGAGGGAGGAGAAAGGGGCAGTGCCTGTGTTTCCCTGGGGGGTTCCCTACTGTGTTCCCCCGGTCCCTGGTGGCAGGTGGCATCTCTGCAGTGCCCAGGCCAGGCAGGGTGTCAGGTGCAGGCTCTGTCCCTAGCAGGCTGTGTTGATCCCTCTGTTGTTTGCCAGGCCAGCTCCGCAGGAGGCAGAGCGCGGCAGAGCCCCCGGAGCAGGGACAAGTGCTGTCCAGGGGCTCCTCCTTCACCTACCAGGATGTGCTGGATGAGCTGATTGTTTACACCTGGAGCGGTGCCACGGCACAGACAGATGAGTTCGGCTTCTCCCTCACGGATGGGCTCTACACGCAGGCGGGGAGGCTGGAATTCTCCATGGAGCTGCCAAGGAAGCAGCCACCCATGATAGCTGTCAACAGGGACCTGCAGCTCCCAGCTGGTATGGGGACAGGGATGAGAGGGGCATTGCTTGGTGCTGCTGGATGGTCCAGCCTAAACCAGTCGCTTCTCTGGGCTGGCTGGAGCTGATTGTGGGTTTGCTTTCTCTGCTGCAGGCTCTGCAGCTCCGCTCACGGCTCAGCACCTGAAAGCAGCAGCTGGTCATTCAGGGGACATGGCCATCAGATTTGTCCTGAGGAGGGACCCCAGCAGGGGCCAGCTGCAGCTGACCACAAGTGATAGTCCAGTCCAGATCTCTGCCAAAGGACCCCTCAAAAGTTTCAGCCAGGCTGATATAAACAAAGGTGAGAGTGCTGAATTTTAGGTAGTCACAGGAAGTACATAAACAAAGGCTGGTTTAGGTGGTCCTGTGAGGAGCAGGGAGTTGGACCTGATGATCCTTATGGGTCCCTTCCAGTTTGAGATATTCCATGATTCTGTCGTCTTTATGAGAAGGGGACAATGAGCTGAATTAGGGAAGGGAGAGGGAAAGAAGTAAGAGCAGGCTGTTATGTTAGAGCAGAACCAGGTGTTATTAAAAATATGTTAAAAAGTCTCTCTCAGCAGGAGAAAAAGAATAAAAAGAGAAAGTAATGAAACCCAAATCCAGGAGCTCTGTCAAGCCCCAAGTGCCTCAGCTGATGGTGCCAGCCTGTTTCCAAACTAAGAATTAAATGCTGCAGCTTGTAATAAAGCATCTCTTTTCTGCTGTCCCTCTCTCCAGGGCACGTGGTGTACAGCCACAGGAAAGGGGATCCTGGTGGAAACTTCCCCTTCACCTTTGATGTGATGGATGCAGATGGCAACAAACTGACAGACCAGGTTTTTTACATCCATGTAATAGGTAAAAAGAAGTGCTGAAGTTATGTTTTCTTTGCTGCAGAGCTCAGGCCTGCTCAGATCCCCATCCCACATGTACTGCAAGGGAAAATGTAATACTTGAGACGCAGTTTTGATGCACTGTAAAGGCCTTTGAAGTGAGGGGCATGGGGAGATTTTGCAGATGTAAGGGTTCATTCTTTGGCTTCTGACAAACTCACTGAAAAGGTAGAAAAATTCCCCTTAATATTTTCATGCTGTTTAGCTTGTCTTTAAGACATTACAATGTTACCACCCCTGATTAATGGCAAGGCCCAAAGTTCCTGTTTTGGAGTTACCAAAATGTTTATGTGTGTGTGTGTTGTCTTTTGCTCGAGCGCAAGTACCCAAGGGAAGGAGTATGACTGTCTCCTGACTCAGCTTTGTGTTTAACCTTTTCAGAGGACAGATTTCCCCCCACCATCATCACTAACAAAGGGCTGGTGTTGAATGAGAACTCGGCCAAGACCATCACAACCCTGCAGCTCTCAGCCACTGACCAGGACAGCGAGGCCTCCCAGCTCCAGTACAAGGTCACCCAGCAGCCACAGCTGGGACACCTGGAGCGCGTGGCCTCCCCAGGTGAGCAGGGAGGTGTTGGGTCCTCAGAGCAGCAAAACACTGGAGGCTGTTGAGCTCTAAAGATTCACTGCAGGAAAAACATGCCTGAAGAGAGCAGCACAGAATTCCATTTCCTGTTAGAAATCAAATGGCCATTAGCTCAGAGGGTTGGGGAATAAGTTGAGTGGAGGCAGAGCAGCCCAATAATCCCAACTGAGGATTTATTCAGCCTCTGGGTGAGTTTATGTCCCTGTTGCTGCTTCTGCATGACAGCAAAACCTTTGGCCTTTGCTGTGAACAGCACAGTGCCCCAAAGAATCCAGCCCTTAATGCCCATGGCAACATGGACACCATCTTGGTGAACAGATGACTTGCTTTCTGTCCCCCTCTTGGCCAGTATGTCCTTTGATCCCTAAAATCCAGCCTCTTTCCCTAGCTGTGCTTTGGAGAGAGGAAGGGAACTGTCCACTGAATTCAACAGGAAGCGACCTTGGGGTGTGATGGTTGTGCTGGGTAATGAACTCTGGTTGTTCAGTGAGGGGGTTTGCTCAGTCCTGTGGAACTCAGCACATAATTACCTGCACATGTGATCTGAATTTCAGAGCTGCCTTTCATGCCTGCTGACAGTGTGAGCATGCTGCCCCTCTCTGATGAATTTATCTAAATCTATGCTGTCATATAATACGCTCTTCTAATTTTATTATACTCATCTTAGATTACATATCTTCTTATCTTTAGATTTCTCATTAACATGAGATTATAGTGGAAATATCTGCTGTGTGTTGTCAAGATGCAGACAGTCCCTGTACAGCTCAGTTTTAGTGTGTGGTTTGCCTCTTCTTCTCACCAAAAACATGTTGAAAGGGCAGGAATAATGAATGAGTTATAATAAGCAAACTACTCCCTGCTGAGAGTAAATCAAAAACCTGCAATATTTTTGTCTAAACTGCCAACTAAGCAGTGAATCTTGTACTTCGGAGACTTGAATTAAGGATTTCATTCCTCCTGTTATTTAAAATCTGATGATGATTCTTATTTCTGTGCTTTTTCCATGTCTGTGAGGGACTGAGAAGGATACAGAGTCACAGACTGGGGAGGAGTTGTAATCATGATTTAAATGACCTAAACCTAAGGAGAGAGTACTGAAGTGTTCAAAAGAGAACCCAAACCTTTACAGCTAATGAGCTCTGAGGAAATCTTAGTTGATCATTCCATTTTGGCTCATTTATTTAAATCAGATCCTGGTGTCTTTTGTAGTGTAGCCAACACTTGTCAGCAGCCATTTAGTGTGATATATTGGTGGCAAACTTCTTGTCAGAGTGTTTGTTGATAACAGCCCTAAAATTGTAGAACACAGCAACGAGATTGAAAAAGCTCAAGTGCTTTTTAAAATGCTTGTCAGGTACCTTTCTGTGGCTGTGTCACACCCAATGGCCTGTAGAGATGTCACTGTAAATCAGTGCTGAAAAAGGGACTTCGTTCTGAATGCAGGGGTACAAGGAGGGGCAGAGAGAACAGACGCTTGGAAGGCATTTTGGAAAACTGCTGTGAGGCCAGGAGACCTTTAGCTCATCCTCAGCGATGCCATGGTTGGGTTAGTCCTGTCCAGCAGTGACAACCCAAGTGTTACATGGACCATTTTTCTCTCAGCTTCTCTCCCCCTCTCCCCCAGCAGACCTACTCCCAACAGGATAAGGTCAAAAGAAGCCTGGACGTCTTTTGGAGAAGGAGATTTTAAGAGGCTCTGTGGCAGCTAAACCCCTGGCTCAGCTGAGGTTCATAGGGCAGCCTGACTTGGATCAGAACCAGCCAAAACTGAGTCCTTATGGCTAAATATGTCCTGCTTCTTACAGTTTTTCCCTCCTTGCTCTTTCTGCTGCACATCTTCTCCCTGTTGTTAATTTTCCAGGGTCAAGAATTAGTTCCTTCAGCCAGACAGACTTGGCCTCTGGCAGCATCCAGTACATCCACACCAGTGACACGGAAAAGCACATGGATGCCTTCACCTTTTCTGTGTCTGATGGGACAAACGAGGTCAGTCCCAGCCTGGCTTTTGCCTGTGTAGGAACATGCTGTGGGCAGAGGTGGCTGCTCCTCCTTCTCCTGCTGTGAGAGTTCCCACATCCCTCAGGGCAGGGAGCAAGCCCTGTGCAGGGAATAGGGAGCCACCTGCCATGTGGCTCACCAAGATCTGAGTGCCTGGTTTTCAGCTGCTTGCCAACTGCTCCTGGAGCTCAGCTTTGATCCAGTTTACTGATGGTGTAGTGACGACAGTCAGACCCAGGAGAAATGCCTTTTTCCTGCTTTATGAGAAAGAAAAAGCATAGCTGCTCGTAGACGGAGAGGAGCAAAACAGAATGAGAGAGGGAGGGAAAGTGGATGCCCAGAAATATCGCAGAAACAGGGAGAATTAATTAGTGGGGAGGGACAGTCAAGGTCATGTTCACATGATCTGGGCTTAGCAGCTCAGATTTACTCACCAGACAAAGCTGAAATGAAGTGACCCAAACTGGGGATCGCTGTGCTCTTGTGATGAAGTCGCACTCTTGGAAGGCTGAATTCATCAAGAGAGGCTTTTCCTCCTGTCCCAGGTGAGCCAGACGTTTGACATCACCATAAACCCCGTGGATGACTCCTTACCCATAGTGCAAATCTTTGGGATGACAATTCAGGAAGGGGTGAGAAAAACCATCACCGAGTTTGAGCTCAAAGCAACAGATGCTGACACAGAGGTAAGGCAGGACCGCCCCATGCCTCCTCCCTCCCCTCTTCTGCTGCACATCTGGGCTTTTGGGAAAATGTGGCTTATGTTTAAAGACTTATGGCCTTGACACTGAGTTTATGTTTAGGAAGGATTAAAATGGCATTACCTCTTCTTCTTGGGTCTGGCCAGAGGCTGAGCTAATATTGGCTCTACCTCTATGCTGCAGCAAGAGATCTGGCTGCCTGAGCCAAAATCCTGCCCCAAAGGTTTTTGCTGCTTCCGCCCTGGCAGAAGTGACAAGGGACACATGGCCCAGAATGGCTGCAGGACTGGGGGCTGCTCTTGTGTTCATGGAGCTGTCTCAGACCAGCTGAAACAGGAGTTTGGTGGGACGTGCCTTGTTTTGTAGGGAGCCATGTTGGGAGAGAGATAAGGATGGGGCTCAGGGAAAAACAGGAATCTGCTGTGCCAGCCCTGGTTGGGAACACCAGCACAGGGAAGCTGCCGGGGCAAAGAGTCCCTGTCCAGGCCTCATGAACTGGAAGGACAGGCGTGGCCTGGCCCTGAGGTCATGTCCCCAGCTTTGTCCCTCCGTGTCCGGGTGCAGGTCGAGTCCATCACGTTCAGGGTGGTGCAGCCACCCCGGCACGGGCTGATCGAGCGCAGCAGCCACGGGCAGCGTCCCCTCCAGGCCACCACCTTCACCATGGGTGACATCTACCAGAACCGCATCAGCTACAGCCACGATGGCAGCAGCGCCCTCAGGGACCGCTTCACCTTCACCGTGTCCGACGGCACCAACCCTCTCTTCGTGGTGCAGGACGGCGGGAGGAAGGTCAGGAAGGAGAAGCGATGGGAGGGGGCCTGGTGAGCTCATAGGGAGCCACCTCCTCTCAGGGCAAGGGGGGCTGAGCTGCTGTGGCTGCACTGAAGGGCTGAGTGTTCTCAGTTATGTGATGCCTTTGTTCCTTTCCTTCCCTGCCCTCTCTGGGTGCAGACTCACCCCAGGGTCTTGATCCCAGCAGGGCAGAAGGGAGCCAAGCTGGTAACGTGGTGGGTGAGGCTCTGACTCCCAAAGTAACCCCCATCTCTCTGAACTTTTGTCAGGTCGTGACCGCAGCACCGCAGCGCTTCCAGGTGGACATCCTCCCTGTGGATGATGGGACACCCAGGGTTGTCACCAACCTGGGCCTGCAGTGGTTGGAGTACACGGATGGCAAGGTAGCCCCTGCCTGGGCTCAGCTTGGGCTGCTTCTCAGGCTGTTCCAGAAGGGGCTTCACAGGAAAACATCCTGATCCTTCAGCACTTTTATTTTTGTGATGGAGAATACCCACCCCAGGGTACATTTGTAGCTTTGCTGATGGTGATGTCTTGACGATGTCTTGATGATATCTCTGCAGCAGCCATGGCAGAGATACATGGCTTCCCAAGGATATGGTGCGGGAATTTCTTGCTGTAACATGCCTTTGTTGTGCTGAAGTCCAAACAAAACCCCAGGAAACTCTCGGCTTGTTTTTGAGGAGCCAGAATTAACTGTAAAGAAACACTTTGGTTCTTCCCAGAAAAAAAATGAGTGGAAGATGCCGTAGTAAGAAATTGTATTAAGAAATGGCTATCTCAGTTCAAATTCCTCACTTCAGGAAAAGCACTCCTGCAGCCTCGAGCAGCTCAATTTTCTCTCTTCCTCCTGCTGTTAAAAACATTTTGTTTTGAAGAGAAAGCAAAATGTGGTGGAACTGAACTGGATTCGCGTGAGGGCATTTGAAAGAGGCACTTGCAGAGGCTCACCAGAGCCATGTGAACTGTCCTGAGCGACTCCTTCAATCTGAGGCTGTTTGCAGATGGTTTTTTTTGCCAAGCAGGGCCTCACCTGAGCATCAGCACAGCTCATGGAATTGAGATTTCCAGGTGAAACCCAAAGATTTGTCCTGGCATTTAGCCCCAGCTAGAAAGGCCTGGGCAGCTACTTCAGAATTTGCTTTTCTTTGAGCCATATTTGTTTATTTAATTAAACTAACCAGAAGTGAGGCAAAATTTGAATCCTTCTTATGTTGTCAAACACATTTTGGGGTGTCTCTCTGTTCAAGGCTGCTCTGTGCTTTCACATCCCTAGATTTTCCCTCATGGAGAACTGTTTTGACAGAGGGATGGTTGGGCTTTTTGTGTGAACAGTCAATCAGACTTGCACTGCTGGAGCTTCAGTTTTTCTCCCTTGGTTTGGCTTTAATCCAGGCCACCAATCTCATCACTAAGAAGGAATTACTGACGACAGATCCTGACACAGATGACAAACAGCTGATCTACGAGATAACAGCTGGTCCCAGAAATGGCCATGTGGAGAGCAAGCTGAATCCAGGGACAGCTGTGACCACCTTTACTCAGGGTATGGAGCTGGGCTGCGTCCTGCTGCTTTTTTCCATCAGTTTATTCAGTTCGTTAAAATGAGGAAAAAATAGTGAGAGGAGAGAAGACAAGGGGCAGATCTCTCAAGTGTGTTGAAAATGAGCACTGAACTTTGCTGTCAGTTGCAGAAATCCTATAATTTCTTATAGATGCCAACCTGTGTCCTGTAGGTTGTGCCAGGTTCTCCAGACTTGTTAGAGCTGGAGATGTGCCTTGGGGCAGTAAAGAGGGGTTGAAGATCTTGCAAGTGCATCTGATCATCACAGTCTGGCAGATGTGTAGCCAGCTGTGCAGAGTCAGCAGTGTGGGGAGAGTTCACTCTTGCAGGGCAGACGGAAGGGGAGCTGAGGGGTAACTGCTTCCTGTGCTACTGTGATCCCTGAGGCCACATGCATCTGTGTCTCCACACTGCTCATCTACAAAATTGCCTTTGGATTTCTCTCCTGGCAGAGGATGTGAACCAGGGCCTCATTCGGTATGTGATGCATGAGGAGAAGGTGCAGGACACCACGGACAGCTTTCAGTTCCTGGTAAAGGACAGCAAACCCAACGTGGTCAGCGGGAACATCTTCCACGTCCAGTGGTCCCTCCTCAGTTTTACTCACACCAGGTAAGTGGCAACGGAGTCACAGCATTTCCCTTCCCACTACAGTGTGGGAAGGAAATTCTGTCAGTGAGGAGAGGGGCCTGCCAGGCTAAACCACAGAGCAGCTGCCCCATGCCAAGTCCCTGGTTATTACTGTGCCTCGAATTCTCCACGGAGGCCACACTCACCTGAGTGTGTGGTGCTCAGTGTCACACAAGCACACAGGGTTTGCTCCCTAGCATGTTACTTGTGTGTGCTTGATTCCTTTCCAGCTACAAGGTCAGGGAGAGCGCTGGCTCCGTGAGTGTCACCGTGAGAAGGGTCGGGAACCTCAACCAGTACAGCATTGTCCTGTGCCGCACCGAACAGGGAACAGCCACCGCCGGATCGGGATCACAGCCCGGAGAGCAGGACTACGCGGAGTACGCGGGGCAGGTGGGTGGGCACACAGGAAAGGGACGGCCTGACCGTACCAGCCACAAAGCCTGGAGGAAAGATCGGATCAAAAGTAATAAAAGCACCAAGGAGGGTGTATTTTATTTGTAAAGTCGTGCTATCAGAAGAGGGAGCGCCTCAGGCCAGGGTGAGACAGGAAGGACAGGAAGCTCCAGACCCCAGCTCAGGGACAGCAGCCGGATTGCTGCCTTCCAGGTACAGTTCGAGGAGCGGGAGGACACCAAGGCCTGCACCATCGCCATCAACGACGACGAGGTGTTCGAGGGCACGGAGAGCTTTTCCGTGGAGCTCGGCATGCCAGCCTATGCCCTGCTGGGGAATGTCACCCGGGCCACCATCACCATCGCCGACCCCGAGGACGAGCCCACGCTGCAGTTCAACAGGAGCACGTTCCACGTCAGCGAGAGTGCCGGCATCCTCTCGGCTCCCGTGGAAAGGAAAGGTGGGCTGGGCCAGGCAGGATGACGTGCTGAGCCACACGGGAGGGACACATGCAGAGGGGGAACCCTCGTGGCAGAGGAGGAGCCCTTGAGCTTTGCCTGCTTGTGGTTTTGGGGTCTTCTCTGATGTTTTGGAAGAGGTTCTGTGGCACAAGTGCAATGGCAAGCAACACACAGGGCAGTGTTGTTTATTTTTTTTAACCTTTCCTGTCTCTGCTGTTAAAGCTCCTTGGGTTTGGATTTGCTTCAACTCCTGGCACGAGCAGGAGCAAACCCTTGTATTTGTTTGCTGCTTCTCTGTGATCTAGACAGCATTTTATGTGAACCCTGTCACTGGGCTGTGTGTTCTTTACTGGCAAGTCCCACCAGTTTCCTGAGTGGTGGATTAGGAACATGGCTGGAAGTCATCTCTAAGCCAGCTGCTATGCAAGTTCAGGAGCAGGGACAGTGTTCTTTTTCACTCCTCACCATCTTTTCTGAATGCTGCTTTATTATTTAAGTGAACAGTGTCTCCACCAAATAGATTTAAGGTATTTCCACAGAATTACAGGGTTTTCCTGTTGCTTCCTAGGGGATGCCAGCAGCACCGTGTCTGCCATCTGCTACACCGTCCCCAAATCTGCCAAGGGCAGCAGCCTTTACATGCTGGAATCCGGCTCCGACTTCAAGTCCCGGGGGCTGTCGGATGAGAACCGCCTTGTGTTGGGGCCGGGTGTCACCGTGGCGACCTGTGATGTCACTCTGATCGATGACAGTGAATATGAAGAGGAAGAGGAGTTCGAGGTGGTGTTGGCCGACGCCTCGGACAACGCCCGCATCGGCAGCCGGGCTTCGGCCAACGTGGTCATTGCCGGTCCCAACGACGCCTCCACGGTGTTCCTGGGGAATGCCACCTTTACTGTCAGCGAGGCTGCAGGTGAGGAGCAGCGGGTTGTGTTGGGGTTCTCACTGGGGAAGCTTTCACTGGGAAAAAGTGTCAGAAGGAGCAATTCATGGCACAGCAGAACTGTCCAAGATGTGCAGAGGGGCTCTGTGGTTCCCTCTGCATCGAGGGGGAGGCTGGGGGCAGGAGCAGTGCTGAAGGGAGAAGGCTGTGCTGAAGGAAAAGGTGTGGGTTTGTGCAACGTGGCTGCTCTCTCAGTTTGTTCTCTCTCATGTGCATCTGTTGCTGCAGGACACATTGAGATCCCAGTGCTCCGGCAGGGACCTGACCTCTCCACACCCACGTCGGTGTGGTGTGCCACTCGGACATCAGACCCACCCTCGGCCAGCCCAGGAGTTGATTACGTCCCCAGCTCCAGGAAAATTGAGTTCAGGCCAGGCAAGACAGAAGAGGTGAGGAGCCACTTGGACTCCTGCTTTGCCTGGTGACACTTGTCTTGTGTTTCTGTGCATATCTGCCATTTGTTTTGAAAATTTTCTCAGGGCCACTTGAGAACTGTTAATGAGTCTGCTGGCCACAGACTCCCATCCTATCAGCACTTCAGACAGGGGAGATTTGGTTATGCCACCTCTTCCAGGATAAAGATAGCTGCCTGTTCTCTGAAATGATATGCTGGATTTATCTAGAACGTTCTTTACATTGATTAATGGATTCAGACAATAGAATGACATAATGGCTTTACACTAGACTCCCAAACGTGAGTGCTGAGAAGGATGAAAGCTTTGTACCTCTAACAGCAGAAATTCCACTTTCCTCCCAGTTCTGCCCCCTGACAATCTTGGATGATGCTCAGTACCCAGTGATAGAAGGGCTGGAGACATTTGTTGTTTACCTCAGCTCCCCCCACGGAGCCGAGCTGGCAAAGCCCTTCCAAGCCATCGTGGCCATTAATGACATCATCCAAGATGGTAAGTTACCCCTGGCAGCTGTATCTGTTCCATTCCAGCCTCTTGGCTCCCTGTGGATCCTCAGCCCTGCTTGGCTCTGTTTCTGCTCCCCTGCAGTGCCCAGCATGCAGTTCACGAAGGACACCTACACAGCCAAGGAGAAGGAGGGGACCCTGCACATCCCCATCTTCCGCACGGGGGACCTGAGCTACGAGTCCTCCGTCAGGTGCTACACCCGGAGCCAGACTGCACAGGTCATGGAGGACTTCGTGGAGAGGAGGGATGCAGAGGAGTCTCGCATCACTTTCCTCAAAGGGGAGAAGGTAAGATGGACCTGCTTCATGTGAGAGCAAAGAACCAGTGCTAGGAGAGTTTCCATCTCCTCCTCGGCTCTCCATCATCAGAGGGAGATGACAGAGTTGGCCAAACTGGTTTCATATGACACAAATTCTTGTCCTGGCAATGTGACCCAACTCTGAAGGGGTTGTGTGTTTCATGATTAAACTGGTTAAATTGTGAAATGCAAATCTGATGCGTGCCAGGAGGACTCGGGATTGTTGTACAGAGAGCTGTGGGTTTGTGGAAGGAGGTGCTTTTGCTGCTGTGTCTCATCATGTAACAGCATGGTTTGTCCACACTGAAGTAGCAGCCCTAAAAATAGAAGGGTTTCTTCCAGGATGAACAGCACTCCAATGTGAAACCCTGGCTAGGGAAGTACAACCTGGCCTTTATGTGGCTTTATCAGATTTATCAGTGTTTGCTGCTTTCTCCTCTTCACTTGGCTTTAGGTGAAGAACTGCAGTGTTCACATCAGTGACGACTCTGCCTTCGAACCAGAAGAGCAGTTCCAGGTCTTTCTGGGTAGCCCGCTTGGAAACCATTGGAGTGGAGCTAGGATTGGGAAGATGGACGTGGCAACCATAACTATCACCAATGATGAGGATGGTGAGTAAAGCTGCTCAGCAAAGATGCTGTGGTGGTTGCAAGGGAATCAGCACAGTCCCATCAATGCAGTACACATGGATGCCTTCAGTGCCACGGTCACAGCCCTGTGTGCAGGCCACTGGTGTGCACTGGGCTGGGCCGAAGGGAGGGGCTGGATAAGAGTGCTTGGACCCACCACCTCTCCTGTTTGCCATTCCCCTGCAGCTGGAGTTGCTGTGCTTCCCCTGGGAGATGTTCCCTTCCCTCCAGAGCATCACAGCCTGGAGAGATGTGTGGGGGAGAAGAGGGATGCCAGGTCCCTCTGGTGTGACAGCCAGCGGGGGCTGGAGCACCAGCACGTGGCAGGGATTTGGGGCTGTGTGGGAGGCAGGGATGGGAGAATAATTTGCCACCCTCTGTAGCCCAACTCCCTCATTAGGTTTTGCCCTAAGTCACATCACACCCAAGCCTTTTTGGCCCTTGCTTTGAGGAGCCCCTTGCTCTGAAGGTGTGTTGACGAGTCTGAAAGGAGCTGAACCAAATCAGGGGAGCAAACCCGGGGCTTCTCCCTCACTGCTGTTCCTGCAGCCCCCACCATCGAGTTTGAAGAGGCCGCGTACCAGGTGCGGGAGCCGCCGGGCCCGGAGGGAGTGGCTGTGCTGACCATCCCGGTGGTCCGCAGGGGCGACCAGAACAGGACCTCCAAGGTGCGCTGCAGCACCCGCGACGGCTCGGCACAGGCCGGCGTGGATTACTACCCCAAGAGTCGGATGCTCAAGTTCAGCCCAGGTGAAGGGGCCTCGCAGGGAGGCTTAGAGGTGGGGGCGTGACCAGGGACATTTTGTGTGCATCTGAACATCCAGGAGATTTGGGGAAAGCCACTTTTCGCATGAGGTTTGCTGTAATTCCATTACTCAGAAAAGCTGACGCGTTAAACGAAGCGTGACCAGACCAGAGGAAGAAGCACTGGCACCTGGCAGAGTCAAGTCCTCCTCAGGGAATGTACCCCTGTGAACACCTCAGATTGTTTTGCTGGACCAAGAAGCCCTCACCAAACAGCTCGGCACACCGGTCTGAGGGAGAGGAGGGATGGGAATGTGCTTTGCATCCCAGATTTTTCCTCCAGACAGCTAATGCAAGACAGTTACTATTAATACTCAGATGGCATCTGGTAGTAAATCTATCACCAGATCGATTGGATCAGTTGTCATAGCTGGAGTTTTATGTTTAAAGTAGACTCCTCTGGGTAAATTATTAGAAGCAATGAGTGGAAATAAAATTTATAATGCGTATTTTATCATAATGTCTCCATGGTCACAGCCTAGAGCAGCTGCGCAGGGTTTGGACGAGAACTTCAGAGCTGCCGTCTCTGATGATGAATCGACTTCTGTCTGTTTTTCTTGCGCTCACTCCCACAGGTGTGGCCCACATCATGTTTAAGGTGGAGATCATGTCCAACGAAGACCGGGAATGGCACGAGTCCTTTTCTCTGGTGCTGGGCCCAGATGATCCAGTGGAAGCAGTTCTTGGAGACACCAGCACCGCCACAGTGACTATTTTAGATCAGGAGGCAGCGGGGAGCCTGATTCTCCCAGCACCTCCTGTGGTGAGTGGATGTGATCTAGTGCCCTCCAAGTACAGACTGGAAACCACAGTGGGATTTTGGAAATAAAATGTAGAGCTGCAATGACAACATGGGAGGGAAGGATGGCTTTTTCCACCCCTTCCCTCAGCCCCAGCTGAGTGCTGCCCTCTTGCCTCCACATAGGTCGTCACTCTGGCTGACTACGACCGCGTGGAAGAAGTGACCAAGGAGGGTGCTAAGAAATCCCCCTCCCCAGGCTACCCCCTCATTTGCATCACTCCCTGTGACCCTCGCTTCCCCAAGTACACCCTCATGAAGGAGCGCTGCGCCGAGGCCGGGATCAACCAGTCTTCCATACAGTTCAGCTGGGAAGTGGCCGCTCCCACGGACGGGAATGGAGCCCGGTCGCCTTTCGAGACCATCACGGACAACACCCCCTTCACCAGCGTCAACCACAGGGTACGCAGAGAGCCACCAGCACAGCAGGGCTGCAGGGCCACAGAGATTCCAGCCTAAAGTCTCCTTGGATTTGGCACTTGGTGGGAGGCACGGGTGTTAGGGTTTAGAAAAAGTAGTGCTGTTCTTCCCTGAGCCTGCTGAAAGCGCCTCTGGTTTCCCCCTCCTCATTCCCTCAGGTGCTGGACAGCATCTACTTTAGCCGGCGGTTCCACGTGCGCTGCGTGGCCAAGGCTGTGGACAAGGCTGGCCATGTGGGGACCCCCCTGAGGAGCAACGTGGTGACCATAGGCACAGACAGTGCCATCTGTCACACGCCCGTGGTCGCGGGGACAGCCCGAGGGTTCCAGGCACAGTCCTTCATTGCCACGCTCAAGTACCTGGATGTGAAGCACAAGGAGCATCCCAACAGGTATGAGCCTGGAGAAGGGGCACTGCAGCCCTTCACCAGCTTCCCTGGGCTTACAGAGGTGCCCAGGCTCACAAGGACAATGTCTGAGTGAAACCACATCCCTCCTGCAGCGTGGGGTGCTTGGGTTCGTGCTCCCACTCTCTTCTCACACCCTGCTTGGCTGACGGAGTGCCCTTCCCCTCAGGAATTGGGAGTAGGTGGGACAGCTTAAGGAGTAGATGTGTAGCTGGGGAAATCCAGCTCAAACTAAACATCAGGCTCACCTGCCTGGGCTGTGCTGCTGTGGGGATCCTGTGCCTGCCAGGCTGCTCTGTTCTGCTGTCTTATGTGCTGCTTGTTCCAGGATCCACATCTCGGTGCAGATCCCCCACCAGGATGGGATGCTGCCCCTCATCTCCACACTGCCACTGCACAACCTGCATTTCCTTCTCTCCGAGTCCATCTACAGGCACCAGCACGTCTGCTCCAACCTGGTCACTGTCAGAGACCTCAGAGGCATCTCAGGTAACCTTCGACGCCAACCTTTGCTTCCTCAACGTGGAAGCCTGGAAAGAAATGCAGAGAGGGCAGCTTTGTCTTCCTCTGGGCCCTCCTGACATGATGTAAATAACAATGAACCTTCCTGGTCGAACAGCGCTGACCAGAGTTGCCCCGTTGGAGATGGGATTCCAGGCATGGGAACGTTTGAGGAGATTGTAGGTTCACACCAGTTATTTTCTGGTTTTCAAATCTATCTTGTGATATCCACCTGGGTAGAGAGGGATCTGCAGGGCTGGATCTGCGCTGTGTCTGGGTCACTGAGGTCTCCCACGAGGCAACAAAATCAATTCACTGCTGAAGGAAATGTCAGAGCTGAAAAGGACAGGCAGATTGTGTCTCTGACACTCCAGGGAATGAGATCCGTGCTAGATCCGTGGCAGGCAGCGAGTTGTACTTCAATGTGATAATTCCATACTCAGCCTGTCCCTCATTTCTTAAAGATTAACTTCAGCCTTGAACCAATAGGTTCCTAAGTTTGATTTTTAGGATGCTTAACCCATTCCTGGAACCTTTTCCCCTGTGAAGACCTGAGTATGCCCAGTTTGACCTCCAGGATAATGAAGGGAGAGGAGCTCCCATGATTCAAGAGTGAAACAGCAACTCCATATTTGGTCTTGAGCTGTTTAAAATCAGGAGGGATCAGTGTCCTGATGTCTCCCACTCCAGAGGCAGGGTTCCTGGATGAAGGGATCGGTGTCCTGATGTCTCTCTCTCCAGAGGCAGGGTTCCTGGATGAAGGGATCGGTGTCCTGATGTCTCTCTCTCCAGAGGCAGGGTTCCTGGACGAGGTGACCCAGGACGGCTCCGTGCTGGGCCCGGGCTATGACCGCCCCTACCAGCTGGACCCTGCAGTGAGGGAGCCCAAGAGCATCCAGCTGTACCAGCATCTCAACCTCAAGAGCTGCATCTGGACCTTCGACGCTTATTACGACATGACAGAATTAATTGATGTCTGTGGAGGCTCTGTCACTGCTGACTTCCAGGTGAGAGGCCCATTCCAAATCTCTCAGTTCTCCGGCACAGCTCTGCATTGCACTTGTGTAGTTGCTGCTCTGCTCTGTACAGGTGGAGCAGGGCTTTTCCCCCGTCACCTGGAAGAGAACAGTGCTGTGTGCACTTATTTCTTTTCTGGGGGGTAACACAGATTTTATTCTCTTAACCTTCAGAGCACCAGTAAATTTTTTTTTTTTTTTTTTTAAATATACGGCCATACTGGAAATAAAAAGTGTTCTCAGCTGGGCTCTCTTATTTTATAATTTTGACCATGTTCTCAGCCGATAGAAATGAGCACAGGACAGAGCAGTGGCAGCTCAGTCCATGCTCAACAACAGAATGAGGCCATGGGATATTTTGACTCATTTCTTAATTAACAGACTGGCAGACCAAAAGCCAAAAATGTTACTTTATAAATGAGTGGCTTTCACTGTTTGTGGTATCTCATTGCCCTCTCGTGGCTGCATTATCCATGTGCAGCCCACTCCATCTCCCCGAGGTTCTTGCATTAAATTCCCAGTCACATTGCTAGGGCCAGCATCATCTCTTTTAATTCCTGCCAGCTTGGACTACTTCATTAAGTTTCCTTTTATAGCTCCAATTGTTTGCACAAACCCAGAGGAGCTACTTGACTTGAACAACTGCCCAGTGGAGCCTGTGGAGCCTGGCACCAGCCAGGCTGGAACGTCTCCCTGAATTCTTCGGGGCCTGCAAAGTACAGCTGCACTCTGCAGATAATAAATGGAGAGCTGTGAGAGGCCTGAGAAAGCAGAATTGCTGATATTTAATTCACAGCCTTGGAAACTGAAGGGTTTTGAGGTGTAATTGTGCCCAGAGCTCCTTTGTCCCATGGCCCCAGTGAGCCTTAGCACTGCCCCTGAATTAAAACACAGGTTTGTCTGAGGTACCTACACATAAAGAATGTTCAGTCACCTCTGGCTTCACTTGGAAGGTGCATAATCCCCTTTTTTGGGGTTTTATTGCCAGGTAAGGGACTCTGCCCAGTCCTTCCTGACAGTCCATGTCCCTCTCTATGTGTCCTACATCTACGTGACGGCACCGAGGGGCTGGGCTTCCCTGGAGCATCACACAGAGATGGAGTTCTCCTTCTTCTACGACACCGTTCTCTGGAGGACAGGTGAGCCTGAGGCACTTGAGGGGCTGTGGAAGAAGTGGCTCCTTCATGTTTTCCCCTTAGTTCCTGCACTGCCACGAGAGTCCTGAGGGAGTGGGGAACTCAGAATGTTTCCTTCCTTTATGCTTGCGGGGGGCTTAGGCAGCCAATGGATGACAGAGGAAGTGTGCAGCTGCTCACTGGAGGATGATCCCAACTAAACCCTGCCTTTTGGAGATCTCCCAAACTCTTCTGGGGCTGGCAGAGCCCAGCTGAGGAGCGAGCGTGCCGTGTGGGCTCCCAGTGCCACTGTCCTTGCAGGGATCCAGACGGACAGCGTGCTCTCGGCCCGGCTGCAGATCATCCGCATCTACATCCGCGAGGACGGCCGGCTGGTCATCGAGTTCAAGACACAGGCCAAGTTCAGAGGTGAGGGCAGTGGTCCTGACAGGGCCACAAACCAGGGTCACACACAGCTCTGCTCTGACAGAACAGGCAGCAGAACAAGTCCGTGTCCCCGCCAGGAGCCCCTCTGTGCTGAAGTGCACAAGGTGGTGCCTCTCCGTACTCTGCCTCCTGTCACCTCCTTGTCCTCCCCCAGGGCTGTTTGTCATGGAGCACCACAGCCTGCCAGATGTCAGGTCCTCTTTGGTGACTCCAGAGCACCTGGGAGGGATCGAATTTGACCTGCAGCTGCTGTGGAGTGCTCAGACTTTTGACTCTCCCTACCAGCTCTGGAGAGCAACCAGCTCCTACAACAGGTGAGGGCTGAGGGTCCAGTCCCCTTCAGCAGCTTTCTACAGCACCATGTTCTCCCTGGCACCCCTCCGGCAGCCACAGCAATAGTGTGGAATGCTCAGGAGCTTGGACAGAGCTGGAGCATGGGGCTGTCAGGGCTGAAACACTGTTCTACTGAGAGAAAAATCAGCTCAGCCTCTTGTAAAGGCATTTTTCCAGCAATGAAGCCTGTAGATACACTGATCCCAGAGGTGGTAGCGCAGTTCACAAGGTCACACTTGTCCCTTAGGGACGGCTGGACAACATTGCTGGGGCACGGGAGAGGTGCTGCCCTGGGTGAAGAGCTCAGAGCTCTGCCTGGTGACTGCAGGGTCTCCTGTCTGTTCCCAGGAAGGATTACTCTGGAGAATACACCATCTTCCTGATCCCCTGCACGGTGCAGCCCACGCAGCCGTGGGCAGAGCCTGGAGACAAACCCCTGCCCTGCACAGCTCACGCTCCCGAGCGGTAAGGAGGCCCCATCCCCCCGGCAGCAGGACAGGGTCAGCCCCTTTGGGGTGCACGTGTGACCAAACCTCATCTCTCCTTTGTTTCCTTCCTTGTCCCAATTCCAGGTTTTTGATCCCGATTGCCTTCCAGCAGACAAACCGCCCAGTTCCAGTCGTTTACTCCCTGAACACGGAGTTTCAGCTCTGTAACAACGAGAAGGTTTTTCTGATGGACCCCACCAAATCTGAAATGTCTCTGGCAGAAATGGATTACAAAGGGGCTTTTTCCAAGGGTAGGATTTACTTCTCCTGTTCTGCCTGTGCCCAGTGTTGCTGCCTTCACACCTTCCATTTCCTGGAGAGGAAAGGGCAAAACCTAGATGTGGCTTTGCCTCTTCCACAGCAATAAACGACATTTTGAGCATCTTACAGCCCTGTAAAACAACGTGCTCCAGCACCATGTTTTGTCACTCCCACACACCAAGCCCTCCCCAAACAATCCAAACCCTTCTGAACACACACTCACGTGTGGTCCAGCACATTTGGCTGCAGCAGTGTTTCCCTGGTTGGGGAATTTCACCTGCCTCTCTTTGTCCCAACCTCCCCAGGGCAAATCCTGTACGGGCGTGTGCTCTGGCACCCGGAACAAAACCTCCATGCCGCTTACAAGCTGCAGCTGGAGAAGGTCTACCTGTGCACGGGCAGGGATGGCTACGTGCCCTTCTTCGACCCCACGGGCACCGTCTACAACGAGGGGCCCCAGTACGGCTGCATCCAACCCAACAAGTACCTGAAACACCGATTCCTCCTCCTGGTGAGTCCTCTGCTCCTGCTTCCCGATTGGGATGTTCTCTGGCAACGAGCAGATCATGGCTGCAGAGGGATGAGGAAAGAAGCGTGGTGGATGTTGTGTAGTGCTGGTGCAAACTGTGAACACAAGATCAGGTTTTCCCCACCCTTTGTCCATAAGTGTTCCTTAATCCATGCCCACAGGTAGGTGTGGAGATGGGGCATTTGGATTAGATTCCTTACACAGGTGTTATGTAGTGCCCTGGCTTCCAGCCTCTGTTGGGAAAGCAGACAGCATATGTAGTGCCCTGGCTTTCCCAGCCTCTGTTGGGAAAGCAGACAGCATCCCTCATGACACCTCTCTGACTTCCAGGACCGAAACCAGCCAGAAGTGACGGATAAGTATTTCCACGATGTGCCTTTTGATGCCCACTTTGCTTCCGAGCTGTCCGAGTTCCACTCCGTGAGCAGCATGCCTGGAGTTGATGGATTTACTCTCAGGGTGGATGCTCTCTACAAGGTACGTACCCAGTGCTTCTGGTAGCCCAACACTGACTTCTCTGCCCAGCACCTTCCAAACGCTTGGTGATTTGTAGGCTCTGGGCCTTCAGAATTCAACTCTGACACAGGAAATGGAGATTAGGATATTATTCTGGTAATTTTTTTTTTAAGCACTCAGGAAAAAGCTCTTTTAAAACACATTATTCATGTTCCTAAATGAATTATAATGAATTATTGCCACTGGCAAAGGCTGGACACTTCACTGGGTGATCAGTGTTAGTGCACGTGCTTAGAAAAACCCACTGAGCTGACTGTCAGACACAACACAAAACACACAAGAATCACTTGATGTAAAAGCCACCGCGAGCATTCCCTCTGTACATGCCTTCCATTTGGTAAAGGTGGAAGCTGGACACCAGTGGTACCTCCAAGTGATCTACGTGATCGGTCCGGAGGGTACGGCCGGACCCCGTGTCCAGCGCTCCCTGGCTCGCCGCTGGCAGCGCGGCCGCCGGGACCTGGCCGGGGGGGCCAGGAGGCCGGCGCTGGATGACTCCCTCATCTACGACAACGAGGGCGACCAGCTCAAGAACGGCACCAACATGAAGTCACTGCTCTTGGAGAGGGAGGAAGCTGCCGTCACAGCCTCCTTGTCCCAAACGGGGGCTTCGCTGGGCAGCGCCTTCGCCGCCCTCACGCTGCTGCTGCTGGTGTTGTCCGGCGTTTGCCTTCTGGCCAGGAAGTGCCGGAAGCTGCGGAGGAAGTGGGAGGCTGCCAGGGGCGCCCCTGAGGAGCACCCGTTGAACACCAAGGTGGAGCTGCCCCGGGGCGCCCCGAAGGCCGTGGGCAGCCACTGCTGCACTGTCAGGAACCTTCATCCACCGAGGGACAACGGCGGCGTCTGCCACGGCCCGGGCAGGAAAGTGAAGCAGGTGAACTTGGAAGTCAAAGTCCACAGCAATTTGCACGACGGCACGGAAGTCTAATGGAGCACAGGCAAAAGCTTTTTATAAACTGTAAAATAAAGATAATCCAAACTGAAAAGCCACGCGGGTGTTCTTATAGTCTGGTGAGGAGGGACAGCTGTCCATTCGCAGCGGCTTCACCGCTGACCTCTCTCGGTGCTGCTCCAGCTCCCCGCTGTCCCGCCCCGGAGGCTGGGCGGTGTATGGAAACCATCCCCCACCCCTGGCATGTGGGAGCGCTGGACCAGCCGGGCTCCTGGGGGTCCTCGGGAAGAGCGTAAAGCTGAAATAAAAACTTAACCAGCTATGACTGGGGTGTCCCTTCTTGTTCCGACCCTACTGTCGCCCTCATTTCCCTGGGGCTGCGGCGCCGGGGGAGGAAGAGGCGAGCGCTGCTCTCCGCTGGGGGCGCGGTGGCCGCGGGGGTGGCGGAGCGGGGCGGC
>WEKY01058337.1:0-29968 GCA_013390045.1 Picathartes gymnocephalus
GCCTGTGCAAACAGGAGGCTCCTTTCTGTTCTATTAAAGTTTGCAAGGAAGCTGTTTGATGTTTACTTTTTTGACAGGACGTGTGCTGGTGGTTTGATTTTCTTTTACAATGTTCCTTAGTGCCTGTTACGCTCCTGACCTTTGCATCGATCCAGCTCACACCAAGTTAAAGACCTTCTCCCTCTCACTCAGGTAAGTGATAAAACCAAAGCCAAGCTTTGACACGGATTTCTTCATTCTGTTGCACAGTGGGAAATGTGGAGGAGGGTGTTCTGCAGAGCTAGCCCTTCCTCCTGCCCCTGGGGGCTGGCTCTGCCCCACCTGGGCTGGCCCTGCCATGGGGAGGTGGCATTCAACACCTCCTCACAGTGATGGACTGCTGACAGCACTGGCACCTTCCTAGAGCACCAACAAGAGATTCAACCAGCTCCCTGGGAGAAAACACGAAGGTTGGAAGCCTGGCACCATTCCCATTAACAGGGAAATGCCCAATGTCTCCATTTCACCCACAAATCCCCGCCTGAGTCCCAGTTCCCCAGGTAACTCAGTCACACAGCACTACACAGAAGAATTCCAACTCCTTTCCTGCCCACCACAGCCAAACTCCAAGTGGTGAATTTTACCCAGGCAGCCCCTTTCCCACCCACTGACCACCCCACCTTCCACCAGCATCAGTCCAACCTGCCAGCAACACCTTCAGAACCCCCAACCCAACTGCACTGAACCACTCCGAGTTACAGCTTCAGAACAGCTAGAGAGCACCAAGCAAAATAACACTGCTTTTTGCATCAATGCAGTTTCTAAAATGCCCTCATTTCACAATTTACAGCTCCTCAGCTGCCCTAACAGAATCATTCACTTGATAGGGAGGAACCAGCCTGTCTTATAGCAGGGACAAAAAGCAGATTGAGCTCCTTTGTGTATCTGTGCATTAGCACTATCTGCTCCTAAAGAGGAATTTTCACTTGTTTTGCCACTTGGGCAGATTTACCTTATTTAAGGTAACTCAGCATGAGGTGTTAAGCTGCTATTAAACCTTGCACATAAATTCTCAGTGATTTTAGTACATCTTAAATACTTACTTAATGCTTATAAATACTTACATAATGCCATAAATACTTACAGCATGTACATACTACTAAATACCTTAATACTTAGATGCAACACTTTGTTCAGATATTGAAACTGAAATGGGGTGTTTTTGTGCATCTGCAACCATATATGCCATTAGCTGCTCTTCCAGTTCTCCAGAAGTGCCATATTTCAGAATATATTCCATGCAAGTTAGGACATAACAACTTAGGATTTCATTGGGGAAAAAAAAAAAAGTGGTAGCAGATAATTGGGCTGTTTTGCCCAGGAATTCAGAGGAACCTGAACCAGCAACAGCAGCTCATGGTTGTGTGCTTAAAACACAGGATGTGTAGACGTTGTCACTACTAAGATGAAACAGCCCACAGTCAGCAAGGGGTTAAAATCCGTAAATACCACAGAGCATTTTATTTCAGGTGTACGATTTCACTGAAATTTTTAGCAAAGTCTCCTTGTCCAAGGAGGAAGAAGACAAAATGAGGGTGCGGTGCTGGTGGAGAAAAGCAAAGTACAGTTTGCACACAGATCCTCTTCCTATACCACATACACGTCACTGTTATTACACTGTTTTACGGACACCCTTATAAATGTTTTTCATCCAGGATTGTGGTCTATGAACAAGCGAGCAGCCCTCACACAACCTGTCTCCAGGAATGGAGGACCAGGAATCCTACACTCACTGCAGCCCACAGCAGCTACCAAAAAAATGTGGAGCATCTGCACTATGAGGCTTGGAAACACCAGGTGGAAACTTTTATCTCTTTTATGGGAGTCTTTAAACAAAATAAAATCCCTTCTAAACCAGGATGCTCAGCTTTGCTGGCCTCACTTTGAATCTGCATTGACTCCTTGCAGTCAATATTGACTCTCCTCACTCAGAGCACAGGAGACTGCTGAAGACACGAGTGGCTGCAAATGCTGGTAGCTACTTTATGGTTTTGGAGGAAAATGGTTCTAAAAGACAGATTCAGTTCAAATCTGACTTCCTCCATAATCCAAACATGTTGTTTCATCTGCAAAACATCAAGAAGCTCAGAACAATGCTTACGCTTTTTCACCACAATGGTCCAGCAAAAACTGTGTGCTTTAGGAAATCCAAAAATGACTAAGACTGCATTCATTTCTCTGCACCTGCTTTGAAGCATCAACCGGCTTGATTACAACATCAAAATTCCCAAAATACTTACTTGTGGATGAAACAAGAATCCCGGGGAAGGTCTCAAGTATTTCTCTTTTAAAGCTTCCAGTGGGTCAGTTAGCTTTCTTTTTTCTACTCTGTAAATGTTAAAATTAGATTCGCTTGTGATGAATCAGTCTCAGATACTAATAATCATACAGCTACTCAGGTTTAAAACAGGCAATTACACATCAAATATTTTGTTTCTAGGAGATAACAGTAAAATATAAGGGAGGACACCCAAGTCTCAATTCCCACACACAGCTCATTGCTGCCAGGGTGGGACTGGGAATCACCTTTAAAGGAGATTAAACCATTTATATAGGGAATAATCCCATTCCAAAAGATTGATAACCATTATAATAGGAACCAATGACTAACTACCAAGCACTTTCATAAAGAAATAAGGCAACTGAGCACACTCTGCACTAAGAGGAGAGGAATTCAAGGCAACAGAGCCTTGAGCAATGGGCCTCTTGCAATCTGTCCACACATGACATCAGAGCCACCACCCTGGAAACCTCCCCTGTGCACAGCCAAGGTCAAGCAGGGCAGAAAGGTGAGCTCGTAGGAACACACTGAATCTGAGGTGCCATCAACAAAACCTGCAATTCACTTGTGGCAACAAAACTCAGCGTGGATAATTCAGCAACACCATGGAAATCTGAGGCTTTTGCTTTTTCTGTTACTGGTGTGCATGGTTTCATGGAGGGTGTTGTCTATATGTAGAGGTAACTCATGGCAAAGGAAGGCTCCGTAACAACTGGCCTCGTGCTGTGCCGCCAGAATTTGTACAGATTTCATTAAAATCACAGACATGTAGGCTCACAGAATGGTTTGGGTTGAAAGGGACCCTAAAGATCATCTAGTTCCAACCCCTCTGCCCTGGGCAGGGGAGTTTGCAATGCAATTTAATTAGTTGGTAATGCAGGGCCATAAAATACGGATCATTATTTCCACTGCTTCAGGCATTTTAAGTGAATATGATGCAAAAAAACCCTTATGGTCTAACACAGATATCAATCTGGCATGAATAAAACCATGTCAGTAAAGAGCATCATATCCTGTTTCTTCATAATGCAGACTTGTTGTCTTATGCACCTGCATTCTCCAAAATCTTTGCCCACAGCATTTATCAGATAAAGTAATAAATTAACATAATTTATATAGCGTTAACCTTTTTTTTTTTAACAAGAGGCTGTAAAATCAATCATTTATATTACAGACAAGTATTTTTATGGCTAATATTTCTCTAAACTAATTTAGATGCATGACTTTGACTGGTTACAGAATAAGAGCAGAAAAGGCAAAGTGGGGCTGACACACACAGGATGCAGGTGAAATTCAGATCCCAGTGAGATCCATCTCAGCTCTGCTGGGAAACACCAGGAGGTCTGGATTTTACCACTGGTTTTTAAAACCTCAGCTCACTGACGGTGTGCACCTGTCAAAGCCAACAATGAGGCTCTCACTGAGTTCACAAGGTAGATCATGGATGGGGATCTGCACAGCCTGGTCTAGTGGAAGGTGTCCCTGCCCATGGCAGGGGGCTGGAATGAGATGAGCTTTAAGGTCCCTTCCAACCCAAGCCTTTCTGTGATGATTCTATGACTACGGAGCCGACTGGCGAGGCTTTGTACACACAAGGATGCTGTGCCTTCAGTTCTATGAATGAAATGCCTGAAGAATTCAACCCGCTACTCAAATAACGGTAAAAAAGGGCATAAATCATTCTTGATTTCAGTATTTTTAATACACCTTAGGGCCAGTGTGTTTCTTCGTTGTGCTTGTGAGAAACTCCTCTTGAATTCAAGAGGAGCTGGCAAAGTGGAGTACAAGGGGTACCCTGGGGAGAGGCACTGTCATCTCCAGGGGAAGCCAGAGTGGGCAGAGTTTTGGAAGAAAATTAATTTCAAGCAAATCAGTGCCAACAAATACACATCAAATAAACAAACATTCAATACTGATGCCAACTTGTTTATGGGCAAGAGAATATATTCAAGCTCTGCATGTCAAGTTATGCAGGTTAAACTAACGACTCATGGCAACGAGGGTTTGCTAATTGCAGCATTACTGGCCCTGTGGCTCACTCAGAGCAGCTGGGATGTGAGGAGGGATGTGCAGGTCAGCATGTGGCCTGGGCCCCCCATGCCTTGGCAATTTTTATTTTTTTCCAGGGACACTGGGAGGGGGACAGGGTGGCAGCCCTGGCAGACCTGGCTGCCTGTACCAAAGGATGCTGAAAGGCAGCAGGGAGTCCTTTACCTGTATATGGGATCCATAAAGAACGGGGTGGGCCTGGCATGCTGCAAAGAGGACTCTGAAGCTTTCCTTTGCTCGAGGTCTCCTCCTTTCTTCTCTCCAAAGACGTGGTTCTTCCGAGGCTCAGCTTGTTTTGTGCTGCTGGCTCGGCTTCGGCTGCCCATGCTGAGATCCAGAGGCTGGTCCTGGCTGGATGCAGAGGGGGCTGCTGGCTTTGAGGGGATGGGAGTGAGTGGCTTCTCCTCCTTACGTTTTATGGTGAGGTCAAAGGGAGACTCAGAGCTTCCCTTTGGGATCTTCTTAATTTCACTGGGTGATCGGGGCTCCACTTTCAAGGGTAACGGTCTCAAGTCTCTATCAGGAAATGGATACATTGATTGAGAGAATGCTGGAAAAAATGGGAGGGGAAACATGGAAGGGTAAGGTAAGGCTCCGACTTTTTTGTCTTGCAGCCCCACAAGTCCTGTTGAACCAAAGTACTTTTCAGCAATAGAAGCAATAGCCTTTATAGAATCATTCACCGCTCCTGACACCGCAGTCTGCTCCTCTAAGGATGGTGAGAAAATGGAATGATTGCTGTGGTCTTTCTTATTATTTATTGACGCCAGGCTCTGCAGAGAGCTTACTTTGTCTTTGAACATTTTACCATTTTCTTTAAATTTCTCTTTCTCACTTTCAATGTCACTTTCCAGATCAGAGCCCGAGGTGGTTTCCAGGTCACTGCCACTGGGGGTACTGACATCGTCAAGGTCAAGGTCACTACTCTCTGACTGGTCACTGAGTTTCTCATGCGGCCTCTCTTCAGAGGACCCTTCTGGTTGAAGCTCCACTGGCTTATTCTCCCCTACTGATGGTTGTTTATTTAGTGCCTTCAAAATATCCTGGGTGGCTGGCAGTATCTGAGGATTTGTCATGAGGGGACTTTGGCTTTTGTTTGTCTGATCTGCGCTCGGAAGTCCTTTAACAGGAGAACTAGTAGGTAGCAAAGGTGGCCTGTGGTACAAGCCTGAAGGAAACAGACCGGGGAAGCTAAAAGAAAATCCAGGAGCTGTTGGAAAGGTAAGACCAGCAGGATGCCTATTGGCTCCAAAATAGTCAGCAAGGCCCGGATTTGCATGATTCATATTAACCATGGACGTTTTATCCATAGCTGGGGTTCCAGGAAGAGAAATGCCTTGGCCAAAAAATCCTCCTGCTGCAAAATGGTTCTTGCCCTCACAAAATCTCCTGTGTTTATTTAAGGAAGACGTAGTGCTGAACATTTGTCCACAGTCTTTGCACTTGATTTGGGTTCTGCAATCAGCATGCATGCGCTTATGACGACAAAGGTTTGAAAACTGAGTATAGGATTTATGGCAGACCTCACCTGTATGTAAACAACAACAACAACACATCTCAGGCTTTGTGGTAATTGCCCCCACCCTCCAAGTTGTGCAAATAACACCATTTTTTTACCTGCCAAATGTCAATGAAGAAGCCATAGGGAGAGGTCTGGGTGCATAAATGTACAAAAGCAACTCTCCAAAGCAAGGCATCTGAGCAGACAAATGTCAGAAGACAGCACCAAAACCCACTCCAACCAAGCAGAAAAGGTGTGGAATCACTAAAAGACACACTTTCCTTGTTTGCTCTTTGCACAGCACAGTGTTGCACATTCAGTACCATTATTCCATGTTGCATTAGCCCCCAGACCCCCCCAGGAGCCACGACCCAGTGCTGTGACCCCACATGAACCCACGGTGCTCCTGTGTGAGAGCACAGGTGTCTTCAAATGGCATCCATTTATGTCACTATTCCCATGTGGAAATGAATCATTAAAATAAATATTTGCAGGGCCAGACAGAGATGGAGGTGCCTCACAGTGCTTTCACTCTGCAAGAATAGGAAAGGGGTGAAGGAGGAGACAACCAGGTATTTCCTATTTCCAAGTATAAATGTAACAAACATTTTTTTTTTACATGTACAATGAAAAATGTAATCTCATGGAAGTCCAGACTAGAATGTGAAAAAAACTCAGTGCTCTCATGTATTCAATGCATTTCCATTCATGCAATCCATACAGTCCTCACAGGTGCCTGCGATGCTGTAACTCTAAATTCCACATCTTAATAACTTTCCTAGTCTTAATGTTGCTTATTTTCCCCTTGCACATGACAAGATAGACCATATTTCAACAACAATTTCCTTAAAGATTGAAACTGTCTTTATTTGTACGTCTGATGCTCAGTAAGAGACTGATGAATTTCCTTTCAAACACCTCTGGGATGAAACTAATTTCAGCCTCACAAATGCAGCATTTGGAGAAAGCCTGGGAACACTCAGGGCAGCAGATCTACCTTGAGGTCAGGGCCTGATCTAGCCCGCAATACTCTGCACACTGGAGCTCAGCTTCCAGTAACCTTCCACACTAGCAGGAGGCTGGAAGAGGTCCCAGTGGTGCAGAGTGAGACACTGCGGAGTCAATCGCGTCACTGAGGCAAACAGGAGTTTGTAGGCTCCTGATTTTCTGGCTGCTACAAACCTTAGGGAGCAAATTGGGGCCGCAACCAAGTTAAGAGTCTGTAAGTAGAAGAGGGCAATGCTTAGCGCCTCAGTGCCTTTTTATGTCCCTTCTTGGCATCCTTTGGATGAGCAGGAGCATCAGGTAAGTCCCAAGGCTGTGCTGTGTCTTGTGCTCTTCATTATGCCAAAATTTGTCTGTACCTCAGCACTACCTTGAGTCTAACAGTATCAGCTCCAGAGTTGTTTAAAAACAAGGCAGCAGCATTACCAGCAAGCACTGTTATCCCCCTGCAATAAATCCTTTTCTTCTTATTTTTATTTTTTTTTCCCAGCCAGAAAAAAGCATGTGGCCACTTTATTTTTATTTAATTTGTGTTATATCATAAATTCTCATCTTTCACACATCAAAGCCACACAACAATACATATTGTGTATTCTGAGGCCTTTTTAACAATCATTTTCAAGATTTGAGACAGTCTGACATAATTTACAATGGCTCTATTTTAAGCCTGCAGAGGAAACTGAATTGAATGTATCCCATCCTGCACTCTTGGTTCCCATGAACTGCAATCACGTCCTCCAACTTCCACTCACACCGGGGCCCGTGCTAACCTTCCTGCTCCTCCAAATCCCTGCCCCTGAGAAACTCCACCACTCGTCATCTCTCAACTGTTTACCTCTTCAGTAGCCTGCTCCAAGTCTCACCAACAATGCTCCTATTGTTCCCGGGCCTGATCCTGCCCCATCCACCCGTTTTTCCCCCGTTCACATCCCACACTGACATCCCCGGGACAATTTGTGGGGTAAAGGGTGCAGGATCGGGCCCAAACACAGGAAATTTGCAGTGGAGTAATTCAGGAAGAAGGTTTGCTTCTGTGTATCAGTTACTGCTCCTGCTGGAAATCTTCATTCACAAGGAAAGGCAAGAAAGAAGAGAGAGAAAATAAAAAATAAAGTGAAAAATAGAGAGGCAAAAATATGGAAGAGAAAGAAATAAGAGAGATAAGAAGGATGAGGAGAGATTATTCTAGTTTCTTGAAAATTCTTGATTTTCTCTTGCTAAGTTTTTGTCTTTTAAAAAATATTTTATTTGCCTATTTAACATAGATGTATTTTTTATTTAATATAGAATTATTTATCATTCATTTTTGCAGCTATGAAGAGCTGATTTTTCTCGTATTTTCTCCTATTTTTAACCTAATTTCAGGCATAAGGTTTCTGTTCCCACCTTCACACTCCAGGGTACAGAATCAGGCCCCTTACCTTCACTGTTGAGGCTTTACACAGTAATTTCCCCCTGCTCCCATCCCACTGATCACAGAAACCAAAATTAAACTGACTCAAATGGTGACTCGAGTGCTGCCCCCATAGGTTCACACAAGCTCCATCTTGGATATTATGGATCTACTCCTCTCCATGTGTAAAGCAAGATAGACTACATGTATTTTTCCAGAAAAAATATCTCAAATGCATGCATTTCCAAGGATAGGCTAATGTAGAATTAAGAAGAAATCATGTTTTATGAACTTTTGATCTTCTACCACGTTGTGTTGGGGTCCTGCTTCATATTCACATGGCTTTATTAAAGATAAGGTTTTGATCAGGTAGGCTGGAGTGGCAAAGGACTAAAATGAGGGGTATTGGCACAGATTAGGTCTTCCTAAAATCTGGAAAGTTCTCCCTTAAAGAACAGTGGTACATTATTAAACTATTATTCTCCATTAATATATTCCAAAGTCAACAGAATCAAGAAATATCCTACTCTGGAGAAAAGCAAAAATATGCACTTAAAATTTTAAGATATCCTTACAGGCTATTAAGAGTGATGCAAATGAATAATTTGACTAAATGTATTTTACCTCAGTCTTTAAACTAAATTCAATCAATAATGGCAATACCATTAAAACACATAAGTATTTATTATTATAATCTCAGCAAACAATTAATAGCTGTACTGACAATTTACCTCTTCGAGCACTGAACCTTTTTAAGACTATTTAATGAGGTGCTGCTCGCCCAAGGTGCCTCTTGCATGTAACAGGCATTCTATTTAATCCACGGGCTCTAAGGGCGAAAAAAGAAATTTTGTGCCCAGGTGGAAGCCCTTGCTCCCTGGGGTGCTCTTCCCCTTGGGGACTGTCCCCTGAAGCCTGGCTGGATCACAGCATCAGTGACACACAAACCCAGTGCCACGGGGATTCTGGAGGATACTCTGTGTCTCAACTGACTGTGACACCTCCATGGATATTCCCAAGAGCCAGGACTCCTCAGACAAATTTGTGTTACAAGATCTACCTCCTCTTCATCCCATGACTTAAACTTCAGTAGATGCGAGGTGGTTATCAACTTTAATTGTTTCCATGTATGAAAGCAACAGAAGCTGGGTTTGATTTCTCCTGTTACACCTTATTACACCCTTTAAATCTCACTGCCATACTTTTAAGCAACTAACTTGTAAGAGAAGCTTCCCTCCTTGCAGATTTTATTGCTCTACAGCCCCCAGGTTGAACACAAACTCCCAATCCGGCTCACAAATTGCAAAAAATTAATCTTGTGCCTACAGACACTCTGTACGGTGATTGTCTCTGGACCCCAAATTAGCCAGCAGTTAAGTTTGCATATTTTCTGCTTATTAAAAAAATTACTGTAAGTTCTATTTAGAATATGTTCAGTCTATTATGGCATGTGGTTTCTATTTGGGGAGGCTGGATATTTTGCGAAGGCAGTGAGTAATTACCTTGCTGTTGGTGAGTTTTCACTCAGGCTTGGGCGGTGCACTGTAATAAGAGACAGTTGCCATAAACAGACTGGTACGAGTAAATCATGGTGTGTGGCCTTCTGGTGGAAAGCAGATATCTGCTCTAGGTGACCCTACCTCCCTCTCATGGCTCTGCAAAGCCGACCAGACGTGGTCTCCAAACTCTTCTGTTCTGCAGTTAAATGGCTGTGATCCATAGGTTGCTCCATGGGGTTTCATCCCTCACACTCTATATGTGAAGAACACCAGTTGTTGTTTTGATTTATCAGAAAAAATAGCAACAAAGAGCATTTGAGAGATTATTTCATTCATGAGAGGTTCCACTTAGAGACTTCTATGTAGGACGTTGCAATAGGCCTACCTGAAGACTCCTCACCTAACCAGAAGTTAGTTTTCTAATTAAGTGTAATCATTTCATCTGCAATCAGCTTTAAATATTATTAGGTATATTTAATATTGGATCTATTTATACATTTTCTCATTGAAGGAGTCCAAACCAAAAGTATTACTCACTCAATGGCAGGTTACAGATTTTGCACAAATGAGTTTATCCAATACTCCTTCTCTCGAGGAAATATATTAGCTTGTGGCTAATACTTTTCACAGGTGTGGTGCAGATGTTTTGGTAAATTATTGTTGAGAGCAGCAAAAGATTAAGAGGTTTAGCAGACAAGTAGGGAAGATGGTCAAGGTACCTTTCAAGTCACAGCAAGTGCCTGAAAAGGCTGTGGTGGAGAGTAGCACTACCAAGAACAATATTTTAAAATATTTTCTGCCTCTGCTTCCCCGGTGAAAGGGAGGGAAAGCAACCTGCACCCTTCCCAAGCAGGGTCTGGCTCAGCAGCAAGCACAACCTGTGAGGTGCTAAGGATCCCATTTAAGCCCAGTACAGAGCCAGGCTCTGATCCAAGGCAAGTTTTACTGCTGGAGCAGCTGTTAGTGAAGATCTAACAGCTCAACTTGGTCCTTAAGCTTGGGGCATGCAGAGGAGGAGCCTCCAGGAAGGTGGCAAGATGAATCTCGCTGCCTCTGGGATTCGTTTTCCAACTCCAGCAAAAGCCATGGCATCTGCTGTGGAGACTCTGCAGCCCAAAATCTGCTCCTAAAGCAGGAGGAGAGCAGCCAGCTCAGCACGGTGCAGACACCAACCCTGGCATGTCTCCACCTGGCTAAATCCCACACCCCACTTTGCATCTGTGCGTGGAAAAACATCCCTGGGACAACAGGTACATTTATACAGCACACAGTGTCTGTCTGAAAAGGAAAATCACATAAAAATAACTCCTTGCATTGGACCACAAATTACCCAGAACTCATTTGGTAACTCACGGCCCTTGTGACACGGGTGGGAAATTCAAAGGGAGCAGAACACAACCTCCTGCTTCCAGACTGCGCTGCTTTACGGCAAGAGAAACAACACTTAAGCAAAGACGTTTAGTTGAAGACTTACATATAAAAGGTTTGACACTGCTGTGGATGTGTTTATGCTGTTTGAGGCCTGAAGAAGTGGCAAAGGTTTTGCCACACTCTGGACAAGCATGAGCACGAGCCCCCACATGCTGGGAACGAATGTGCCTCTGAAGGTTGCTGGGGTCCGTGAAAACCTGCTAGGAAATGAGTACTGATTAACCAAGAAACTTGACTGTGGAGAAAGCCAGTTATTACAAGAGTCTTTTAAAATTCAAACCTTGGGGCTATTTTTGGGAGTATTCTAACATTAAAACCCTCGCTAAAGGCCAGCAGTGTGCATGCAGGATGGGGCTTCAGGTTCCCAGGATCAGCCAAGTATTGGGTGGATCTGTTAAACCCTTTGCAGCAGATGCGTTTGTCTTTGCCATTGGAAATTGCACATTTGAGGTCAGGGACTTCACAGGAAATGAGTGAAAATGTGGCTGCTCATCCCCTCTAAGCATTACTGCAATAAAAATACTTTATACTGACACCTGAGTGTGTGACAGCAAGCAATCCTGTACACAACCCAGTGCTAGAAACCAGGGCTTGGTTACATCTTATAAGTGTCAGCTCAATATGAAATTCCCATTATTGCAGCAAATCTATCTAAAACCAAGAAAGTCCTCATGCAAAAGGGCCAAGCTTTGGGAATCTGATAGAAAGCAATGCAGAGGACTACATCCTATACAAATAATCCACACAGCAAGCCCAGTGCTGAGAAGTGATGGAGATGCTTTAGAGATGGGAGTTGTACTCATTGCAGCTGGGGTGCATTGCTATTGCTTATTTTTGATTTATATTGCAGTAGTGTCCTGAAGTTTCTGGTCCCAGCAGCTGGCACACAGCCTAGGGAATCCTCTGTCCCTGGGGGTTGTTGCTCCTCACTGACCCTCTTACACCCCACCAATCCTCACAAGGAGCCAAGCCCTGAGCTCAAGGATGCTCAGCATCCTGCATCAGTGCCCATTTCAGGTTCCACAGCCATCTCCAAATCAAAAGAGAAAGGAAAAATAACATTTCTGCAAAGTAGAAGTGAAAACCCTTGAGAAACGATGTGGAGCATGGCAGAAGCCCTACCCCCTCCTGCATCCCAGCCTGGGGCACCCCCACTTCCATGCTCCCCTGCATCCAGCAGCACAAGCAGAGCCAGGCAGCCTACAAATTCACTGTACCTTGGCACAGTTCTCACACTCGTAGTGCTTCCCGCTGTCATGAGACATTTGGTGACGTATCAAATTGGACTTCCAGTTAAAAGCTTTGGGGCACTGGTCACACTTGTACTCCCTCTCCTCGCTGTGTGACAGCATGTGCTTCTCCAGGCTGTGAAAACAGGAACAGGGCGCAGTCAGGTGTGGGTTTATAGGAAGAGGAGAGAGCAGAGCACATGGTTACAGCCAAAAGAAGAAAAAAAAAAGCCCCAAAGGCCCAATCCTGACAGAAATAAGTCCTGTGAGTTTCAGGCTCACTCCAGCCAGGAGGCAGAACCTCCTCCTCCCCACCAGAATAACACATCCTCTCTTGTTTTGCCAGGCCACTTGCAAATGCTCCAGGAGATGCTGCTGCCATCACTCCCCAAGGAGATTATTTCATATACATCTCAGTATTTCACCCTGGTAATTCTTCCCTGCAGTCTGAATTATTTCTACCTTATGACTTTCCCTCTAAACACACCTTGGATGCCACCACCTGCTATAAATCCACATCTGCTATAAATCCACTCCTTTGATGGGAGTCAATTTTTCTTACGGCAGGAGTAGATGAGGAATAACTCCTCTGGAGTAGGACAGGATGAGTTTAAGAAGCCTCTAAATAAGGTACAGCACAACTGAAGTTATTCTTAGTGATTATTATTAACTGTCATAACTCACACCACTGCGTGAGGGTAAATCACTATATAATGCAAGAGCAGATGCACAGANAGATTATTATTAACTGTGCACAATTGTGTGGTGATTTAGTAATTTATTTCTTAGTGGTTTATTCAGTCTATTATTAGGATATTCAGTGTCCACCTAATTTCTGTTGCACATCTTTAAATTAATTTTTGTCTCTGAATTTTTGTCATTCATTTGTAGCAAATATGCGTTTTTAAAAACGTGTATTGCTTGGTTACATACAGAGTCATAACTCACACCACTGCTTGAGGGCAAATCACTACATAATGCAAGAGCAGATGCACAGAAAACCCACTGGAAAGTGGGAATTTTAGCCTGGGATGCCCAAACTGTTTTCACATGAAGTTCCCACTGATCTCTGCTGAATCAGTGACAAAACCTGCTGGGGTTACAGCCTTGTTTGAGTTGTGTAGCCCAAACAGCAACCTCCATTCTAAGCCACGGGCAATGGAAATACTTTTATTCTGCAGGTGCTCTTACTTCTACCCCTCTTCTTTTTTTGGGGGGGAAAAATAATTTTTGGTTTTTTTTCCTAATACTTTTATAGCAATTGGTTCTCCATCATGTAAACAAATTTGCCATAAAACCTAGAGAGATTCCTGTCCCTGGCTGTGGCACCAGCTCCCAGACTCTGCTGCAGCTCTGTGACTGGCCATCAGCACTGGACATTCCTGGACCCAACACCCCCATCCTCCTTCTCCTCAGCTATTTCTCCATGTAATTACTCACATCCTCATTTGGGCCTTTTGTTTTATGTAATCTGGAGACAGCACGCTTTGGCACTCTTTTGCAGTGAACTGTCTGTGTGGAGTATGGGCCTTTCAATAATTCAGAAGTTCAGAGGACGGCTGCATTCGCTCTCATTTTTCAGTCTTTCTCACAGTACTGCCCATCTATTTATGATGACTCGTTCTTTGTTTTCTGCCCTTTCCCTTCAATATTTAATATTTTACGCTAAATTTACACTTCCTCAATGATTCCCATATGTTAGATATTGTCCTCTCGTTCGCAGGGAGGAAAGAACTTCAGCACTGAATAACTCCCAACATGCAAAAATCTCACAGACCAGAGTCCTGCCTCACCCAAGCTGCTGGAAATTCCTCTGACTTGATCTGCCTCCATCAGCCCTTTGGAATCAATCCCTCAGACTGAAAACCAGACACATGGAGCCACACACTGCCCAACATCAGCCCGTGAACAAGCCCTTGTGCCTGCACAAGTTCCTGCTCAGCAGGGTGGCCTACATGGGGAGTGATGTTTGGCACATCATGTTTCAATTTCAGTGTCATTAGTTTTGTCCAAGTGCAAGGATCATCCACTGATCTGAGACACCCCACATGATGCTGGGGCAATGCTCCACTGAGAGGAGTGAAGGAACATCTCTGTTTTGGAAGAGAGGGCTCCATCTTGCAGAACCAGTACCTGGAGCATCCAGGAGCAATTATCCAAAGGGACTAACTCTGGGCATGCAGAAAACCATGCTAACCTCCAACAGACACCAAGACACCCTGCATCTAATGAGAATTTCTGTGAAACACACAAAATACTCTAAATTGACAAGTCAATGTTTAAGGGGCATGTGATTATTAAGCAATGAAAGCAAACACTGCAGTGCTGTCAAAGGGCAGTTCACAGTCACTTTGGTTGTGCCCACACAACGTGGAGATGAATGAAGACACTGGGAGGATGGGAATTGTGCTACAAACTCTGAAAGCAAGAGATCCTGCCTATCAACCAGCTTCCTACAAGAGGCACCAGCCCATCTCAGCAGAGCATCTGGCCCAGGACTTTGCTATTGAGGTATCTCAACATTACTATCAAACATTGGCTGAGGTTAACCTTCCCCAGGTCAAGAAATCACCAAGATGTGAATCTGTGAGGGATGTGCTGCAAGAGATCTCAATATCTTCCAGCAATTTGCAAAATTTACTGTTAATCTGCATTGCAATATTGGATTTTAAGTAATCACAGAAATTATAGTGATAGGGAAGTTGCACTATTTACATTCTATGTGTATTTTGGGTACATATTCACACAGGTCTGTCTGTTTTAACAGAGAGGTAAATTCAAGAAAACAACAAACCCTGGTGTTTCGTGACCATACAGCTAAAAATAAATATCAACATATAGACATATTTGTTAACATCTAGAACACATCTCTAACTAAAATGGCTTGTTTGCAAAGACAAAATTGGTAACATCAGTGAACAACGCTCAGAGATGTTACAAATTATTTCTACCTAAGATTAAGAAACTCAGACCTCAGTTGATGTGAAGTAAAACCACTCCTGTGATTTCACTGCAATCAGCTAAATTCAGATCTGATTAGCAAAAGAGCAAGTTCTTAGTTTAAGGTCCTCACTAAGGACTTCAAGCACAAGGACCAAACTTCTGATTTATTTAGACTCTATTGCTTTTTATACTATAAAACACCAGCTGGCATAGAAACCCTGCTCATCTTCATCTTTGGTTTCTGTAGAAGGTGAACGGACCAGGTTCTGATGCCCTACACGATCCAGCTGAAGCCATCACAGAATTTTCCCCAATCAATCATGTTTTAAGCACCTCCTCCTACCTTTGTAAGTCTGGGAAGACCTGGTCACACTCTTTACACTCCTGGATTTCATGCACGTCCTGAAGGTCATTCTCATTCTCAAGCTTCTTCTGGAAGTCCTCCTCCACCATGGAGAAGGCAGAGTGAGGTGTGCTGCAGGGGAACTTCTGGTGGTCCACCAGCTCAGCCTTGGACTCAAAGAGCTGGTCACAGTCCTCGCAGCGGTACTGGCGCTCCTCTGCAACACACAGGGGTTGGGCACGAGGACACCACTTCAGTTTTCACTCATTTTTAACCACCACCCCATCAGAAGTTAGATGATGATGTGGTTAAACAAATTGCTCTTCGGTAAATAAAGAGAAGAACCTCAAAAGAAAGAAGGATTCCTAAGAATGCTTTCTAAGAATGCTTTCATTCCATGTTAACTGCCTGGGTGATATCCAACAGGAATCCATAACACTGGCTTAGGACAAAAGTTTAAATACCAAGGACAAGGATGTTTAAATGCCATCCTGAATGGAATTATGCAGGGTCTAACATGGATATCCAGCATAGGCTGCCAATCTCTGCATTTCTGAATGAAAGGGACTGACTCAGACACAAACACCAGCGTCTGAAATAGCCAAAAGGGTGTTTTGGGTTTTTAAAAGACTCTTCATTTTCATCACAGTCCTTCTGCAGCACCCAGCCCTGTTCAACGTAAGCCAGAGATGTGTGAAGTTAAATTTTTTATTTTAAATTCCATAAAGTTGGTCATAATTTCTTACTGAAAAGCATAGAATAGCAGTAAAGTGTTACTTTGGAGTGAGTACTGCATCCCCTTAATTAGTAATTCCTGCAAAAGAATAGATTAGCTGAAGAAAATCCCAAAAACTTGGAGAAGAGCATCCCACAAGGGTTTTTTTCTGCTGCATTTTCTACTGTTGGTGCATATAAGGAGCCAGACACCCTGGTTTGGTTCCAGATACAAATGCCCTGGGGCTCTGTGTCAGAAAGGCACTGAGGAGTCTGGCTGGAATCCCCAGTGTATGTTCTTGGTTGCTACTGAGCTGATCCAGAGAAAGTGTCATGGGGCTCTGTTCCTGGCTGTCCATGAGCAACACTTTGGCTCAGTCTGCTTCTAAATCAGCCCTGTGGGACATGATCTTGCATGTGACTGCAGAGATTTCCTCTGGTGTCATTTATACAATAGCTACTTGACCATGGGGACTAGGCAGGGAGAATAGTGTGCTGGAAAGGGGGACACCTTCAGCAATAACTAAACAAAGTTATCACTGGAGGAAAAAACCCAAACACAAAACCAAATGGGAATGAATGTATAATCCCAGCTTTTTTCTCAAGAGAACAAAAAATACTACTTTAAATGTACAAGCAGTTATAAGAAAGTGGAGACCTTGATAATTCCTGCCCTGGGAAACCCCTGTGCATTGTCCCTGAATCCCTGAAAATCTGTAGCATGTCCCTTTTGGCATAAACTGCAACCTGCTGGGCATCAAGCAGATATCCTACACCCAGTTCCCACCGTGGCTCATAACCCACTGCCCAACAGGCAGCACAGCAGAAGGAGATTCTGGAGATTGGGGGAAAAATCTGAGCAACAACTCAGGAGTTTCAGATGAAGAATCTGAGAGTGGGATGAACAAAGGACAACTGTGAGGAGTAAGAATGGCTGAGATGTTCTCACAAGTGACAGCAACATTGACAACCTGAGATTTTCTCTGTTCAAGGTCACAGTTGTTTGGCTAAGTGACAAAAAATAACCTATAACCAGGGTCCATATGTGTCCTGCAGGAGCAGCACAGTCTTGAGATAAGGACATGGACTGTTGTTCTTCTTTTGCAACCCCACAAAACCATCAAGTTTCAGTCAGGAACAGAAGAGCAGAAGATGGACAAATACAACCACAGTCCAGCTCTCCTCCCCTGGGTGCAATGAAGCCATCCCAGATTTCAACAGAAGAAAAATCTGCCTAAATTCTGGGTTAATTTCAGTAATATTTTCTGTCAGATGAAACAGTAAGAAGAGGCTAACCGTGGATGTCCGGAGCCATTGTCTCATGTGAATAATCTTCACTCTTCATGAACAGTAAGAGCTCCTCTCCTGGTTCAATATCTGCTACCACTCTGTAGAATATCTGGGGAAAAAAAAACAGAAAGAAAAAGCAAGGTAAGCACCTCAATAGGCAAAGAAGTATCAAGCACTGCTGGTGGGTGTTGCAGACCTTGTGGCCAGAGCCTGCCTGCTCATGGTGCTGCTGCTGGGGACGGGCTGACTGACCACGGCAGGTCTGCTCCTTCCAGCCCCAAAGCTGTTGTGTTTTGGGCTCTGTGAGGATAAAAAGAACAACGGCTTTCAACAGCCTCTGCTGCAAAATGAGCTGTGTGATGACTGCAGATATCACCAGCAACTTGTCTGCTGAGTTATACCAAACCCGTGTACAGAGCAGCCATAAAACACATCCCTGAGTGATCCTTGTAAGGGAGGGAATTCCTGTTGCACTGGGAAAAGGTACTAAAGTAACTTTAATGCTTGGACTTGATTATCTTAGACATCTTTTCCAACCTTAATGTTTCTATAATTCTAAAGCAGACATGAGGAGATGCTGCTGGTTAAGCCACAGGCATCCAGCCCCCCATTCCAACTGCCTACACAATCCAAAGAGCTGTGATGAGAGAAGCTTGTAAGGACTAGTGCACCTGGTTATTCCTTAGTTTCAAATGGAAACCAAGGGAAAAATCAGTCCTGGATGAAGAAACACCGTGAGCAGCCAAAGCTGCTGGTGGTGGCCCTGGCCAGTGACACCTTGTCCCCTCATACAGGTGATGCTGGGCTGTGGGAAGGAGCCCTTTGGGGAGGCAGGAGACTGTGGGGGAGAGCAAAGGGGACAATCCCCCCTTAGGTCCATGCACCAGGGAAAGAGCACGTCAGCACCATGGGACTCCGCCGAAAGGAAATTCCCAAAATCCATCTGGCTGCTTTCTGTCTCAGCAGGAAATGTGAAGAGCACTAAAAAGCTCCACGAAGCAGCTCAAATAAATATTAGTAACTTCCTCGGGCCTTGTTAAACAAAACCACATGACAGCTATGTTTCCTACACTAAAAAAATGATGCCTTTGCTTTTTCTCAGACTAATGTGTTTTTAAAGGGTTTGCTCCCAAACTCTTAACTCTCAACACTCATTGCAGCGCATGGGGAGAAAGGCAGAAAATCACCTCCAGTGTTCAAAGCCACACAGATGAGTTTGTCACAGGTAGGGACAGCTGTCTGGAGGTTTGTCGGTACTTCCCCTGCCCGGTGACACGTGGACTGTCACCCTTGGTGGGTGCTTTCCTTGCCCAGGCACACACAGACGTCACCCACCGGCAGGCAGCACATACCGGTGTCCTCCAGGAGGTGGCCGTACAGCCTCATCCTTTCTGCCTGCACAGTCTGCGCCCGCGGATATCAGCTAAATACCGAAAAATATCGAATTTGGATGCATTTCCTCAGATTTCGGGGTTTTTTTCTTCAGTTTGTCCCAAAAGCCACACCAGAGAACAGTGCAGGGAATGGCAGTGGAGGCTGCTGGGGCAGCTCATTCCACACCCTGGTGCTCACCCCTCCCCAGGTGACAGAAACACAGGCAAAACACATCAGGCACAAGGTACCAGTGCCACAAGCCCCTGCTTGTGGCCAATTTTCCTCATAAAAATCAGAGGAAGGAATTTATGGGCAGTGTGATCCACCCTCCCTCCTCTTCCACACCACCTTCATCGAACCACCAGTCTGGACTGCTTGGGCTTCCCATCTGTCTGTCCTGTCAAGGGGATTTTAAACTCTACTGAGTATTTTAAAGGCCGAGAGAGCCATGGCAGTGTCCTGTGTGTATCTCCTCATGCAGCCAGGCAAATACCTGGTACCACAACCCCCTCTGGATCCAATGCTGCTGTCAGTGCCAAAGGATGCAGGGCTTCCTGGTGGGTTTCGGCGTGCTGGGGCTGCACTGAGGCAGCACAGCTCATCTCATCAAAGGCCAAAACACATTTAAATGAAGCCAGCAAATAAACCTGCAAATAAACCTGATGACAGTGCCACATCCAGTGAATATTTGCTACAAGCAATGCTTGGTTTTCCATTTGTTACGATAAATGTATTGAAAAGTGAATTTTTAATTCCAGAAGTATAATGGCCTCTGCATATCTGAAAGGAAAGCTGCAGTCAGATCTGTGAAGAGAAGATGAGCTGCTGGCTGGTTTGGGGTGAAAATAATATGTGGAATAATGATATGTGCACACTGACTGAAGAGACTTCTGTAGACCTTCCTTTTGGGGTGGAAGCAGAAGCAGATCACCACACAGCCAGGAAGGACTTCCACCATCCCCAAGGGACTGTGCCAAAGCTTCTGCCCTGCCCAGGACTTGCTTCTGCTCCCAGGTTTTCTGTCACAGTCAGGTAAACGCAGCTGTTCTTCCTGGGTTGGTGTTGCATCCACACTGAGGAGCAAACCTAAACCACAGTGGAGTCTTCTCTGGTATTTTCCCTGCTCCATCAAAGGTGTTTGGACAGACCTTTTCACCTCCCACCACAGAGTGAGGACACATGGACTGGGTCATAAAGAGGGTCTTGTTCACAAACACTGTGCTTCTCTTGGGGAAGCCCAGGACGATGCAGCATCTTCCCTGCAGCTGTGGGACACATCCCTGAACAGGGAGCAGACTCTGCAGCCAGCTGTCTTGTCTATATGGTATTTAAAAATCCAGAGATGATCCAACTACCTATGAGAAATTCCCTGGCCAGCCTCTCTGTTCCTCAGCAGGGAACAAGAAAAGTGTTTCAAAAAACTCCATGTTTTAAGTTGAGTAAAGTTTCTTTATTTTGCATATCAGACCCAATATTCTCCAAAACAAAGGCCGAGTGACAGATTTCCAATTCTGGTATTTCCACATTATTAGAATATTAACTCTAATTATTACTAAAAATATTTTTAAAAATTTCTCTGTGTACCGAAAAAATTCACCTGCACTAACAGTTTATACATCAATTTGCATTGCAGTGAGGATCTAAAATAAAACATATATTGAAGTTTAAACCAAAATGGTTGTGCAGGTAAATTTATTCTGATTTTAAGAGCTGTCCTTATTACATCACATGGAGAGCTTTTTTTCTCACTCGTCCCACCTAAAACCTCCTGGAATTAGCCTGTCTGGGAAAAAGTGAGAAGCCAACTGTTGAAATGAACCACGTTGCCTGAATTTTGAGGCAGCAGCAGCAGCTGACTGAGGGCAGGCAGTGGGGGAGTCCTGCAACCCCCAGATGGGGAACCTCACGAATTCCCCACCGGCTCCGCAGGTACCCTTCTGTGTTTTGCAAGAACAGCACCTCTACCATGGGCAGTATTTTTTGTATTAGGAAATGCTATCATAAAATAAGTGGATTTTTCAATTGCAGACCTCGAAGTGCACACTCCTGACTCTACTGTAAGTAATGAAAGGTTTCAATTTTCCGGCTATCATTTCTCCAGCTGACTGAGCCCGTTCCATTAACCAACTTTTTCAGGTTAACCTGCACTGGTCTGCCTTGAGAATAAGTATAGAAAGAGCTTCTTCACCGGAGAGGAACAACCAGAGAGGGAGAGGAAAAAAAAAAAAGCAAAGTCCAGATGCGCATTTCACATGCCCTGGGATCAACGGTGTGTGACTACAGTTTATGTAGGAAGAGCAAAATCGGATTCAGGTCTGGAAACACTTTGAAAGTTCAGGGGGTCCGAGGTGGGGAGAAGCTGGGGGAGGCCTGGCTCATCAGTGCTCTGTGCCTGCCCACACCACAGGTCAGAGATCTGTGCTACCGAGCAGAAATAAAAGCTCCCAAACTGCAAGGTCGTAAAGGGAAAGGGGAGGGGGAGGAAAAAAAGGAACACACACAATTTAGTTTTAAATGGATGAATAAGGCCTCATTGTTACGAATCCCAGTTTACTTTTCCTGGTCAGGCACTTGAAGTTTTATTTATGCTTAATAGACTGCATTTGGCATGTGTAAAGATGACAGAAGCGTGAATTATGAACGACCTTCGACCTATTCAGGAAGTTGTAATAATTGAAATAATAGTGAAACGCAATCCCCGCGAGCTCGGCTGGGGCCGCGCTCGGCCGCTGAGCCCATGTGCTTTGAAGCACCCCAGCCATCCCCCTGCCACTGCCAGCGCCAAACCGCCCTGCCCGGACCCCCCTCTGCTCCCATCAGCATCCCCCAGAACCAGGAGGGGTTAAATGAAGTTAAGGTTTTGGGAGGAAGAGCGACAACTCAGTCATTGAGTGCGAGCGAAGGCAGGAACTGCCATGCACGCATTTGTCATGCCCCAAAGAGGAGCTGTGTTCTGGTGCATCCAACTGAACCCTTTATTCCTGCCTACAGCTTTGGAAAACATCGCATGTGCCCCAGAGCTACCCGGGAAATTCAGATTTTAAGGCAGGCGAGAGATGCTGCTCCAAGTCAGTGCAATTTGTCCTTTAACCCCCAGGCCACGTGCTGAACTCACAGCTCCCACCATGGGGGAGGCACCCAGCGATCCTGTCCTGCCCCACACTGGTGCAAACAGGAGGACCCCCTCTGCTTGGGATGGTGGGATAGAACAGAAGACCCCAAAAGTGGATTGCTGCCTGGTGAGCCCCACCAGCACCCACATCCAGCACTCAAGGGACCACATTCCATGGGTACATCCACCCCTAGCAAGGCAGCCTCATCTCCCAGTTCCTCGGGGGAATGTGCCCCAAGAGGCAGCGTGCATGCTGCCAACTGGCATCCACCTCCACACTGCCTCAGAGCAAGAGTGGCACTTGCTTAAAAAGTAAAACAAATTAAATGTCCAAAACTAATAATGAGCCCTATGTCCAAGGAGCTCCATCAAAATCAGGAATTACATCCACCAGAAAAATGAGGACAAACANCTTGTGCAGCTGGAGAGCTGGATGATGAAACCCGAGCCAGGTTCTTTCTGCTATACTCAGGCAAATGATAAATTGAAACAAACTGGAGTTTTTTCAAGGGCCAAGGTAGAGGAGTCCTGCCTGAGAGCTGTACTGGGCCCAAAGAAAACTTCAGCAAAAACCCACAGGCAAAACTCAGCAAGTCTCTGCATGCAAGGGGCTGAAGGGGCACAAGTGGGAGCCCAGCAGGGAGAGAGGAGCCTCCCATTCCCACTGCAAAGAGGGTAGAGGAGCACCACAGTGCCTCAGCACAAGGGCTGTGAATCCCTTCCTTCTTCATTTTCAAAATGCCCTAAAATGTCCATGCAGGAAGGGCTGCAGGAAGGATGCTCCAGGAATCCCCATTTTTCCACCTTCTGAGGCAAAAGGTGCCTTCTGCTCCCCAAAACAAGAAGGGAACTGCAGGAGGCCTCTCTGCAGGGCACCCTTTTTGGCATCTTGGAGGGGCTGCAGGCCACCTCCCTCCCCAGCGCCACTCAGGTCTTCTTCCACTGTTGGTGAATTTTGGCTTCTGTGAAAGCCTTAGTTCATCCAAGCTGCTCTGGTCCTGCAGAACCTCTTCCTTGGGGGTCACCAACCACCAACACCAGACCCCAACTTCTGCCACCCACCTGTTCTCCTGAGCTGATCCAACCACTCAGTTGTCCTCTAACACCCATGAACCTCCATCAATAAACCACACCAATGTCAAGCAAGGTGCAGTTTTGTCCTCGCTCTGTGGGTGTCCATAATTCTCTACACTTTAACAAGCAGATGAGTATGATTTGACAGCCCTCATCACAAAAAATGCCTTATCACTTTTATTAACCATGAACCACCAATAAAAACCTCATCACTTTTCAGAAATGGCAACAACTAGTTGCTAGGTTTGGTTCTAAACAGTTTATTTTAGGTCACGTCAGAACAGTCCAGTGCTGAGAGCGGTAATACCACCAGTGCATCAAATTCCAGATAACACAGGCAGTCACAAAGCCCAGGCAGGAATTTCACCCACAGCCTCAGCTCTAACTGCAGCAAGTGGAAAATCACCACTGAGCAGCTCCTCATTCCACCAGCCCCAAGTTAAAACATCCCTGCTCCACTGGAGACAGATTTTCAGTGGGAGCTGGATTAAGCCTTATTTGCTTAATAACCAACAACTCATAGGAAGACTCATGGCAGAATAAGGCCCCGTATGAGCTCAGCATGTGTGTGCCCTCCTGACCCACAACAGCCAAAACCTTAATTTCACTCTCTGACAACAAAGCCTCAAAACTATTCCTTAAATACACAACTTTTGCAGGTGGCTGTGCAAGGAGCCCCTGCCCGCCACGGACGGGGGGCTGCGGCCGTAAAACCTGAAACATAAAGCTGTGCCTGCAGATTAAAAAAGTTTGTAAAACGTGTAAGATGAGATCAGATCTGGTGGAACCTACAGCAGTAGGTTCACTCCTGTAAGTTTATATCACTGACACTGGGCACGTTGTTAAGAGTGTGATACTACTAGTTTTGCTCCCTTTGCAGTGGCACGTACTTGAGTATAAGGCAAGGAAACAAAACACACACACAAAAACCCACCAAAAACCTATTTCAGCACACACAGCAACCTAAAACCTCAGTAAAGTGATCTTGAGTCACTCTGAGTTTTCCATGGATAAACCAAAGGGACACTTCAAGAGCTGCTCTGTTGGGGGGAAAGTGACCTGGAAGCTCAGGGCAGTTTCACAGCACCATGTGCCTGTATCACTGTCAGAACTCTGCAAGCAATAAGCAAGATAAAAACAATATTCAGGGGTTTTAACTTCAGCAGCAGTCTTTCTAAAAATAAAAAAGTCTAAAAAAAAAATTTTGTATTTTGAAGGTGACCGTGATCTCAGCCTGGAATATGTGACAGCCCCTGCCATGCCACTGCCATAGTCACTGCTTGATTTGCAACTCCACTTTCATTAACATACATCTTTAAAAATAATGCTTTTGCTGGGCTGACTGCACTGCCAGAAAGCCTAATAGAGCCAATCATTCTGAAGTCATTAAAAAGTTGAACTAATAGATATTTAACGATAACAGAGAGGAGTCGTCCAAGTTAGCAGAAACTGCTCTAGAATCCTAAACTGACTCTGAGCTTAAAAAACACATTCCAGGGCAAGAATAGTGACAAGACTCTCTGTAGCTCTGCACACACTGTAGTCTCTTTGGGGAAAAGAAAAAAACTGAGTGCCCTGTTTGTGGAATTTCATCATTGATATACACCTAAAATTACATATGTTCAGGTTAGATTGGGTATGACAGGAGATAATAGTAAGACAGCAAAAAGAAATCCTAGATCGACCTCATTTGAAATTTAAAAAAAAAAAGTTAAATAATGCAGCTTTTAAGCCCTACTCCAGCTGCAATCAAATGAAACATGAGTTGCATCCAGTGTGCATGTTTTGACTGCATCCCACCATTATCGAGCTGTTCATCTCAGCAAAGGTCATTTATACAGCCATAAGAAAGAGCCCAGGCCTTTTGTAAAGTTGATCCTAAGTGATGAAACCTAACCTCAGCTGTGAGTCAGGGGGTGGGGTGGTATGTCTCTGAAAAAACTCCGAGAGAAAATGACAAAAAATGTTTTTCTTTCCCTCTTTTTGTTAAATACAGCAGGTAGAACACAGCAGAGCGACCAGATTACACATTGCCCTGAGTTCATCTCAATCCTGCCTCAAGCAGTCTGGGAACCATACCTGTCTGTCAGCCAAGCTTGAATTTAGTAGCATAAACTTGTGGGCAGCATGAGGCTGGGAGCACTGGCAGGTTCTTTTACCTTCTAAGGTACAGTCCAATGTTTGCTTGTGAATTTTACAGATGAGTTGAAGCAATTAGAGGTGAACAATTACTGCTGATCGAGTGTCTGTGGCTCGGGAGCAAGCAGCGTCCCTGCATTGGGGATGCTCCCCGTGCAACCAGGGCTGCTGAGGTGCTTTGTGTTCCTGGGGGAGGCAGGAAGAACTGGGGTGTCCCCCCATACCTGCACCCAGCACTGGCTGTGGCTCCAGCTGAGCTGGGGTCTCCTGTACCAGCTGGGCTGCATCGCCTCTGCCCTCCAGCTCTAGCTACAACCACTGACACACATCCTCAGCTTCACCTTGCTTTTATTTTCCCTTTTCATTCCCTCCTTTTTCTTTCTTTCCCCCCTTTTTTTTCCAGGAGCTACCGAGGCCGAGTCATCCCAGGCAGCCCCACACAGTCTGTATGTGCACACTCAGCCCTGACTTGCATTTGTCACTCCTCGTACACGCACACCTTTGGCCATGTAACGTCCATTTCCCAGTTTGCCTTCCCATTATATTTTATATTACCTCTGGTGAGCTTGTGCCAGAAGAAAGCAGAAAGAGGAGCTGTTAGAAAGACTTTCTTGCTTTAAGATTCGAGAGCACATTTTTAGCATTAACTTTTTAGGCTCTGGTCATAAAACGGTGGAGTACGCAGACGATTTTGTGGGTAAATGTGCAGTGTTTCCAGAGGGCCAAATGAACAACAATCTCTTGCTGACAGCACCCAGATCACAACACGCTACTTGAAAGGCAACTAAATCTTAATTTGCAAATCTCAGCAACAAAAAGCTATAAAAATAAGGAATTATGAACAGCATGATACTGTGCAAAATAAATAACAAGTCTCCAGTGAATGAAGGGAATTACTGGCAGCAGTACAGCCACCATTACCAAATGTCAGAAATGTCAACACTAAAAAAAGAGAAAGTTAAAAGCGCCATAACTTTCCTTCCAAAAACGTCGAAGCACGGGTACATTCAGAAGGAGATGCTGATGGTTCAGCCTCGCCTGCACTTTCAGCTGCAGATCCCCAACACCGACCCCAAGACAGAGAGTTCCTTTAACCAATGCACGTGATTTCACTTCTGATCTTTCCTACCTACACCAGCTCCTGCTCAACGTAAAATACTTGAATTTGCTGTTTCAATTAATCTACATAGACTCCTTTTCCTATCACTGTTCCATAAATGCTCTGCACGGAGAGAATTTATCGTTTTTCAGCACAAAGCGTATTTCAGCTTGGAAAACATAATTTGCTTTTACTAATAACCTTTATGGTTTCTTTAGTTAAACCAGCTGCTGTACAAAAACAAATTATCTCTCAGTCAGCTGGCTTGTTCTATGCTACATATGCTCAGGGCTGAACTGTAAAAGTTGGAAATGAAAAAGATCTTCTCTCTGAAAAAGTTATTTAACCCAGTTTTAATCAGCTATCTCGCATGAGTGAAATACATAGCACTGGGCTGGAAATAGCAGGCTCCCTCACATTCATTTCCTATACGTAAGGAATTTGATTAGAAAGAATGATTTCTAATTGAAGCTTTGTGTCTGGTTGTGATTCTTCTTTCAATACTGTCAAGGCAATTAAATCAGCTAAAGATAATCTTTAACATTCACCTGACACAGTTAATTAAGTGGTGAAATATGAAACACTGATTAAATGGATCGAATCCTACGCTGCAGGTAGCGAAGTTTAAATTGGAAACAAGAAATCACAATCAATTGTTGCTTCACTATTTTAGATATTTTACTTTAAAGAAGCAAAGCTTCCTCAGCCTAACTTCACCGATTAAAATATTTCATAATGGCCTGTGTTATCCGCAGACAAAAGCAAACCCTGATTTAGGAAACACCTAATAATAACTCATCAGCATAATTGAAAACAAAATGCTTTACTGTGTTCTTCCTCTGTCTATCCCAGCCTTTTTTCCAACACACAAGGATAAATAATGTTTTGGCCCAACAAAGAGTGGATTTAAGTGCAATAAATGAAAAGAAAAAGAAAAGCACCAAAGACCCTCATTCAGCACGTAAGTACTATGAGTTCCAGCAAAGTGTATGGGAAGGCACAATAATATCCATGCACGTGTGCATTCAAATCCAGAGCCCCACACGTGCAAGTAAGTACATGGGTAACATTACCACTTTTCTGTCCTCCCCTCCACTCTTTCCATTAAATTCATGTTACAGCTTCTGACCAACTCAACAATTTAATGTAGCAATCCAAGTGGACTGCAATAGGAGCCAGAAAATGCTCCTAATTCAAAATCAGCAAATAATGGCTTTGTATCCCTTAGAAAGCAGTCCTGGATTTTATCAGATATAAGACAAAAAACCAAAATCATTTATGAATTGAACAGCAATGTGGAAAACACAAAATTTGTATTTTCTATCACCCATAACCAAAATTATTCCATTCTACATTTCCCATCTGTACTTTATCTTTTGCCATAACAGCAAACAGGCCAAAAGCTGTTGTGCATTGCTGTTATTTTTTCCCATTGACACCTTAAAGTTCCTTAAAAAAGTAAGTCCAGAAAGTGAACACCACGTACCTGATCACTTATTTGACATGCAACAAGATTGTGCTGATTGTAGCATCCAGCAAACTTGATATATTTGAGCCAGTTTCCTACATCTGGTTGACTGGCATCTATGCAGAACTTCACATTGCAAAACTCATCCAAGATCTAAAAAGAAGAATATGAAAGAGTAAATCTTTCTGTCGCTGGCTGAGTATTCTAACCAAAAGATAAATCACAGATTTCCAGATAAACAAATGGATAATAATAACAATAACAAAACAATAATAATAATAGTAATAATAATAATAATACTGGTTTGTTTATTCAGAAATGTTTCCCTGCTGAGATTTTTTTAATGAATTGTCAAAATACATACATAATAATAAAAAGAAAATAAATGTTCTGAAAAATGTCTTGACAAATATTTACATGCAATCGAAATGTTGTCTATTATTGCAATGAAACACTATGTTATTTTAAGAGGGATCTGATTTTCTATGCATTCAGTTATGACTACGTTTGAAATTATGATTTTAATTAAATAGGACTCTGACAGGAATATAACAAAAATTAATAAAACAGATAGAATTGGCTTCATTTAAGGTTTCTGTTTTGTTTCAGGATTTACGTTGATTGCAGCACTCATTTAGAATTTTCATATTTGTTGCTCTGAACCAAACTTTATCCGGTAGGCAGAGTTATTTATCATGTTTTAATATTACACTTCCCAAACAGTCCTGTGCAACACTTAAATCCCTCCCCTTAATCGAAGCAAATAACAGAACTCCTTAGGTCAAAATAAAGAGAATAAATGAAAAAACAATGTAAACACTCATGCAAACCATGGCAGTATTCAATACACACCAATAAATGGTTCCAATTATGCAGACAATAAACAAATATAATGAGACTGCTCGTGGACAAGCTAAAGACGATGTTCTATTTTAATATTATGACAAATTACTAATCGTTACAGAGGACTGAATATCATTATTTGCAAGCTTCACCATCGGCCTATCCCAAACTTCCCACAGCCTCCCAGGGAGCTGACTGCTAAATTGTAACTTCTGCTTCGCATCGGCAGCAGCCACCCCGTTTCAACAGCAAAATAAAGGAAACAACCTTAACCGCCCCAAACGAAAACCGAAGGGCGAGGGAGGCTGTGCCCCGCTGGGGAGCGGTGGAGCCGCAGCCGGAGCTGGCGCTGCCGCTGGCCGCTCACCGGGAGCCCACGGAAGTCTCTGCCCGGACCCTCGGCGCTCCCTGAACGCGCCCCGCGGGACGGGCTGTCCCCGAGGGAGCTGCGCCGGTCACCCCTCCGCGCCCCCGGGGCCGAGATCGGGCCCGGCCGCGGGGTGGGGGGTGCGGTGGATGCGCGCACCCGCGGGGCCGCGGAGCATCGCCCCGCCGCACTCGACTTCTCCAAAAAAGAAGGTGGAAAACCTCAACCCCAGCCCGGAGGCCCCCGAAGCCCGCCGAGCCAGGCGCCCCGCAACAGCGCCAGGCGAGCTCGGTCCCCGCGGGCGCGCACGCTGCCCCGCCGCCCGCACCTCCGGCTGCTCTTGGGAAGGGGACCTTTAAGTTTCCCTTTCAGAGGAACCCCATAGGAGGCAAGGGGGGCTCACCCTGCACTCCCCGGGGTCTGGGGTCTGCCCCGGGGCCGGCGGCACCGACGGGGCAAAGCGGCCCCGTCCCGCGGGGCCGTGGCAGCGCCGCCGCCGCGCTCCCCGCACTTACCTTGTGTTGCCGGGAGCCCGCGGGGGCAGGGAGGGGGGAGAGGGACAAATATCCTTCAGGCGGCTGGAAGCAACATCTCGGCGTTAAACGCGTGCGGAGGCCGCGGCCGTCGGGGTACGGGGAGCGGCAGGCGCGGCGCGGGGCGCTCCACCATGTGCGGGGTGCGACGGGGCCCGGATGGGGGCTATCGGCCCCGGAGGGCTCAGCGGCGGCGGGGCTCGGCGGGTTCCTGCCGACTGGCCATCACCGTCCCCTTTCGG
>WEKY01058343.1:8705-19508 GCA_013390045.1 Picathartes gymnocephalus
CTCCTTCACCCTGTTACCTCTTCTCTGACCGGAAACAAAAGAGAATTTGGCTTCCTTGCTCTTAAAATGTAGGTTTGCCAAAGCGATTCTAACACGTAAGTGGTCACACAGAGTGCTTGTAACAGAGCCCAGCCAATCTCTGGGCTTCCTAGACCTATCGGAAGCCGTGCTTAAAGGAAGTTGTAAAAGCCTTTTCAGGAGACAAAAATTTGGCTTTTTTTAAACCATGACAGACCGTCAAGGATCATGGAGTCCAAATCTCTAGTGAGTCCCTGTCAATCTGCTGGCCAAGTATAGCACTTAAATGATCAATAGAGTGGCTTTGCCTGTTATAGGTTGGAAGGCTCCATCTTTCAGCTGCATCAAAGAAATTGCCACCTATGAGCAGCTAAAAATGCCGCGCAATCCAGGATTAATTCAGTGAATCCAGACCTACTTCCATCTTGATGCGTAGGATATACATTGTTGAGGGTGCTGCCTGCATTTGATTTGCAAAAGCTGACTCTCTCAAGCCATTAGTCCACTGGTAAATTAATTGGTCTCTAGCACCATTACACCATCTTTTTGAACACTTGCTTTCCTAGACTCCCCACAGACTGTTTTTTCAGAACCAGCAATGTGCATTTAAACTAAGATGATGCCATGTGTTGTGAGGACAACCTGGGAGCATTGTACCTTCCTACCAAAGGAAATATCAGCAGCATTTTTCACTTCTGCTGGTAGGGGAAAGAATACATCTGCTCCTCCACATTGTAGTGGAAAGCCATAGTCAAGGGTAGCTGCACTATTTGCTAATACTTCAAGGAAAAAAGACAATTGTTCATCTTTTCAGGCCTTCATTATGGTACATTCCCCAGATATTCAAAGGAAAGAAATGGATGGAAGAACACATGAGACAAGATGACTTTTGACATCATTACTGACCACCAGTATTTTTTTTTTCACCTCATGACCAACAATCTAAAAATAACTAAATTATTTCATGTGTGGTTTTTTCCCCTCTTTTTAAGCCTCTTGTTGTTTTTCCAGGGATTTTTTTTCCTGTCTTTGCCTCTAAGGTTGAGAGACAAGTACCAGATGTGCCTGTGATTCTTTCACAAAGAGCAAAAAATCATTTATTACAATTGCAATAATACAATCTTACACCAAAAAGTAGTAAATTTTAACTGTTCCATATATTTCTTTAATTTTGCAATGTCTTGAACTGAAATTAAAAAAAACCCACACAAAACAAACAGAGAATCAAAATTACATTATGTCTTTGTTGCTTTGCTATGCTTCTCTCTCAGGTGGAGGGAGAACATTTACTGTCTCAGTAATCACAAAATCAAAAAATGGCTGAGATTGAAAGGGACTTTTGAATGTAAACCTGGTCCAACCATCCTACTCAAGCAGAGCAACCTAGAGCTGGTAACCCAGGAACACGTCCGGACACCTTGTTGATATCTCCAAGGACGGAGACACCAACCTACCTGAACAATCCACGTTCAGTTGCTCTCACAGTGAAAAAGTGTTTCCTGATGATCAAACAAAGCCTCAAACAATGGGCACAACCTGATTTTATAGTCAGGTTGTGCCCATTGCCTCACATATCTATGTATTTTTTATCCTGTCCTAACCTAGGTAAGAGTATGCCTTTTTACTTCTAGTGAATGTACATATTATGTACTTTGTATTATTACTTTCCAGAATGCTACGTAATGTAATTTCAAGCTAGCTAGATCAATAAGTAAAGACATTCCTTGAAAGTATAGTTTTAGTGAAAATTCATTTGTTCATAACTATTTGCATGTGGAAGCTCACGGAATGTAACCAATTTTTTTGTCTTAAAGTAGGAAGCCTTGAGAAAGTAAGCATGTCTCATAACTGTATGCACTGCATTATCTTTTCTCTGCTCCAGCAAACTCCTAGGCAGATCAAATGGACCTAGCTATTCTTCTGAATTTTAGCAAAATAGACTTCAGTGATATTTGACACATCATGTTGTTACTACCTGTGACATGAAGGAAGATAGTTCTTCTTTTACTGAAAAACAGTGGCAGTTTTTGCAGCTAATTTCAATGAGGCTTACACAAATCCAGAAATTCTAGCTGGAAAGTTGTACACCTACATCTAACATGTACATCTATCATTCCCTCAAAAACAACAGAGATCAGTGAAAACATAAACTTCTATAACGCAAAGAAGAACAGAGGATGTTTCCTAATGAAGTTTCAAAGAGAACTTCCATTATAAGATATCAATGTTAACTAAAGTTAAATCATTTTTAAAAATGTCAAATTTGGGGAAGGTGTTGCTAATTACAGGTTGGTAATGTATTCTGCTATTTCTATAATAAACGGAGTTAAAAAAAAAGTGCTACTGTCAGGCAAGGCTATAGGTTTATCACTTCTTTGTGTGTATTCAACTGTGCACCATTCTTATGATATATATATATATATTCCTTCAATAGCATTTATTTCCTATGCATATACAAGAAGAGATCTGTGAGTCTCTGGCATCCCTAGTGAGCATCTTTGCTCTTAAGGAAGACTAATGAGCTACCTACTGAATCAGTAAATCTGATTGTTCATGCAAATTGATTACACTAAGGAAGTTACTTCTATTTCTGCTATATGAATGACAGCAGATATAAAAGGATAATACTAAATACTCCATCCAAGAAACTAGGGTAAAATCTTATGGCAATTGAGATTGAGAGCAATGTAAAACATAACTATATCACCTTCCTGAATATTAAGTTATCTGACATTTTTCATTATTCTAATCTTATTTTTTTTTGAATAAATATATTAGGTTTATCTGTATCATTAGCTGTGCATATGCAAACTGATATTAAAAATTTAATGATCAAGGTTAACATATGCTTACATTTCTACCATTGACACTGAATTTTATAATCAAATAATCAAAATGAGTTCTCTTTTTGCAAGACTTCTGGGCAAGATGTTTTTAAACGCAACATGATCCAAAACCAATACACCACAACTGATGTCCAATTTATGTAAGTTGTTCACATTGTGAGGGTCAGAGTAAGTATATATCTACTTTTCAGACAACTGGAGCAAATTCAAAGTGAAGAATTACAATGATTGGCACTCTGACGTAAGAGGGAAAAATAGAAGCACTAAAAGAGAATCCATGTGATGACTCTTCAAAATAAAGATATATACTGTTAGCTCCATAGATACCAAAGGAAACTGAGGATACTGAGAACCTTTTGAAATAAAGCTAGCCTCTCTCTATAACAGAGTCTACTTTTCTACATCATAGTCAATATAATCAACATATTTCTGTGGTAAGTACTAGTCAATATATATTTCTGTAAGTCAGCTGAAAAATTGCATAGAATACCTTGAGGATTATTTGAAGGTAGTAAAGTAATTATTTAGGGTCATAAATATTTTTGGATATTTGGAGTTTAGGACTCCAAAACAGTCTTCATCAATGATATATACAGTTACTATTCTGCAAGCAAATAAAGAAAACAGATTCAGGAAAGGAAAATGCAAATGGTACAATTGTCCCAATCAATTTCATTTATAAATGTCAGAGGACTTGCAAAAAACATAGAAACATTTTTAGGCATAGTCAAACTTTCCACCATTTAGCATTTTAACAATTTTTGAAATTGTTTTCCTTAGTTGACTGAAGGGTATTTTTGAACCAATGCTCAGCAGCAACTTTCTGCTCAAACTCTTACTTTCTTTGTGCTATGCTAATATAGCACTCAGAGCTGTTCTTCTTCACTGAGAACTTATAGTGAGTTTTGATACTCATTTGTTGCTTAGTGTCATAAAAGTGTGCAATTATGGATGTTTTAAAAGGATGGTTAGATTCATTCTATAACTAAGTGGCTTAAGAGTAAGCTGTTTATTCAACACCTCTGTTTGGAACCCCCAGATGTTGTCAAAGTTAAATGACAAAAAAATAAATTCTATCTTCAGAGAAAATAGAAAGGTTCTAGTTAGGAATATCCTTAGAGAATATTTTGAAGATTTCTTGACGTTTCTTGAAAATTGCTTAATTCTTATGGTTGGAACTTCCTGCTTATTTTCATTTGGACTATAGCCAAAGTAGAGTCCTGTTGCACCCACAGCAAGTCAAGAACTCTAAGACTTGAACATTGGGTTGATTTGAACCCAAGCATAAGCACACCAATAAACTGTGACTGGATAACCATTTATAGGCCTAATGGTCCCATGCTGAAAAATAGCCCTTGGCCCACATGTTTATCACTATGTCACAGGAGATGTGCCATGAAGTTTAAGCATAGGGTATGGCAAAGGCCCTGAAAATAAGGGCACAGGTTGAAAACAGGACCTGGAATAATGATGAAGAGGGGCTTAAGAACTGAGAAAATGTTGATTTTATAGTGAGAAAAGAAGTATCTAAGAAATTGGAGTAGCAGGCTGTGACATCTGGTGGACTGGAAAAGTAATATTTCAACTGCTGCACAGTGTGTAGTCCAGGGACAGAGCCAAAGGCTGGGAGGTGAAAGATTGAAACAACATATGAAAAGAGATTACAGTAGGACAAATCAATTGGCATTGAAAAGGCCGTTAGAAGATTATCTAGTCCAAAGGCCCTGCTAACATGGATTCACCTAGAGTGGGTTGCACAGGATCACATCCAGGTGGGTTTTGAATATCCCTAAAGAAAGGGATTCCCCAGCCTCTCTGAGTATTCTGCTCCAGTGCTCTGTCACCCTTGGAAGAAAGAAATTTTTCCCTCATATTCAGATGGAACTTCCTGTGATTTAGTTTGTGAGTCAGGGGTCTGGTAAGAGATAAAAAAAGAAGATTCTGAATTTGGCTAGACTTGCACCAAGAGTTCTGTGGCTTGCTCACTTCAGTAACTAACAACAGTCAAGGGTCAGAGTTGTTGATGCTAACTTTAAGAGATCACATCCACAGTACTCTACAGTCTCAACTAGTGTAGGTTAAAATTTTGGAGATTTGCTACTTTGAGCTAGTGACATAGAATAGGAAGCATGACCTTCAAAAAGTAACAGTTTACATAAATAATGCCAATAGAGACCTAGTAAAGTTCTGGTTTAGAGGTTGAGACTTATTTGATTTATCAGTTTTATAAACATTTTAGTGATCTAAAATTCCCTAAGTGATATATAGATATAATTTATATACTTTCCTACTTCATTATAATTAGTTGTTACTTGATTCTTGGTCAGAGGGAAGCGGTTAATTAATATGGCAATATCTATACCTGTAGTTCTGACAGACTTTGTGTGGCATCTGGAAACTCAACACTAACCAGCATGAGTTAAGAAAGCTTGTACACCTGAAAGATGCATGCAAGACTTTAGATGGTTTTGATCAGACGTATTAGGTTTAGTAAGCATGGGTTTTCTCCAGTTCTTAAAATGGTTAGAGACTATATTTACCTCAAAGAAAGTCTTGGGCACTTTTTGGCTAGAACAACCTCCATTTGAAAGCCTATATCCTCTGAATTTTCCAAATTTTTTTTTAATCTTAGAATGTCCTTGCATTATTTGAGCTGAAACAGATAAGTTAAAGCATACAAAAGAACAAAGGTTGCAATTTTAAGTTCTTGTGATGGGGTATTACATCTTCTGCATATGTAGGGCCATCTAAAATTGTCTTACTGTACTCATAAAGTTCATGTGAATGCCTGCAATACAGCTCTTTAAAGAACATTTAAAAATCAGGTCTCTGTGGTACATTTCATACAGTCAGCTCTGAACGACACAATCAGAGCATTATGTATTCTCACAGACAATCTGACAGAGGTCTTTCTTCAGTAGTGTTCTCTAGTATCATTTTTTTTAATGAAAGCTTAGTTGCACATGAAATTTTTTATCCCTTCTTTTATTTCCTATCTCTTAAGTATTACCTATTTTTTGAATAAATTTCTTATATTTTGCTTGACAAAATAAAAGTTTTTCATTTTGTACATATGTGAGGTGCACAGGCAATATATGAAAAAAAATATTGACAGTATATAAATGCATTTACACATTTATTTTTGTGTCCATATTTTGCCTGAAAATCTGATGGCATCTCCTAACAGAAGCATCCAAATATTACAAAGTAATGGTGAATAACTACTCTTTGTTCCTATATCAATGGGTTAGCAATTTGTTAACAGCTTAACACTTTTCAAGATAGAAATCTTAATGTGGCTTTAAAAAAACCCCAAAAAATATTACAAATGGATTTTTATGAAATTCAGAAATAAAAAGAGAATTTTTTTGGAAACAGTTGAATTTTTTTTTCTTAATTTATGCAGTTCTAAATATAATTTCTTGCATGATACATTTTCATGATAAGAAGTTGTTGCACGCAAAATCTTTATATGGGCAATAGGGAACACACTTTAAAACATATATAAAATATTTTCCTAGCATCTGCCTCTCTTCCCTGATGTTATGCTCATGATCTCAATGCCCTTCTTTTTTATATATATACCGCTTCACAGAGATGTTGTGTTCCAATGAGTTTTGCATTGAAAAATTACTGCTTGCATCAATTAGTGCAATGGCTGATGTTTTAAAATGGGAGACAATTGGTTAAGCAGTACTTTTTCAGATTGCTACATGACCACCAGCTGACTTTCTAAGAGAACATAAATGCACTCTGTACTGTTTCCACAAGGCCCGTGTGGATATCTCACATGCTAGCAGACCCCTCTACATGAAGCTGCATAGCTCTGTTAGGCAAACAGTTCTGGGGGGAAGAATTACAGGCAGAAAAAAGCACCTCACTGGAAGGGTTTGCACATGGCTAAATAAGAAATCTAGGTTGGTAAGTTTTCAGCAGCTGCTGTCCCAAAAAGGGCTCATGTACAGAATACTGTATCAATTGCTCTAAAAAGTCATGTTTTCATCTTTCAGAAACAAATGAGACAAACAGCACTTGATTTAAAGACTGTGGTTTATCACTACTGGTTTTTAAGTGCTGTACTTTCTACTTAGAGATAAAAGTAATATTTAACAGCATAATAAAAGTAATTATTTAATAGCATGGTTTTCTTTGCCATCAGGTTTGTCTGATAGACTCTTGTTAAATTTTCTTCTGCTTTCTGTTCGTTTGCTTGTTTGTTTTTCTGAAATACAGGTATCACACAGTGGGAAAGGTGAGAGGAAGTGTTGAGAAGGGGAAGGGGAAGTTGAGGAGGGGAGAGAAGGAGAAAAGAAACAATATATTGCGGGGGCATCAGAATGAACAGACCCCACGCTGTTGATAAGTATCAGCAAGGTAACAGCCGAACTTTAATTCCCAGGGGAGACCCAACATGTTAATTCTTTGACTTTTCTTACAATTACTGTGATCAGGAAAATAGCCTTGTTGGAAACAGTGATGCTGACTGTTACACAGTGCTTCTACAAAGCAGATCTTGCTTAATTAATTCTTACATTATCTGAGACTAGTTTACAGAGAGATTTTAAAGGAAACCCTAAAGAGAGCAGTTTTTGAAAGTTTTGAAAATTAGTAACTATTTTTGAAGATTTTTGCATATTAATGTAACTGAGGTTTTTTAGTTTTAATGGGATAATGGTATTTTCCTTAAATTTTCATCATTATGGTACAGCTATAAGCTGTTTTACCTGAGTTTATTGCCACTGAAAGAGCCTCCAACTTAGTAGCTTGCCCAAATTTTCCTAGTTTAGCCCCTCACTGAATAATATAGCAGTGTAAGCCCCTCTTCACCAACCTCACATATTTAGCTGTAAGTGAGCCTTTTTCCCTCTCATGTCACCCTACATGTATGCATGGGCAAGGTTTTGTTAGGCTCCTCAAAAACTTAACAATAACTCTGTATGTTAATCGAGTATCTGCAGAAAATGCCCAACCGTGATGTCACTTTTACTTACCTCTCCTCTGATGCTGAGATCCACAAACCCTCAGCCAGCTGGTTGTCAATCCCACAAAAGACCTGCATAATTTGAACAGCTGTATCAGAAGTATGGATCAGGTGGAGCTTGTCTCTCCCCACCATTCCTCCATCTTCAAAGAGGTCTTTAGGATCACAAATGCTAAATCCCTCCTGACAACATGTCCTGTGCAACCAAGAATTTACCTGTAGAATCCACCTGCTCCTCCCCATGTCTTGCTCCTTCACCAAGAGGATGGAGAAGAAAACGCTTGGACCACCATGTCCACCTTCACTTTTATTCCCAGAGCTAAATAGCTGTTTTGGTTACACCAGAAGACTCTGCCAGCACTATTATTGGTTCCTACATTAGTAAGATGGAGTTACTGATAACATGAAGGCCAGCTGAGCCGTGGCAGGTTCTCTGCAGCATCCCCATTCTGAGCACCCATGCAAAGCAGCAAATCTCTAGATCTGAAATTCAGGTTGTCAGACGCTGTTTTCTCCAACTAATTTCAATAACCAGTTCTCATCTGACTCATACCTTCCCAGACATCACTTGTTCCCCCACCTTTGCAACCAGGTCACAGAACCTATAGAAAGGAATACCTATTGGAGGAGAGGGTGGCTTTTATTCTTGTTGACAGAAATAATAACATTCTAGATTTTCTTTGTCTCAGGAATTCCTATCTGATTCTTAATATGGTCTTCCACTTTTATACACAGTTAGGGGTTCAGGACTTCATCTCTGTAAGTTCTCTGTGAGATTCCTTTCAATCCTTTTACCTTGTGTGGTACTGTTCAGTCTAATATTTAAATATTTTTATATATTTATCATTATTTTCAAAAAACAAACTGACAAATAATGATAGCCTGGAGTAGCAAAACTTATCAGCAAAATGTACCAGTAAAAGTAAATTTGATGGTCATAGCATACAAGCTAGTATCTATGAGATGAGAAAATGAAAGAATTATAATACAGAGTTCAATATACTTCTTGTCAGTGGCAACAAGTTGAATAAATCTGCAATTAATGAACTCATCTTGCTTCATCCTGTCATTACAGAGAAGTACAAATAAGTCTCTCAAGCCATCCTTCTATGGAGGAGATAATTTTATTAATTCAAAATATCGATATAAATAATGCCTTTAGAGGAGATGATCAGCATAAATGTCAGGTTTGCATGTAATTTCACAAAATAATCAACTTCACAGGCAAAAATTATAGAGATTAAATTAACATCATGCTACTCAACAGGTGTGGTAAACCTTCAAAAACTATATAATATTCAGTAGTATTTACATAAATATTATCATTATCATTCTAAACTCTGCCAGATTAAAACCCAAGTTCTTGTTAATTCACAAGTCTTGCAGGGAAGAACAAATAACAGGAAAACCAGAGATGTCTACAGAATCTACTTCTGAGTTAATTAACTTTGACTCCCTTCTCAGTTCTCTCAGGCTATGGAAATAGATAATGTTGTGACATTGTTCATCTCACATAGTTTAATAATTTATTTCTGGACAAGACAAATTGTACCACAACTTATTTCTTTGTACTGACTGTAAAAACACCGAGCTGCACTTCAAATATGCTTCATCTGGTTTCATCCAATTAAAAGTGAAATATCTGGTCTTCTGAACTCTCTGTTGTCTTACTCTTTATCCAGAGTTTAATTCTGTTTGTCTGTTCTATTCTAGGATTGAATTAATCACCCTGATTATATATATGTTTTTTTACACATGGATGCAATCTAAGTGATATATCTAGAACAAACACCCAAAAATTAAGGTTAAGAATCCTTTTATCTAGTTATCTTTTATCACTGTGAGAGTGACTGAGTACTGACACAGGTTGCCCAGGAAGGTTGTGAGTTCTGCTTTTTACCAAAAGAATACACTAAAATAATGGATGTAGACAGCAGCTTCCTACTGTGCACAAGTCACAGCATGAGTAATTAAAATAATTAAGATTGATATTTATAAAAGGATTTAAATGATTATATCTGATATATACTGATGCCAGATATGCCAGTAAACCAAAATTTAGATTCTTAAATATCTGTTCAACAGTCACATAATTTTAAAGATATGTAGGTTCTCTAGATTTCATCAGTAAATCCCTTCGATCCTTTAACAAACCTTAGCAAAATATATAAATTCACTCTCCTATTCTTTCATGTTTTGGTTCAATGGCCAGAGCCAGAGCCCTGAGCCCATATTTCAGTATCCTAATTTCAGTTCCCTTTCTAAAAAAAGTGTTTCACATATGATTGATCTCTCCATCCTCTGAAAGTGCTGCATCTTGTAAGAAGCAATTCATGGAGTAACAATATAAATCTGTTTTTGCAGTTTTTTCATGGCAGTTACCTGCTTAGGTGAGACAAGAAATTTAATTACAGCTCCGGCGAGTATATATAAAAAAATCTTTACAGATAATCTTATGACCAATCCAGGCCTCAGCTTTGATATTTTGTGTCTTAGTAGAAAGGTGACTGAAATTGGAGCACTACAATTGTTAGCAGTGAAATGTTGGCATCATTTTCAGATCTAGCCTTAGCTTGTTTCTTCTATCTTGAATACTCAAGAGTAGTCACGAGTACTCCCTTAACTATGGAGGCTTGGCGCATGAATATTCCTCTACGGTTAGAAAAGGAAAGTCAGTAGCTCCAGAGAAGCATCCAGAACATATAAAATTAAACTCTTTAACAGCCCTTAAATGAGGTTCTTTCTCTCTCCAATAATGGAGAAGTCTATGGAGACCAGTTGCACAAGAAAAATTGTCTTGCATACACACACGATGTTGTTTCCCAAGTAATTTGAAAATTAGGCAAATATCTAGCAAGAATTTGTAATGGTAAATTGAAGTACTAGCAAATTATGTAGTTATGAACATTTTAAAACATCACCAGCAAAATGGTTTTATCTCAGTCGATTTCCAAAAAA
>WEKY01058344.1:0-20076 GCA_013390045.1 Picathartes gymnocephalus
ATATATGTATGTATATGTATGTTAAAAATGAATTGGAGAGTTTATCCATAAATGTTCAAAGTGTTCTGACTGTGGTTCATTATTTCAAAATGTGTATAAACATGGGGTAAACTCTCAACACAGTGCTCATAATAAGCTTTTGATGAGAATACTCTTCATTCCTCTGTTTAATATTTATGAAATATGCATTTACTTAGTGAAAGTAAGCCTTTAAGTGAGGCACATTTCTCTGTGACCAGAATGAAATGAATATAAATAATATAAGTTAGAAAGGAAGAGTTACAGGAAATATTTCAAATGAAGAAACAGAAACATGACAAAAAAACCTCTAGTCAGCAGAGTTAAAAATAATGCAAATTAGACTTTTAAGTAAAGTAGGAACAAAAGAAACCCTGAAAACAGTGTCAGTCTATTGTTTATAGATAGAAATTCTGGTCTGTCTTGGCTCAACTCAGAATTCCACTGCAACAATGATGCGGTCTCAGTGCAGGAGGAAGTGGTATTCCACTTAATTCAGGAAAGGCCAAGTGGTCTGTCAGAAATGTGCTTTTCCAGCAGAGGGATGATGTAGCTAAGCCCAGCGGTGATGCGGGCACTGGGATAGTTCCCACGCTGCCAACACTGGTCACTTCTGCTTCACTGCTTCCTTAAGTGAGGTGTTCTAAAGGAGCACATCCCTGTAACTGTATTTTAGACAGGAGCTGATTTTTCTTGTTGCATTGGGTTTGCATAGCCAAGCTTTGGTAGTGGGGGCACTTATAGGGTTGGCTTCTGTAAGAAGGTGCCAGAAGCTTCGCCCATGTCCAATGGAGCCAATCCCTGGTAGCCCCACAGCTGGACATGCTGTTGGTCAAGGCAGGGCCAATTAGAAATAGTGGTAATGCCTCTATGATAACATATTTAAGAAGAAGGAAAAAGAAAGATATTGCACCATTGTAATTGTGGCAAGAGAGCAGTGGGGTGAGAACATGTGAGAAGAACAGCTCTGCAGACACCAAGGTCAGTGGAGAAGGAGGAGAAGGGGGAGGAGGAAGAGGAGGAGGAGGACGAGGAAGAGGAGGAGGAGGCATTCCAGGCACTGGAGATGGGATTCCTCTGAAGCCCATGGTGAAGACCAAGGCGAAGCTGTGTCCCTGCAGCCCATGGAGATTTGTGGGAGTGCAGAGATCCACCCACAGTCCATGAAAGAGTGATCCAGGTCGCAGCAGTTTGCAGAGATGTGTTGCTTGTGAGATGGACTCACATTGGAGAAGTTAATGAAGAACTGTCTCCTGTGGTAGGGATCCCATGTTGGAGCAGGGGAAGGACTACTCTCCCTGAGCTATGGGAAAAACAACACACTATGTATGACCTGACCATAATCTCCATTCCCTCTGCCTCTGCACTGCTGGGAGAGGAGGTATAGCTGGGAGGGAGGGAAAGAGGGGTTGGGGGAAGATATTTTTAAGGTTTTATTTTACTTCTTGTTCTCCTGCTCTGAATTTGTTACTAATAAATTCAAATAATATCTCTAATTTGAGCCTGTTTTACCTGTGATGATGGTATTTGGTGACTGATTTCTCACAGTCCTTTTCTCAACTCATGAAACATTTGTTGTATTTTCTCTCCCCTGTTCAGCTGTGGAGGAGAGTGAGAGAGAGGCTTTGGTGCCTGGAATCCAGCCAGGGTCAATCCAGTACAATTGTTTCAATCTTCCTACTGGGAGCTAAGTATTTCCCTTTTGTTAATTTGTTTGTTAGCTCTGAAGACTCCCTGGAAAGCTGTGTGAAGAGGACCTCTGTAAGATCTTGCATTCCCACCTCACCTATAGCATGCTGGTCAGGCAGCTGTCAAAGAGCCTTGATCACCTTCCAACAAAAAGACAGAGGGCCAGAATCCTGGAAGCTCAAAGATTACTGGCCTGAAAACTTCTCAGCACCTGGCTCTTTTGCGATCCAACTCTCATGGGAATCTGGAAGTCTGCTAACAAGCAAGGGCCACAGGGTCTTCAGTTAAGGGTCAGAGAGTTACATGAACTGCCCCAGAGTCATGATTCTTGGCCGTTCCTTTTCCAAAAGGACTTCTTCATCTGTCAGGGCTTTGACTTTAAAGTGAACGTATTGTAAATCCTGTGCAAAAAACCCCTGTCTATACAGGTCCTGATATCAGCTACAGGAAGAGGTAGCCTTGGAGACTTTTATATTAATGGAGATGACTTAAGTTCTAGCTTCTCTACTGGGGAGAAGGAGGTGAAAAAATATCCCAGGACAGGACACAAAGAAGTTTTAGGTAGTGTGAGATGGAAGAAAACAGCATATCAGAAGTGTGTTATTGCAGATGGGAAAATACAATGGGAGTGGTATTCCTAGTCCCACAGACACGGGCACCTATCGATGTTAATGCACTCATCCAATGTCACTTTTGTGCCCCAAACTATTATTTAGTCAGGTCGGAGCTCGGGGGTCACCCATTGGATCATCAATCAGTATGGCAGCATTGTTTGTGTGGGAATACCAAGGTGCTAGGGAATAACAGGAGAAAGGGGACGTCAGAGGGGTTTCTGCAGGGTCTGTAGCCAGAGGAAAACACTGCCTGGAATTCCTGGACAGGGACTAGGGAGCAGTTCTCAAAAGCCATCATAGTCATCAAATGTACCTACCAACATGCTTTTCAGACATACCCTGAATCCCACAGTAAGAAGGTCTCGAGATCTTTCCATTTTGATGGGCACTACAGGTAAATAAATGGTAGAAGGACTTCTCCATCTAAAGAAGTTTGGTAGATACAAAGAAAATCACCAAATAGAAGGCAGCAACTTTTTATGTTCTTTCTGGTCCACAAAGACCTTTTTCAAATTACTTTTATGGAAGCTGTCTGTTCCTTCTCCTGCATGATGTTGTTCAGGGTTGCCTATGGTTTTGCTTAGTCCCATCTCTAAGTTTTAGTCCCTCAGTCAATGCACCTACACCCATCTGCAGGCAATGTGATTTGGGAATGCTCAGCACATTTTGAAGTCAAGTCCCTCCTTTTCTCAGGACTTCTTCCAACCATACAGTTAATTGTCACACCACTGTGAGCCCCATGCCAGAGGTAAGTTTTCATCTCAGTTCCTCACAACATGCCTGAACTAAAAGTCACAGTACAGTCTTCCAAAAAAGGCACCATACCAGCTTTGCTGTGGCATACTTAATTCTCTTAAAGCCCAGGGCATTTCAGCAATGTTGGACTGGAAAATCGGTGCAGTTTTACGTTGCACTGAAGGTCACATCCAAAGGTTTTTATGTTAAGCAATCATAGACCTGTGTTTTCAAAAGCAATGTTATTTTGGAAATTTCAGTTTTACACGTGCTTAATCAAAAAGGCTGTAAAGAATTAATTTTCTCTGAAACTACTGGGGATTTGCCTTAGAAATCAACTCTTACAAAAAGAAGAAACAATTAAAAAAAAAAAAAAGAAAAAAAGAGGCATTATCAGATTGCTTTCCCTACAGTAATATTTTCCCCCATTTTTAAAACAAATTGATTTTTGGAGAATTTATCAAATCTCTCTTTTCCTTTCTATCTCTCTCTTGAAATATGGTTTGAACCAATTCTTCAGACACATGTATTTTAAACTATTTACTTTAAATTGTGATTTGCATACTGCCAAGTATTTAAATGTAGTTGTAATTACGGTGGTTGGGAGTGACAAACACCAGGAGACCGTCTATCGAGCTAATTTATCTCCCTATCTGTACCAGTATCAATCCACTCACTGTTCTTCTTTTACAGTATCCGAGATAATACGGTATTTACAGTGTTATGTGTTTGCCAGATGCATGTTAATTAGGCAAGAGGAGATCTAAATGTGTCTTTGGCTGGTTTCTTCATTCAGCTGTCTTGAGAAACACTCAAAAGTAATTTCCATTAACTGCTGTGCTATTTACTGGTGAGGACAGAAATGGTCGTTAGTGGCTCCCTGCTGCTGAGTGCAGACCTCCACTTCATCATAATTCTTGGGGAAGGTTTGTTTCAATGCTAAAAGAAACTGTGTATCATTGTTCCAAAACCACAGCCTTGTCGCAAATGCCAACATAGACTGATATTTATTTTTAAGATTAGAACATGAATTTTAACAGCTGAAACATAATCTGTACATTAGTGAAGGGAACATATTTTCTAAGAAACTTCAGGAAAAGGGGAAAAAAGCAGTCATGAGTCCAATTAATCTGGTATTCTCATAAAAACCTAGGCCTAGATCTTCAATATCCTAAACCAGGAAAATTTTTTTGAAGATTTCTTTTACACCTTTTCTGTTTCCCTCTTTGTGCCAATATGATGTGCAAAACTGTCTGGAACAAGATAGGGGTGGTGTCACTGCCAGTTAAACACAGGGAAATGACTTACTGCTTACTCATGCCCTGTGCCATTCTGTGCTGTAGCCTCCCTAGGGCTGAATTTATTTAACTAATCATTTTAGGATGTACAGACCTTGCTTTTTAGGCCTTCCTGTGTCATATTTTCACATAGATGAACTATTCTTGAAGAGTTTCTCCATGCTATAGGACAAAAGTAGTCTTCTCTTTAGAAGCAGATGCCTACTGTACATATCCTTGTCCTACCCAGCTATTCCACAACCAGTGTATTTACTTCACAACCAATGTATTTATTGTGGAATTTGGGAGAAAATGTCATTTGGCATTATTTTTATAATTTGCATACTTTTCTTTCACTGTATCTTGAGGTTGCAACAGAATAGAATCTTGTTCCCAATCAACATTGTGATACTAAAAGCATTAAGTGACTGTTGGTTTGGGTTTTTTGGTTTTGTTTGTTTGTTTGTTTGTTTTGGTGGTTTTTGTTTGGGGTTTTGGTGTGTTTGTTTGTTTGTTTGTTTGTATCGTATTTTTTACTTTTTCCACAGCATTCTGACTGCTTAGGAATGTGATTAACCTTATCTTGCTGGGAAGTAACTAGAGGATGATTTTTCGGTGGGAGTTCAGTCCTACTTAAGACACACTATGTGAATAAACACATGGAATCAGTTTTCAAATGTCTTAATTAATAGGCTTAAAACCATCAATAAATAAATCCATGGAAATTCATGATAGGGTAAAAAAGTAATACAAGCTATGTGCATGCATTGCTGCATTTTTACCAATTTCATGTGCTTATTCACTGTGGAGAGTTGTGCCTTTTAGGTACACTGTCTTGCAAAGGTACCAAATGATCTTTCACTCCTTTCAAAATTCCCTGCTAGTCTTTTAAATAGTCTCTCCCCTCCAAAAGAGCATATGAAATGTCCCTTTAATTATACAGGCACATAAACCTACCCATAAATTGATGCTAACATGCATATCAAAGATTTTCTACAGAATCATACAATGCCAGAAGCACTTTTCTGTTTCATAAAAATCTTAATGAAGCTTAAAACAGCAAATTCTATCATCTTTACTTAGAGATATAGAACCTTGTAGGTTTTTTTAATAAATATGCTCATTGATTTCTTTAATTACATGCAATAAAGTGTACAGGTTTATATACACATCAAATGAATAAAATGATGTTATCTAGACAAATGATGTTCTCATGCATGGAGAATATCTATTAAAATGGGAATGAGGACCCGTGCTGAGTCCATGAATTCTGGCTGCTTTGAGAGGAACAGTAAGATTTATGACTTACAAGCAAGCTGTCCTCTCCACCAAGAACCTGCCTCTCATTCCCTTCCAATTTGGGGAAATTTTCATCATTTTTCAGCAATTTAGGTTAGGGAGTACTTGCCAGGTATGCGTTACAGACAACTTAAAAATAGAGGAAAATTTCATTTCGCACCCACACAATTGTGACCAGTGGGGAGGCTTGTGGTTTGCAATTATTAAAGGAAATGCACCGTCTTTGCAAGTATAGGGTCTTATTTATTTCCTTTCTTTGAGGAATGATAATGCAGTAAATCATACCCCTATGAAGTTTTATTAAATATTTATCATAAAGATTTACCAGCTTTATTATTTTCACCTCTGCTAGGAGAAGAGCTTTCACAAAATGGAATGGGATTTCTCTTTTCCACTTCTCAGCCTTTGGCTGCAATGCATTAAGACAATACAGTGATTTATTTTTCCAGATGTGTTTTTCTTTCTTTGAGCATAATTTTCTCCCTGCTTTTGCTTAATTTTACACTTGACTGAGGTGTATAAACTGAAGGACCTGAGGTAATTTCAGGAAAATACATATGTGGGTTAAAAAACATTTGAATCATCATTTTGAAAAAAAAAAAAAACCAAAAAAACAACAAAAGACAAAACTAGTTGCAGCAATAACATAATTATGTGGAGTCTGAACAGAATTTGCCTAAGAAAACCCATGATCCATAGCAGTGGCACAACAGTGGTGTAAGAAGTACTACTCCCAGCTTAGATGAAGTGATGGGCTGGAGAGAGGTGCTCCATTTCCAGCTTGACCTCAAGCTTTCTGACTCATGTCACGAATCAAGCAAGGCCATCTAGAGCTGGTTGTCCAGGACTGTGTCCAGATGGCTTTGCAACATCTCAAACATAGAGACTCCACAGCTTCTCTGTTGAACACTGTTCCAGTGTACAACTACCTTCACCAAAAAAACCAAACAAAACAAAACAAACGAACAAACAAAGAAACAAATAGAAAAAAAACCCCCAACCCCCCGCAAAACTACCTTCTGATATCCAGGAGGATTTTTGTATATTTCAGGTTTTTGCCCATTGCCTTACATCCTCAAGGGAAGGAGACCTTGAGGACAGTGAGACCTCACCCTCCATTCAAAAGTGAAAAACCAAATGAGAATAAAAGCCCTTGAAAATGCCTCACACTGCAATTATGCTAAATATGAAGTAAGATCAATGAGTCAGAATTGGAGCTTGGATTGTTTTCATGATGCAGGTATTGAGTTTGCTATTTTAGGTCAAAATCATAGTTATGTACGGGTCTGTGCAATGGGATACCTGCTTCCTACCTGGATCTGTCCATCCTCCTCCAGCAACCTATCAAGATTTCAGGCTTTTTTTCAAGTTTGCTGCGTACTTCTGGAATTTTCTAAATTAAATCAGCATTGAATTATTCACTAAAGCCATTCTTGATGTTAATAACCCGATACACAGGCCCGGTCTTTGCAAGCTGTGCTCCCCGCAACATTGTGTCTGATCGCTTTTGTTTGCCACCAATAACTGCTCAGAAGTGATCCATCCCAGATGTGCCGCCTCTGGGCTCCTGAGCTCCATGACTGGGTCTTCCACTGACTTGCTAAAAGACTGCCCACAGGACTGGCTCACATCAGAGCACAGCCAGGTTGCAGTAGAAGCCTGCTGAGTTTCCACCAACCCACTTGTAAGTGGAAAGCATGTGGCCTGCATCCCTCCTGGGTACAGGCCACTTCCTAAGGAATGTCTGCTCTCTCCTGACCTGAGACTACTTCAAGTTCTCCAAACCAGTGTGGTACTCCCATGTCTGCTGACGTATAATCTCCATCCTGTAGCAGCAATAGAGGATGGAAGATTTAGACTAGCACCAGGTAGCTGATATCCATATGCACCTTCATGCCCATCTTGGTATTGTCCTGGCATTGACTCCTTCTGTGGTGGCCATTGGTTTAAAGCTTGATTTCAGATTGCATGAAGAAATATTTTGTGCTGTTTTGAATTCATCGCAGATTTTGCTGTCCCACTATTTATAAAACGCTATTCCTGATTAAAACGTTTGTTTGCAAAACACCTGGAAAGCAGCATTAAAGGTATATACCACTAACTTTGCAAAAGAAAACTGCTGACTAAAAAGGTCTGTCTTGACAAAGACCTTATGCCATTTCCTACACACAGAAGTAGCTATAAATGTCCCCTTTTTCTAGATCCCCCATCCTTTGGAAGAAATATGGCATGGTGTGCAGGAGGGGAGAAGCAGCCCTGGTTGTGTCCATGGACCCAAGAAAGGCATTCAGGTAAAGCTACTGATAAAGCTAAAGGTGACAGAAGCTGTGAGAATTCCTCTTGTAATGACCTTGCCCGTCTACTGGCCTTGATTTGTATTTCCTACTGCCCAGCCCCATGCCACCTCCTTGGGTTTTGTCAAAGCAGGAACTCTCCTATCCCAACTTCAGCAATTACCCAGTGACTCCCAAGCCTATGGCAAAGACCACCTGTCTGGATCAAATCACCTTAGGATCAAAGGCCTTGAGCTGCTACACTGCCAAAAAAACCTCAAACAAAACAAACCAAGATCAACCCAAACCCAAACCAACCAACCAACCAACCAAACAAACAAACAAACATGCCGCTGTACAAAAACATTAGAGATCCTTGATATCTTGCTCATAACAAACTCAGGCATAGGCTAAGGGATCATCCCTTTGTATTATGGGAAGGCATCTTAAGTTTCCCTTGTACTATTAAAATCTGTATCTTTGAGAATTTCTTTACCCATACATCCGGAAAAAAGAAATTCATTTAGTGGGGTAATCCTCCTTCCTTGAGGATTTCACTTTAATTTCACTTTCTTACCCTCTGCTACCTATGGCTTTTCCTTCAGTTGGGAAGCAACTGTTTCTGACAGCTCATTAATTAGCCTCCTGTATTGCAGTTAGGAACAAGAAATGTCCCATTTGCTTTCAGCTTGTGCTGCTCTTGTGGTATTTATTTGTGAAGTCTCTCTTTGAGGTTTTCATGCCTTTCTAGCTAAACCCTGCACTCCTTTAATGTTTTGGATTTTCTGTCATGTCCAGACTGCAAACCATTCAAAAATTAAAGGCTTGTATTACATTGCTTGTTTTGATTGGTAAATTATATTTGCTTTAATCATAGCTTAATTCTGTGTCTCCTCTTTTCAAGGTCTGTTCTCTTATTCAAGATGCAGGTACTGGAAAGTGCAAGCCTTGCTCTCCAATCTTATATCAGTCAGAAACTCCTCTATGTTTTTCTCTCATTCACACAATCTCTGCCAAAATTTATCTTTCTCTGTATATATTCATATATTTTGAGATGGAACACAAAATACTCCTCAGATTTCTGCTATATAGTTTCATTGCTGCCCTCCTCTTTCTGGGATAGCTAAAAATTGAAAAGAATGTGCTGTTTCAGAACGAGCTATTATGAGAAACAGAGCTACCTCCACCTGCCTATCTGCCTTCTACTGCTGGTGGGCACTTTTTAAAATCCTCTTTTATCTCTGACACCATGTGCTGTCCATCCTGAGCCAAGGATTTTAGTAAAGAAGTGTTTCCTACCACGTCCAAATTCCAACAGATCAGCACATTATATTATGGGTTTTGGCATAAAACAACAACACATTGACCAATTAACACCAGAAACTTCTAAGGGTCCCTACAAGCTCTGTAGCAGTAGAGCTCCTGCATTTTTACACCTTTTCCCCCCTTGAAACTATTCTGAATTGATCTCTATGCTGTTTGGTGGTGGTGGTGTTTTTAAAGTAGTAAAAAACCTTCACCTCAAATACTACTCTCCCCATTGATATCACTAATACATTTCCTATGGGAAAGGAAAGGCACAGAAACTTCACAGAAAAATTTTTTCTTAAGAAAACCTTCAAATCTGTTTGTCTATATTGCTTCCTCATGACCTCCTCCCACCCCGCTCCCTGTAATACCTTTCATGTATATATTCAGAAAATTCAAAAAGGGTTTTTCCATATAAAAAATAATCACACTGCAATTCAAGTCTGAGGTGTTGCATGTTCTCAGAAGCTTTTGATGTTTTGCCACCATTGACTTTCCCAAAGAAAGGCGACAGCTAACATCTCTTTTTTATTACCCCACACAGAGCAAGGAAAAAGAATACCCCTACTATTTGTTGCAAAAGGATTAAAGGCAAGCTAGAACAGTGATTTCATTTTCAAAGTTTTATCAAATTTGGTATATTAAATGCTGATTACGGTTTATCTTTATCTGCAGTAATTTTGAGATTCTCTTGAGCTTCCTGCTTCTTATCATCTCTGAATCTGGATGTCAAAATCTCACAGAGCAGACTGAGTAACCGAGTACAGTTTAAGGTAAGGGGAGTAGGAGCCATTCCATCCTATCCAGAAGTTTGCACAACTGCACTGCACCAACCAGAATTAACTTGCTCACTACCAAACTTTAACTTTATACCCATCTTTGGCAGAAAAGGACTAATCTGCCCCTCACTAACCCTCACTGTGAGTCAATGCCTCCTTGTCAGAGGTTGCTACAGCCAGTGATCCGCAGGTGGAAAAGTTCACAGGCTCTACCTCACTGAAGAGAAAATGCATTTAAACAGTTTACACTGTTTAATAACCCAGCTGATCTTGCCTGAAGCAAACGGGGAGCATTCACCCCTGCTGCTGGCTGCAATGGCTAGCACCCTATCCCCTGGCACCCTGGGACTGGAGAGGCCCCAGGCTCAGGGCCAGAGTGAAATAAGTCTGGGACAAGGTTGGAAGACTACTTGTGCAAGTGAGACTCTTGAAAGCACTCCTAAATGATCCAGGACAGCCCCTGTCTCAACTGGATTCTTGATTCATCTGCCAGAGGCATATTTGTGCTCAGAAGTCACCAAACAATTGGTATTGAGTCCCAGTAAAAAACCTTCTGAAGAAGGTTTGATTGGTGAATAAGGCTCAGGATGAAAAGATTTTTGAAATATTGATGGAATTTGATATGTCAAATGGGAAACATAAACTATTTCCATTGTTGGTTGAAGTAAAAATACAGAAGAATCAAATTAGTCACAGAAGGAGTCTACTTCCTAGTTGACATAATCAAATAATACAAATGAATACGTGCACTAATTCAATTAATTTGGTAAATTCCCTGTTCGACACTTAATATTTAACAATTTCAAATAATAAACATCATTTCCTCTTAATAAAATTAAAGTAACTTGAGTATGGGCCACCTGTTTCCATACTAAAGGACTACATCTGATCTTGTTATCACATACCAGAAATAGTAACATACCTTCTACATACCAGTTTAAAAAGAAAAAGTCATGTTTTTTCCTGACAACTTTTACATTAGACTTGATTTAGACTATTTAGGTCAGTGCCATAAATCTGATGCTTCATGCATTATTTTCTGAAAGGAGAAATTAATTGTGGTAATTGAGATTACCAGATCATGCATGAATTTAAATATAAAAGTGAGAGTAAATTGGATTATGGGTCAGATTTATAAGCATAAGGGTAAACTACACTTAATACATTTGAACTGACTCTGATTAATTTGCAGATACAATACAGTATCTTTCCAAATACAGTCAGAATTTACTGTCCATGATATAACTATGGAACCATTAAGTAATATATATGTTCCATTGAAATTTTTTTTATTCTCTTTTGTATTTTCACTTCACTTGTCCTGGTAAGTAACATTTTCATTCATGCTGCGGTTCAGTTATTTTGAAAGCAGGATGTGAAATCCAGTGCAAAAAAATCAGAGCTAGGACTGTTGAAAAAGGCTTGGTAAGTTTTCTATTTTTTTCCTTATATTCTGTTTACTAATTGAATTTAGACCATGAAACATGAAAAAGGTAAAACTGTGGAATATTAAAGGGCTGTCAGATATTTTAACACAACAAAGTAATAGGAATTTACATTTATCTTAAAATATACTTCTGAATGTGGAAGTATAAAATGATATTGCATTTGATTCTCATTTTGTGAAATTGCTTACCAGTCCAAGGTTGACAAGGACAATGAGAACTGTGCCTAAATCTGTGATTAGGAAGCAAGAGGAAAATGACAGCAAGAAAAATCTGAGTTGGCAGAAAAGTATCAGAAGAACTGCTAATGGAAGGGCTGACTATACATGAAACTGGAAGTGGTATCATTAAGGTGAAAGAAGCACTTTTGACATGGGTTGAAAAAATACTAGACATAATTAATGATGATCTAATCTAAGCTCTCCTGGTGTAAAACTACACTCACATTGCCACAAATTCTAATTCTGATTTGCTGTAAGTCATTAGCCCCTTCCTAATAAAGTAAACAGTGAACCAAATACATACCTAAGGAAAGAGAGAAAAATGCAGTCAGCTATGGACCTGATGCTACTTTGGTGATAGGAAATTCTTGGTACAGGTCAGGGCACAGACAGAAGCTGGGAAACAGAAAGTAGAAACAAAGGGAAAAATAGCCATCTTCATAGGAAATCCTACAGACATCCATGGCACGTAGAGATACTTTCATCAGAGCAGAATAAGATGTAACAGTGAAAACAAACGCAACTTGCAGAGAACAGAGATGAAATATAATGACTTAGTAGATCTTTTCTCTTTTTGGCACAGTCATAAGGCAAAAGCTCCAGCTGCCACCAAAATAGGTAGAATAAACACAGATACTTGAGCTTTTTCCCTTCCCTTCATAGAAGTGTTATTATTCTACAACTGCATTATGCTTATGGGAACCACATTTTTCCTCCTTACTCTTTTCCTCCATTCTTTCTTTTCTCTTTCCAGTTCTCACATGGGTTGGTTTTGTTTCCTTTTCCTCTAGTTTGTAATCACCTGTCCCTCCATCTTCGTCTTTTTCTTATTTCTAAACTGGCTTATTGTTGCACACCTAGTTTGCATCTTCTCTCTTCTTTTGTGGCCCTTCCTGTCAGCATAAAAACCCACAAAGAAGCAAGCAGAGCTAATTCCCTTGTTCCTTTCACCATCATTTCACCAACACTCTGAACACATTAATAAGCCTTACTGGCACTAACCAGCCTTACTGGGGGCTTTGACTCACACCACTGCCCATGGACACAGGTGATTTTAAGCTCTTGATCTCTTTTTTGGCTAGGCTGCAGGAGTGCTTGCCTTGGGCTCAGCCACATTTATGCCTGGTCAGATATGTTTCTGATTTGCAGTCTGAATTTCCAGCTTAATCTCAGATCTCCTCTGTCATGATGGACATGCCCAGAAATCACTGGACTTGATCTTGTCCCTGACTTGTGGATTGATTTCACACAAACTTGTCTGATGACCTGGATTTTTGTTTGAACCTGACAATGAGTTCTAGTCTTGTCTAGTCTAGTCTTTTGTTCAATTTACTTGGCCATTGTGAGATGAGATCCAGAGTAGGGCTATGGAGAAGATTTCAGGACTGGTGAATCTCTTTGATGAGGAAGAAAGACTGAGGAGCTGGGCCTGTTTAGCCTGGAGAAGAGAGGACTGAGAAGGGATCTTGTCAATACACACAAATATCTTAAGAAAAGGTGAGAAGAGGATAGGGCCAGACTTTCTTTCAGTTAAGCCCAATGACAGGACAATGGGCACATGGAGCAATGGCCACAACCTTAAATACAGGAAGTTCCATCTGAGTATGAAGAAAAACTACTGTAATGGTGACAGAGCACTGGAACAAGCTGCCCAGAGAAGTTGTCAAGTCTCATTTCCTGGAGATATTGAAAACCTGTGTGGATGCGATCCTGTGTAACCGGTTCTAGGTGAACCTGTAGGGGTTGGACTAGGTGATCTCCAGAGGCCTCTATCAACACCAACCATACTGTGATTGGTTCTGTGATTGTGAGTGATTAATATCCTTGGGATGCAAAAATTTGAGAAGTTCACTGGAATTTAAAAGAATTCAGCTGCTTCCTTAAGAGATTCCTGCCAACACTCTTTTACATGCACTGTGTCAGAAGAGGGAAACTTCATGCCTTTCTGTCACAAGCATCAGAGACAAAAAAAACAGGACCAAAAAGACAAAGCTTGTGTATCAGTGAGTGGAGCAGGACTCTTCTATATGTTGCTGTTCAATTCTATTGGCTTGATCCTGCCAATGGTATCCTGTAGCACGTGCTATGAGCTACTGTACATGCACTGTAAAGTCAAGCAATCTCATTCTTACTGTTCACAGCATATCTGCCATAAGTACTTGAGATGAGCTGTAATCTCTGACTCACTGCATATGATGGGAAAGACAGATTTGACAAATGAAGAGAAAGCTTTGACTTTTTTTCTGACAAATGAAGAACATGGACTGACAGCCAAGTGAGAAATCCATTCTAGTCTCCTTTTAAAATGAATGAATCTGTCAGTAATCTTCTTGGTCAGATAAGAATTACCAATAAGTCTGAACAGATAGCCTACCACAGTTTAATAAATAAGCTAATAGCACGGGGGAAGAGCTAGTGTCATTCTGATCCATTGGAAAGAGCTTGTAGAGGTCAGCCTTGTGTGTATGGTGCCGGGTGCCAACATAAGCAGCACGCTCTCATGCCCATGGGCAAACAGGGTGTGGTGCATTATCCAGGGCATGGTGCAGCACTTCACACTGTCAGGGCAAGCAGGAAGGGCATTGGGGCAGTGCAGCTCAGGCAGTCAGTTTAGGTGGTGGCCTCTGACCTCACCAAGAGAGCTCAGGTATGGTGCCCACTGAGGGGAGGGGAGACAAGTAATCTACACTCACCAGAAAGGATATAGCAAGCCTGGCAGTGCTCCCAAAAGAACATGCAGTCATTCAGGTTGCAGGCTGTAGGGAGTGCCCTTCCAAATTAAGCCATTCGTGATTCTATGACTCGCTTTCTAAAATGCAATTTTCATTTCATAAATTGTTGAAATGGAATGTAATTTTGAGAACTTGTTGATTGTTTTCTGGGAGAAGTATGTTCGGTGGTAGGAGACAAATCCCTTTGCATTGCTTCTGGTGTTTGTGACATACCTGTCAAAACATAAAAAGTGAATGGGAGTAATACAACTTTCACAAAAGTCCAATAGCCTTGGTCTTGTGTAACATCCTTGGAAGGATGCAGGAAATAGATGTGCTGTTACTCAATAACAAAAAGCAATTAATTGGTGGGAGTATAGGGGCTGGAAGTGTTTGTCACCATCATCTAGAGACACATATTTACCAATTTGTCCTAGAAAGGACTGATGGGACTGCAGTATAAATGAATATTGAAAGTTTAGGTATGCCAACCCTCCACAAAACCCTGTACAAACCAAAGTATCACAAGTAATCCTTAATAGTTTAAGCAGTTTTGACAGGAAGCAGACACTTAAATACAGCTGTGATTCTGGACTAGTGATCGCAATAGGCATTTTCTCTGATAGAGGGTAGAAGCCTTCATATTAATAGGGAACTTAAGATAACAGCTCCTTGTCTGCTGAAGGAGAAGAGATTTCCCTCCATAACTCCATCATTTGTCTCCTCGGGTTCCAGCTCAACAGCTCTGCCTCAGTCTGGAACAAAAGATTTGCTCACAAGTGCACATTATTAGCCTGGTTTATGTTAATTCAAATTCTGTAAAATTGTATCCAGACCTATCACAATGCTAGTAATTTTGGAGCAAAAATATGACAGTGCATGTCATATTTCTATTAATATGTAGTTAGATATTTTAAAATTGCTGTCACTTGCATCAAACTGCAATCAAATAGCAAACAACTCACTTAACACTACACAGTATTAGTAGGAATGTTTAGCATTTTAAAGACATGTAGGCTAGGGTAATATTAGCATTTTAAAATAAGCCTTTGATGATAATTGGCAAAGTGCACAAAAATTTTAACGAAACAATCGATAAGCTATAAAATTATAAGACTATTCAGGTTGGTGATCTAGTCTGAAGTGTTTCATTTCAATGTTGTTTCCTTTTTTTTTTTTTTTTTTTTACAGTACAAAAGCCTGTTTTATCTTTTATTTCCTGGTCCCATTTTTTAGAATTCTAACATCGCTTGCTTGTGAAATACCTTATTCCACAAATGCAGTAAATCTTACTATTAAAGCCCATGGAACTCATGCTTCTATCGTATTGTACAAGAGAAAATAATGTTGCAAGGCTACACCTCATACAGAATAATAGGTAACGGGGAGGTCATTTCTTAAAGGGCGTAGTCTAAAGTAATGGGCATATCTGTTATCTCTGGGGACTTCCCAACCATCTTCAAGTACTACTGCATGCACACCCACACTAAATCTGAGAGTGTACATAAAAGGAAGGTTTTGATGTGCTCTGTGAAAGGTTCCCAAGAATGTCCATAACCTGTGAAGTGGTTATCACACCCAGGCATGATTGATAGACCTTACCATACTCAGGTGAAGCAGACAAAAGCCTAGACATCAGGAACAGTCAGAGCATCCCAAATGGACTGAAACAATAAATATATATATATTTCAATTTATGTAGGATGATGTTATTTTAAAAATCTACTTATTGGCCTGAAATTCACTTTCTAACTTACACTGATAAAACAAGCATCTGCACATACCAATAGCAAGAACAGAAAGACTGGCATCATGCCTCTTTCAGACATATCACTAACATGCTACATTCAACTGATGCTTGGTGATTTAGAAAGAATTTTTTTATTACATCCCTACCCATGAGGAGAGGAGAGGAGAGGAGAGGAGAGGAGAGGAGANAAGAGAAGAGAAGAGAAGAGAAGAGAAGAGAAGAGAAGAGAAGAGAAGAGAAGAGAAGAGAAGAGAAGAGAAGAGAAGAGAAGAGAAGAGAAGAGAAGAGAAGAGAAGAGAAGAGAAGAGAAAAGATAAGATTTCACCTGGAAGGTACCTACAATGACCATGTAGTCCAACTTCCTGACCAGTTGAGGAATGACCAAAAATTAAAGCACATTATTAAGGGCATTGTCAAAATACCTCTTAAGCATTGACAGGTTTAGAGCATCACCCACCTCTACAGGAAGCCTGTTCCAGTGTTTGACCACCCTCTGAGTAAAGAAATTATTCCTGTTGTCCAGTGTAAACCTCCCTCGACATAGTTTTGAACGATTCGCATGTGTCCTGTCACTTGGGTACCCAAGAGAAGAGCTGAGCCCCTCCCTCCCCATGTCTCTTCCTGAGGAAGTTTTAGAGAGCAATGAAGTTGCTCCTCAGACTTCTTTTCTCCAAACTAAAGAAATCTGAAGTCCTCAGCTGCTCCTCACAGGACATATGTTCCAGCTCCTTCACCAGCTTTTTTGCCCTCCTTTGGATGCATTCCAGGACCTTCACATCCTTCTTGAACGGTGGAGCCCAGAATCACACACAGTAGTCAAGGTAAGACTGCACCAAAGGTTCACCTCATGCTGGCTGCAGCATGGCTTTGAGGGAACAGTACTAATCAGCAGTGGAGATCTGCAGACATCTACAACAGGTTGAATGAAAGCAAGGTGCTTTGTGGCTGGGTCTACCCTGCAGAAGATAAAATTTCTGCTAATGGGTACTACTGACCGACAAAGGGGCATGGTGGCCTGGTCCATACCTCTCAGCAGTATAAGAACATCTAATGCAGTACCCAAACTGAAGGTTTTATCTCTCTACTTTGTGGCTCTGTCAGTGTACGAGATTTGTGTGTTTCATATTAAACAAAACAGAAAGTTTGTCTTCCTCTGGACAGCATGAATGAAAACCAGAGGAAAGCTCCCTGGCATTAACTGTTCGCAGCAACAGTGACACCCTGAAGCAATGTAATGACCTGTGAGGAATGATTTTGTTCGTGTCAGTTTAGATGTCGTGTCTTGTTCTCTCAATAACCCTTGTGACTACCTTTGGGTTATTTGAGCAATTTAGACAATTATTTATAATGCAGATGTATTGTCTTCTGGAAAAAAGAATTTCTACAGGAGGTCTATAGATAATAAAAAATCCCTGATTTTAACCCTGGCCATCATTTCCATCCACTTAAACATATGTTTAAGCTGTAAAACTGTTTCCCAGCATGCAAGAAGACTTGAGTGCCAAGTTATGCTTGCAAATCAGACATTAAATATGCAGATCCTGTGACATGGAAACTGAAACATACATTTTACAAAGAAATGCTGGCATTTGAACATTTTGTATTTGGGTGTTCCTGAACACCACCAGTGTGTATGCTTTTCATCATTCAACTATAAAGCCATTCATCAAAAGCGTTTTTTGGTTTTGTTATGTTTTTGCTTTTGTTTTTAATTGGAATAAAAATTAATAGCTCTATGCAAATTTTGGAAAGTCAATAGGGACACAGAGCTGTAATTGACAGTAAGTATTACCCTGATATTACTGGGCATAGAGCAGCTATGGAACTGGTAACGGTCAGAGCCTCGCACTGCATACTGAATGGACCTCTGGTTTACAGATGCTTTTGTAACAGCACTAGATGATTCATAAATATTAAAAACCAATGAGAGTTCATGTAAATACATGCTAACTGAGAAGCAGTTTCCTGAAAATGAACTGAAATTAGAGAAAATATTTACTAGCATAAGGTATAAAACATTATCCTCACTTTAAAGTATAAAATGTTTCCCCAACTTTGTTATTGCAGAAGTCAAGACACAAAGTAGCACAAAGTTTATTTCCAATGTCTTTACTCCCCTTAGTGTGGCTGTGAATAATTTTGTATATATTTGGTTTTTTAAAAAAGGTAGACATGATCCAAACCCTGTAAAGTCTTGGGTTCATCCTTTATACTGCTGAACTGTTTAGTTCAAGAAGAAACTAGAGAAGAAATGGAAGAAATTGAGCCTGCATCAAGACAGAAGAGGATCTCCTTCCTCTGATTCCTGTGAGAAGCTCACTTAAGGAACTACATGCTCTTATTTTATTTCTATTTCATACGAGAGATTAGGAAAGTTCATTATTCCTCCGCTTCCTCCTTCTTGTAAACCCAGAGCAAGCACCTTTTATTTGGAGGAAAAAAAAGAGTTAAAATATAGAATAATGAAATTGTTGTTTCATTCTGAGGATGTATTTTTCTATTTAATTTAGCAAGGATGTTCTGGTTCTAACCAAGACTTGGGTTCAAAATATTTTACTTCCTCCTCAATTTCAGCTGATAGTGAGTGGTAAGCCAGAGCACAGGGGTAACTAGTGTATCCCTGAGAGCCCCTGTGGGAGTGCTACAAAGGCACCTGTGAGACCAGAGCCACACTGAATGGCAAATAAAACTACACACTCCACATCCCTTGCCCTACTACACTGATGGTTTGGTACCAGACAGTTTGGCCACCATGACCTGCTTATCAAGGTTGCCTGTAGACCCCCGTTGGCAGCTGGTTCACATAACATCCTCTCTGTGGGTACTGAGGACAGTGTTCAGGGGCAATCATTTCATACCACGGTACCTCCACAACACTCATTCCAGATACCTTTATCTACTGCCAGCTGTCAACAGCCAACACCAGTGTGAGTAAGCGTCTTTCTTAGCATCAGTTTACATCCTGGAACGTACCATTTTACTATTTACTACATCTATTTACTATATGCACTTATGGAGTAAGTATGTACACTTACAGAGCTTGCATACTGGAGCATATCCTTCTACTATTTACTATATATGCTTATCTCAGTGTAACAGTGGTGCTGAAGCACAGCTTGTGTATCAGTTGCAGGTTGTGGATCCAACAGCTTGGCCTGCATTTGCTCTCATCATTTATGCGACAATGCCAATTCAAAATCACAAGTCATAAAAAGACATATTTACTTGCAGTTGCTAATAATGCTGTAGATGGAAATAAAGTACTTTTTAAAGCTCATTCATTTCTTTGCACTTAAGTTCTCCATTTTTTCTTTTTTGTTCTTTTTTACTTCTTTCAGTCTAAGCAATGAAAATGTAAAAAGGTGTCCAAAGTTTTTATATTTATCTGCTTAAAAACAACTTTAGCAGGATTTATTTTTAGTTGTGAAGTATTCCTGAGGGTGTTAAGTCGGGTAAAAAGCTTCCTTCGGTAACATGTAAATGTTTGCTGGATTTTGTCAGCTGTTGGAGATAAATGTGACCCGCCGATGGTCCTCATCAGCAAAATGCTGCGAGTGGCTTCCATTTGGACCAGGAAGGAACATCATCTGCTGGCGCCGCTCTCTGTGGGCCACGCTTCTGCGTTAAAGGCACGGCTGAACTCAGTTTTACTACTTTTGATACGAATAAGTGCAGTTCTCAGCCTCCCGGCTTGTTACCGATGCTTTTCCCAACGGCACCGAGCGACGTTGATGTGCCGCTGACACGCAGCGTTCAGCTGAAAAAACGCCGGCTGCCTTTCAGCATGCCCAACTTTCGCTTCCCAGCCTCGAGCTCCCTTTCCCCGGCGGGTGCCGTGAGACGCGTGGGCGCAGGAGCGGGGCACCGCTGCCCGGAGGGCGAGCCCGGGTCCCGCACGGACACCGCGGGCAGGGACCGCGGCTCCGTCGGCCGCGCACGGGCATCTCTCCCCCCGCT
>WEKY01058344.1:20550-32901 GCA_013390045.1 Picathartes gymnocephalus
TTTTCTTTTAATTTTTTTTTTTCTTGGGAATTCTCCTCTCTCCGGCCAGACTGACTTACACGTTCTTGATAATTTCTCTTCCCCTCATTTTTTATACTCTTCTCCCTGCTTCCAAACCTTGTGTCTGTGTGTTTCAATACTATCACAACCTTTGCTAAAAATAGATCTTTTTATACCCTTCCTCCTCTCTGACCCCATCCAACACCCCTTGTTAAGGTGAGTTGTGTCTTTTCATCACTTTTTTCCTTGTGTGTTGTTTTTTCGGTTTTGGTTGGGTTTTTTTGGTATTTTGTCTTTAGTTCTCCCCCCGCCCCCCCTCCCCATTTAAGGCAGGTTTTAGGGAGGAGGGGATGTGGAGGAGAGAATTTCATGGGGAGTCAGGCATGTTTGCAAAGCCTTATTTTGCCTTCTGCAGCCTCAGCATCATTCCGGACTGCTCCCTTTTATCCCAAGGATGTAGCTAGCTGATGAAAGTGGGGAACTACTCTTCCTTAGCGCTGCATGCTTGGGAGCCACAGCAACAGCAGGAAAAAAAACAAGCTTCTCTTTTTTACTTCGTCCTACCCCCCACTGCCCTCCTCATTCCCTCCTCCTTTCTGTGTCGTTTTTTTGTTTTTGTTTTTTTTTTTTTTTTTTTTTTTTTTTTGTTTTTTTTTTTTATTTTTTGGGGGGTTGTTTGGTTGGGGTTTGGTGGGATGTTTGGTTGGGATTTAGTGGTGGGTGGGTTTTTCTTGTTTGTTGTTTTGATTTGGGGTTTTTTTTGGTTTCTTGGTCTTTTTTTTCTGTGTGTATGCTTGGTTTCTGTTTTTAAGCAATACCCAGGGGACTTGGAATGAATTGCATGTGGTGCCAGGGGAGGTGTGTGTGTGTGTGTGTGCACGTGTGTCTCGAGAGTGAGTGTGTGTGTGTGTGTATGCAAAGTGCATTTGTATTTCGTGCTCCTGGGATGATGAGTGTTAAAGCTTCCAAACAGTCCCTGTACACAGAGCAAGGAGCGCAGCAGAGGCTGCTGAGGGAGAAATCGGCCAGGGATGCAGGAAAGCTACAGAGCTCTCCACAGAGTTCAGTCCCCTGTGCTCCAGAACATCTTCCCACAGATCATTACTGGCACCTTCAAGGTGATGGCTCCCATTCCTCTCCTGGTTTCTCAGCAGAGGAGTGCAGAAAAGGAAAACTTTACGGCTAATGTGAAGGGATAGCATTTCTGTTCCTCCAGCAGCCAGAGACAGTGTTATTCCAGGGATGAGTGGGGAAAATAGAGTTGTGATACAGAGTCAATGGATCATTTGCTGTTACATATTAGTGTTCAGTGAGAAAAAGAGACATGAAACATTATTAGTTTGGCCAGCCAGCAGAAGCATTGGAGTCCAGCTTACTTCCCAATTCCAAAGTTGTTTTAGACCGGTTTTCATTCTTCAGCAAACTGTGCCTGTTGATGGCAGAAATGTGTTTTTACGGTAAAACAGTCTGTTATAAATCTGCTGGGGAACGATTTATTATTCAGAGGCAATCAAGTAATTTATATGTTTCATGGATTTCCCCCAAGTCTTTTAGTGTGGCTTCAATTATGTATTTCACCTATGTGTGTGAAGTGGGGTAATATAGATTTTAGTTGCATTTTAACGAGGTGTTAAGGCATAACTTCCAGGGTGCCATTTGCAAAGTGTCACTTAATATGAAGCAAAATAACAGCTTCTAGCTCTTTTTCATGGATTTTTCACGGATTTTTCACATCTCCCTTGTTTGGTTCAAAACAGGTGGTGATTTTGTATAAGAACTTGTAAGGAAGTTGGTTTCACAATGGTACACAGTTGTAGATATTAGCTCAAAAGTACGACACTTGTCTGGCTGTGAGACTAGAATTTACTTATAAAATCTAGTTAATCCAAAGTACATGAAAGAGCACTTCGTATAGATGGTTTCCTAACAGGTTGAATCATTTTTGTATCTAAAAGTTTACAAATGAGCTAAAATGGTTGTTGTAATCTGTGTTTGCAGGCCTTCATGGATACAGGAACATTAATGTTTCCTGTCTAGTTAACACAATTCCAAAATATCCTATCTTTCCACATGCTGCATAGATAACACTCAACAAAAATGAGCAGTCATGGAAGTAGTCTTGTGCTATCAAGGGTCATTTCATCATTTCTTGTTAGCCTAAATTAAAATATTTCCCACAAGTTTGCCTTGGGATTTTTTTTCTTCTGTGGCTGGCTGATGTTGTGAAAGTGGGAAGCGTGCTTTGAGTGAGTTGTGACATTCCTAATGCTTGATAGCTGTAAGGGGAGAGACACCTGATGTGCTGTGTACATCATCCCTGAAGGGATGCAGGGTAAGAAAAAGGGATGGAAAATGACCACAGTGCACTGGCAGTTCAGATAAATAAATATGGGTGATGCATGTTAGCTTGTCAGCTGCTGTTCTGCTGAACCCTGACTAGTGGCTAAACACATTTTCTTGGTAAGCACTGTGATGTGATACAGTTTTTTCTGATTTGATAGAGTTTGCTGTTAAAATCACATGTAGCACAGAACAGCTCTTGTTCTGTAGATAAAAATCATGCCACCTTGTTTTAATCCGCAAAAGGCTGACATATCCACTACTCCTACTGAAGTCACCAGGATTTGTGATCAGCACTCTTCATGATTCTTTATCTTGACATGTCAGGATTTAGGATATTTCCAAAGGATGCTATTGACAGCAGATCTCATTTTGTTTAGATTTTACCTTGGGTGCATATTGTATGTTTACAGGTAGATATTTCGTTTTACCACAGCTACACTAAAATATGTCAGGAAATGGAAAAGTCTTAATGTTGTTTTTTTTCATGAGCTTTTAAAGAGAATTCTCCTGGCATCCTTTAACTGTTTCTGGAAAAGCAGTGCTCACTTCACAAATCTACACTCTAAGTACCTTAAGTTGGTTGCTTAGCTGCTGGTGAAAAAAAAAAGATGGACGGTTTGTACACAAAAAGAGCAAGTCATGTGTTTGGGGTTTTTTTATAACAACTGAAAGACAGGAGTGCTTTCAGCTGGTTATGAAAGTGTTGAAATAAGGTTAATGTTGAGTTTGATCTGGGGATGGTTCCCATTGGCATGAATGACAGCACACCAACACAACTTATTCTGTAATGTACTACCCTAGATTACACATCTCTTTAATTTATATTTTGAGACTTGATATGACATCAAAACTGGGATTTATTCACTTCTAAAGCCTTTTTTGTTTGTTTGTTTTGTTTTTGAAACAAGCCTTTTAAAGCTGTGAACTGCTATAAACAAAGTAATGGAGTGCTCAGAATTCACTCCAACTTTGTGGACCTTATTGCTATCAAAGTAAGGTGGGATTTCTCTCTACTGCTAAACAACTGAAATTATTTTCTTGTGTTATTGCACCTTGTTATCCTGCAATATCAGTCTAAATACTTGGTCAAAGGAGCTCTTATTCTGTGGATGTGGTGGTTCCACAAAAGAAGAACATGTATATTTTGTCTTGTCCTAAGGTTCAGTGACATTTTGTTGCACGGCAAAGTTACTGTTTCATTTGGATATACTTATCGAGGAAACGATATTGACCATGGGTTTTCTTGATTTTTAACAAAGTAAATGAAAACTATCACAGGGCTGCCTGGTTTTTATGGGGATGGGGTGCAGTGCTTTTATCTGTATCCATGCAGAATGCAATCACAATATACATTAAAAATCAGTAGCATCTGAAAACATTAATCCATTTTTCTCTTTAGATACCTCTTTCTTTACTAGTTTAAAATGGTACTATGTGTGTATTTCCATCCGAGTGTATATTTGTAATTTTAAGATGTTTAGATGACTGATGTTACCTTATGCAAAGATGACTATTTATGTGCATTTTATCTGCTGGAAATACAGTTTTTATAATAAAATAGATATTTTTGTACTGCTGTACTTGCTTATGCATAGAAGAAAATTAGTATTTTCCTCCTGGGAAACGTGTTACTCTGTAGAGCCAGATGCTGAACAGATCTACAAGCAGTTCCCTTCCCAATCTTGGTGCATGTGGATGAGTGTCAGAGGTAACAAGTGCTCAGGCATGGCGGGGAAAGGAAGAGCGTGGCTCTCTGGAAGGCAGGGTGTCTAACGATCTGGTGCTGCAGTGGCTGAGTTCTTCAGGGCTACGAGAGCAAAGCACTTCCTTAACAGTACCAAATTCCTCTGTCTTGTGCTTTGCATTCATCAGTCTGCTTGGTTTTCCCTTTATAAGATAAGGAAGACTTAATTACAGTCTGGTAGTGCTAACGCAGCTCTCTGATGACCACTGTTTGTAGGAGGTCAAGTGAAAAGTGATTCTGGAGAGGGGTCTCCAGCTACAGCATTTCTTCTTTGTGTCTGTTTTTATTTACTCCAGTTTTCCCTGGATTTGCACCCAGCTATTATACCCTATCTGCCAGCACAGGCTGGAGGTTGTTTTGTGTGCAGAAAGTAGGAAGGGAAAAAGAATATTATTGTTAACTTTAGACCACACAATGTAACTGCTCCACCAACTCCACCAAATGCAAGAAGAGCTGTGGTGTTGGAGCTAAAATGTTCAGAATTTGCTTGATATAAATATGCTTGGCATAAAGATTTCATGTGTCATGAGGAGAGACACATTTTTAAACGTAATTCAAAGGGAATGCTTTTTTCAAGTGAGATTCACTGTAAGTCCCGGCGATCACTCATGCCTCAAAGAATCTGCTTGGAGCAGCCCAGGTAATTATGGGTTAAAATGGGGTGAGGCAGTTTCTCCTACTGAATCCACTGCTGCAACTCCATGCTGGTAGATGGGCACCTGTTCCAGCACTGCCATTGTATCAGGAACAAAACTTTTATTTTGTTTATAGGACGATATACATAACGCACTATTGATTTCTGCTAGTGGGCAAGGCTTTTAACAAGGAGTATGAATCCAGTAATTTTTATTATGGAGCTTGCAATGTCTGACTTTGTCATCTATGCATTAGATATATTTAGATGCTGTGGACACTTAATCCAAGGAAGAAAAATGCTTGTCTTCTGTAAATGACAGATAAAATACTTAATTTGTTCATTCATTTAGCCTTTGGAAGTGTGGATGGTGCAGGACTACACCTTATTTGGTAACAATTTGGCTCTTGGTTTACATAAAAATGGTTGCAGAAGTATTTATTATTAATAATTTTGACAGACCCTTCTGCATTTTAAAAAAAGAATTTTACAGCAAGGTTTTAGGGCCAACCCCAGAAGTCTGATGAGAACTTAGTCCTCTTAATAACCATTAGTTAATATAAAATTTCATTAATACAGGTAACATGTTGTTGTGGTTTAACCCCAGCTGGCAACTAAGCCCCACTTGCTCACTCCCCCACCAGCACGATGGGGCAGAGAATCCAAAGAGTAAAAGAGAAAACTCGTGGGTTGAGACAAACACAGTTTAACAGGTAAAGCAAAAGCCACACACACAAGCAAAGCAAAATGAGGAGTTCTTTCATCACTTCCTATGGGCAGGCAGGTGCTCAGCCATCCCCAGGAAAGCCTGGCTCCGTCACCTCTAGCAGTGACTTGGGAAGACAAACACCACCATTCTGAATATCCCTCTCCTTCCTTCTTCCCCACGATGCCATATGCTAGGGAATATCTCTTGGGTCATTTGGGGTCAGCTGTCCCTGCTGTGTCCCCTCCCAGCTTCTTGTGCACCCCCAGCCTCCCTGCTGGTGGGGTGGGGTGAGAAGCAGGAAGGGCCTCGAGCTGTGTAAGCACTGCTCAGCAGTAATGAAAATATCCCTGTCTTAGCAATGCTGTTTCCAGGAAAAATCCAAAACCCAGCCCCATAGTAGCTCCTGTGAAGAAAATAAGTTCTATCCCAGTTAAAACTAGCACATGTATAAAGTGACATGGTCTGTTTCAAAAGTACTGGCACTTTGCATACAACAGTATCTTTTATAATGACACATCTGGAGCTCCCAGAAGGATTTTTTTAATCTGCAATGAAAGTTTGAAAATTTTATGCAAATCAAAGTGTTAGAGTTCTTTGAGCTCTAGTAGAGTAAAACACCATGACTGTATGATTCTCTTACCACTCATACCATTGCCATTCTTTCAGCGGGTGAATTCAGTAGAAAACATCTACAAGCCAACCTTAGCAGTTCCAGGCAATATCTTTAAGTCATGATGGCTGCCTCAGTAACCTTGAGTACACCAGTATTCAAAGACAACGTGGTGAAAGACAGAGAACATGAACTGGGAAGTAAATAGGATCCTGAGGTGGGCTTAGAAAACCCCTCAGGATAAAGAAAAAGGGCTGTCTTTCTGAGGGAGAAGACAAGTACCTGGCCATGATGTACTTGATGTGCATCCAAGCTTCCTTGCCCGGTGTTTACGAGCAGAAAATTAATGAGATTTCATAGAATCATAGAACCATAGAATGACATGGGATTGAAAAGGATGTTAACGATCATCCAGTTCCAAACCCTGTGATGGCCACCTTCCAGGGACACCTCACAGTAGATCAGGCTTCAAATTTGTATAACCCAGCTGAGGCTGTCACAGGAACAGAAAGGTAGAACTTAGCAAATGTAAATACTGGTATTTAAATAAGGGTGTGAATTGTTCCTTCTCCTGTTGCAATACCAATGGAGAAGTGTGTTCTGTTTCATTTTTGTGCCTTTTGAAAAGGTTTATACATTTTGCCTTATAGTATTGAATGGGGAACGACTTAGGCTATAAAAATATGGAAATTCAAAGTTAAGACTTAGCTTTCACTTAACCTTTACAGAGGCTTGGTTCATATCCCAGGAGTTCTCATTGCAGGTCTTAGAAACACCTTCTAAAGTGACACTGAATGTGGGGTTTGTGTGGTGCTGTTCCTACCTGTAAAACAGGATAGCAGAGCTATGGCTAAATTCAGCAATTCCTATTTGAGTTAAATAATTTCTTGACTTCAGTAGGATTTCCTGCCTAAGCGAGAGACTCCAAAGAGGTGTGTAGAACACTGACAACAGGGAAGGTGTGAAGTATCTATTATTATTACTTCAGAGAAGCTTATCTTGTATGAGATGGCTCATGTTTCAGGCAGTCTGCATAACTAAACCAAAATTCCTTGGCATTTTAATTTGATTTCTGCAACACAACACTGCTTGATTCCATCCCAGGATGAAATAAATTGGAACTTCCTTCTAAAATCTGAGGTCTAAATAAACCATACGTTAACAATAGGAATATTTTAAATATATTAATTCTGTATGATACGAAAATATAGTAGTTTGCTGTATGTTTCTGGTTGTCCATCTATGTGCAAGAAATTACTTTATCTGTATTTGGATTTTCACCTAATATAAAAATATGTTATTAATTCTAGAAGTAGCTGGATACTTCATTGGTTACTCTTTACATGTCAGAGATGAGGCACTGGTGAGGCACTGGAACAGGTTATGCATAGAAGTTGTGGATGCCCTATCCTTGGAGGTTTTTGAAGCCAGGCTGGATAGAGCTTTGAGCAACCTCGTCTACTGAAAGGCATCCCTGCCCATGGCAGGGGGTTTAGAACCAGATAATCTTTAAGGTCCCTTCTAACCCAAATCATTTTTCTACGTTTCTGTGTCACAAGCATCAACTAATTAGTCATCTCAGCATGGGTTTTGTAGTACAGAGACAAAGTTTTAAGCAGCAGTAATAGTAAAACAAAAGACCAGGAGAAGACAATTTATTTTCCTTCTCTTTTTTTGTAGTTAGCTTTCAGTGGTAATGTGGGATAGAGACTAGAAAAGGATTGTAAATGTGACTGTTCCTAACCACCAGCTTAGTTTTAAGACTGCTTTTTGAGTGGAGATAGGTGCCTGTGTTAGCATTTGGGATTGGCAGAATTCTCCTGGCTGGCAATACGGAAGAATCTGGGAAGGGGAAGATTTTGATTCTTTCAAGTCTGAAGGTGAAATCTGCGGTGCCATATGGATAATATCAGATCCTTCACTCCTGTGAGATCTTTCCAGTACGTATTGCAAAGGCAAACTCAGGCTTGATCTTCAAGGCTGAAATCTGAAAAGCAACTTCTAAATTTGCATTCTCATGCAAATTTTACTTGTGTGTGACACCTACAGCTGCAGCCTAGAGGTGTAAGCAATGGGAGGCAGAATCAGGGATAGCAGAATATATGGATTCAAAGAAACTATTAAACAAAAGGGTAATGAAGTACCTGTGTAAGCAAAAATTTGAAAAAACAAAACAAAAAAACTGTGAGGCAGTCCTTAAGAGAGAGGACAGAAGAGGGAAAAGCATTGCTCTGGGATGGGATTAATAAGGCTTAATAGAATGTGACATAAAAGGCACATAACAAATATCAGAGATTGGAGGCTGGATTGGAAGAAAGCACAACTAATGTTAGGAGGCAAAATGGCAGGCTGAAAGGGAGCTGTACACAGCGTTCAGTTTAAAGTATAGTTTCAATATCAGCTTAAGTTGGTCTAAATTCCAGGTGCTTCTACAAATGGAATCCTGCACAATCCTCCTCTTCTCCAAATGGTGTACTGCAAATGGTAATATAAAAAAAAAAAACTTATCCCAGTCAGATCCTTGATCCGTCTAACTGCTCATATTAACACTACAGCTGCCTCAAGCAAAGTGGAGGGGAGGCATGAGAAAACGCAGCATAAAATTGACTAGGCTGATGACGGATCTGTGCTCTTGGTCTGAAAGTCCTGGTGAGATTCTGAGTTATAAATTATTTAGAAGAGAGACTAGCTAGGAAGACATGGAGTGGTAACACAATGGAAGGAAGAAGCCACCTGGGACAGTACTTCGAGTGGGCAGTTAAAATGGCTGCATGTAAAGTAAAAAAGATGCTAAAAACACCTAGGAGGAAAAATCAAGCATTTAAAAGTCACAAAAGGTGAGTATTTATGTTGTCTTTGTATTTAATTCAGCATCCATGGGCACACTTGCTGGTGCAGTCTTTAATTACATGATCAAGTAGGGCATATTTCCTACTCCTCACAAGCAGCTACACTGTGCCTTATGACCCTGGTTGAGCAGAGCAGAGCAGTGCCTGTGACCTGGGGCTTACTTCACCTCCTTGTATCATCTCCTTGAATAACAAAGTCCAGTTCGCAGCAGTCCCACTGGATGCTTCAGGCTTCCATCTCACATCATTCATGTGCATCTCCGTCATGGGCCCCCAGCATATTGCATACTGACTTTTTATTAACCCAGTGTTACACTCACTGTTTTATTAACCCAGTGTTTATGGCTCCCAAACAAAACATTTTTCTGCCCCTTTTGTCTCAGAACTGCACCTGCAGTGTGCCATACATGTACAGAATGTGTTAAGCTTACTTTTAAATGGTAATATATGATTCAAGTTTCTATTGGAATAAGAAGAAACTATATAGAAGGATAAAAGTAAATGCAGAATAAAATGCCTTCAGATAAAAAGGAGGCAAAGATTAGAATATGTTTTGTAATGAATGAAATATAAAGCTCACAGGTCTTAGTGGTTATCTTTCTAACGATTTGTTTTAAAATATTAAATGGGGAAATTAGATTATGCAGAAATACACAGACACATGCTAAAGCACATTATGGATTCCATTCTTTAAAAAAAGAGGATTGAAAAAAAGCAGTTTACCCAGCCCTGTGAGAAATAAGATGGAGGCAGATGATGTCATGCTGTCTAGACTGGAATTAAAGATGTATTTTTAAAAATCTTAGCTAACTTATTTAAATAAAATATTTTGAAAGTCTAAGAAATCATAAGTGCAAGCTGATCATCTTAGATTTTTTCTTTGATCATGTTCTATGGGTTCTGGTGTCTTTTCATAACATATTTTTTTAAAACTTCATTTTCTCCCTTTAAACATACCTATAGAGAATTGCATGCTCATAAAGAGATATGACTGATTCTTCTGGGTTATCCAGTTCAGTCCCTTGCTTTTGCAGCCAAGATGTCATACAATTCCTTTCATGTACTGATCAAACTCCTTCTTACAACTATTTAGGGATTTTTTGACTTCCCATACTCCATTTGGAGGCTGTTCTAGTTTTCTGGTTTCTTTTCCTCTTAAATATGTTCATGGCCTGCTTTTATTACTTTGTTTTTGGAGTACTTGAGCTGTTGTACTTGAGCTTCAGTGTAAGATATTTACTGACTCAGAGTGTGGAGCAGTCCTGCTCGCTGCTAGACTTAAAAAGCAAAGTTCTTGCTGGACAGAGGCCAGCTCTAGTGATGACTCCTAAGTTCTTGTGGAGGATAGACAATGGTGTAGAGTTAGGCACAATAGGTTTCTGGTCATGCTCCCCATTTATGGATGGGTAACCTTAAACCAGACTTCACTATTGACCTTCAGAGTGCAAATGATATGTCAAGAGCCGTAGCCACATTTCTCTCTTGGGAGGTTTGATCTTCCAGAGCACAGTGCTTCACAGGGTTTTTGCAGACTCATTTTCACTTGGCTTAGTTCTGGTTTCTCACTATAAATAGTTCAAGTAAGACAGAAAAAATCTTTGTTTATAGTTAGAAAAAAAAGTCCTGTTTCCCCTTTGGATTCAATTTCAGTTGGTGAGAGTTGAGTTCTTAACATTTACACAGATGCAATATTCTAAGCATTAGTCTTTCAAATAGTAGGTAGCCATTATGCTCTAAACAAAGTTATTTTCATACTGGACTATCTAATACTCTTAATCAAGGATGCATTGGATTTCATGTAGCTTTGGCACTCGGACTTCATTTGGAAAGCCAGAAATTACTAACTTTTGATTCTGAGCACACTTTCTGGTTTTAAAATTACTGGGAAAGGGAAGATATATTTTTTATTTGTGACCCTTGAAGTATAATGTAAATAGAGGACAGGAAATTCAAGTGGCTGGCATTTTTATGTTTCAAGAATTTATTTCAAATGACTTTCAAAAAGCAACGGATACCACTGTTGCCATACCCTTACCCTGAGTACTGTGTGCAGGTCTGGGCACTGCAATTTAAGGAAAATGTGAAGGTGCTTGAACGTGTCCAGAGGAGGGCAAGAAAGCTGGTGAAGGAGCTGGAACATATGTCCTGTGAGGAGCAGCTGAGGGCTTTGAGCCTATCTAGTTTGGAGAAGAGGATGTTGAAGGATGACCTTCCTACAGCTTCCTAAGGAAAGAATATGAGGAGGGAGGTACTCAGCTCTTCTCCTGGTACCCAGTGACAAGACACATGGGAATGGTTTAAAACTGGACCAGAAGAGATTCAGATTAGATATGAAGAAACACTTCTTTACTGAGAGGATGATCCAACATTGGAACAGGGTCCTTGTAGAGGCGGTCAATGCCCCAAGCCTGTCAGTGTTTAAGAGGCATTTTGACAATAACGTGCTTGAACTTTTGGTCAGCCCTGAATTGGTCAGGCAGTTAGACTAGATGATCATTTTAGGTTTCTTCCAAGTCAAATATTCTATCCATTCACAAGATTTTCAATTTTCTATTTCTGTTCTTTTTCAAAAACCAAGGAGTAAAGTTGTGATATCAAAGCTTTATATAATTTGCAACTTTAAAGTCATAGCCCCCTATGTGTGAAATATTTTAAGCAATTTTATACATTACTATGTTATACAGGTAGTTAGTGTTTACCTGAAGTAGAATTATTGCATTTTTCATTTATAAAAAAAATGAAAATTTATCTTTGCATATTATTTGTCATTATTTTTTGTTGGAACTTTAACATGGATGGAACAGATACAGTTCTATTTATCAGATACTTTTAAATACCACAATAAGTAGCATCTACTATGACAATGCTATAATACTACTACAAGAAGCAGTATCTGAAACAGTAAAATTCCACAGTGAATGAAACAGCTGTAACTGTAACTCATGTCAGCTGCCCAACACCAAACACTCCTTTCACCTTTCTCCTGGGGCCGTTGACATTTACCTTGCCTGCAGAATGACTATGCATGTTATCTGCAAGGCATTAATCCATTAGTAATGAGCCACCTTTAATCCTGGTGTAGATATCCTCTTCATGGAAAAGGGTGTGTGTCACAGCATTAAAATTTCTGTATACCTGTGTGGGCAAATAACTTCCCTCATTGGATTTGTCCCATTTAACCTAGCGGGACTGCGTTTTCACATTTGAGTGTTTGTAGGAGTCAGCTCTGAGTCATATTTGTCCTGCGGACCTGGGCATGGAAGGGATTCAAAATCCATGTAGGGGAATAGATTGCCAGTGTGTGCGTGCACAAAGGTTGGGGCTGGGAAGGAGCCTGGAGTCCCTAGCACTAACACTATTCATCAATCCAGAATGTTTATGCTGGCTTAAAAGAATACAGAAATGCACACAGAAGTGTTGATTATGTTGCTGTTGTAAAAGAAAAAAAGCAGAAAAAAAACC
>WEKY01058354.1:3227-27960 GCA_013390045.1 Picathartes gymnocephalus
GAATCATTAGATACATGATAAATCAATTATTTGAACAAAAACACAATCATGAATGAAAAGAAAGAAACAGAAAAGAGTCAATCAATTGTCGTGACTGACAGAAGTAGGATATAGGTACAAACTATTTTTTTCTATTTTGTTTTCTTATGAGAATGCAATATGTTTAAGAAATGTGTCAGTATATTTCAGTGATATACTGTAGCAAATTGTCATGCAGAAGACAAGCCCATCAGCAAACACGAGATTGGAAGCAGCAGCTAGGGAATATATTCTCAGTGTTTCAGATCAAATGTGATAGAAACTCATGTGAGTAACAGAACTGACCTAATATGGTATTTGTTCGTATTTGAAGCAGCTATTGTTCAGCTTGACCAGCATTCTTACTTACAAGCATTCATAAAATCTAATGTCTGTGTGAATAGATATTTGGAGTATGGCTGGTCGTCATACAAATACTCTTCTTCCCCCATGAACAACAGTAACGTTTATTTGTTACTCAGCATCTGCACTTCTGTTCAGGCTGCTCTGATTCTCTGACTGGGGGGCAAAAGCAAGTTCTGGATGATACAGGTGATCAGAGGTGACGGTGGGGACAAAGGGATTGTGTCACTAATCACTCGTCTCCTTTAGGGAAATTGGCACAAGAAACATTTCCTGCGCATGGAAATAAAATCATATTTTTCTATCAGTCATAAAACCTGTGATATAAAGTTACGTGAATAAAATGAAGGACAGAAGTTGAAGGATAAATCAATAACTCACACACATCACTCACTCACACACTGCTGTCTGTATAACACCAAGACAGGGTTATATTGAGTTTTCAAAGGCAACTGAGCTTCTTGCTTTCTGCAGCCAAGGCAAACTTTCCCTCTGGCAGGGCTTTTGGCCAGGGTTGGATACTGAGCTCTCAGTCCCATAAAGGACACCTCTATCACTTGAGCTGAAGGACTAACTTCTTCACTTATCAATGGTGATGACAGCGGGCTAAAGGCTCTGTCAGAAATTCAGCACGGATTCTGGCTGGGGCAATTGAAGCTGACACTGCACCCAGTTGTTCTCCCCTCCCTCCAGCACACCTTCCTGCTCCACTGCAACTGGGGCACAGGATAGACATCCTTAGTTCAGTTACCAGAGCTTTCAGCCTCGGAGTTTACAATGGACTACTGCTTTAGATGTTTCACCTGGAGTACCAGATGGAGCAGGACACGTGAGGCTCTGAGTGCACGTACCCTTCTACCCCTGCTTGAAGAGGATTATCTACTGTAATAGATGATCTCCATTATGGCTTACCCTAGAAGGGAACATGTGACATCCTCTGCTCTTATCTCACTTCTTGCTCCTTGTGATTCCCCAGTAAGCCCCCAGGAGTCATGGAATTAGGTGGGGTAACCAACATGGCTTCACATAAAACCAAAGCATACAAAAGGTGAGAGGACGTAACAGTTGGCCAAAGGATGGTTGAAATCTCCCAGTTTGCTACAGTCAGCCTTAAAATATCTCTGCAATATGGAACAGATATATTGATGCATCAAGCACAACATGAAATATTAATGCACCTGAAAAGAACAAGAGATGATTGACAGGGAATGGCGCAAACAGTGCTGGTAATTTCTGCCCCAGAAAGAAAATCTCAACCTGTAAAAGACATATAGCAGCTACTGCAGGGTGAGGAATTGTGGAAAGCTCTCATAGGAGAAGATGCTAAAACTGCTTGCCTTGCTTACACTAGAAGAATGAAGGCTGAGAGAACAGGCATCTGCTGCATATAAATACCTGGTTGTAAACATCAAGGAGGCAGGAGGGCTGTCTAGGTGAAGGAACAAGTACAAACTGATCCCGAAGAAATGAAGCCTGAAAATTAAAAGATTGTTGAAAACTGCAAACACTTTAGACATCAGCGGTGTACTCAGACTCCATACCTGATCCATCAGATGCCATGTTGTCACTTGTGCTGCAGGGAACTGGAGGGAGTTCTACAGTTCAGAATCAACATGGTTATATTTAGCCTTCTGGAAAGACTCCAAAGCTTATGAATATGAACAATGCCATTTCACTGAGGGATACCTGTTCTTGTAAGGTCCTTTAAAGCCTCTTTTATAGCCCTGCTTTTTGGCAAATGCCATGTGCCAAACTTGCAGTAACCCAGCAGTTGCCTCATAATATTTTCTGGTGCATGGAGAAGTTTAAGACTGTGGTTAAGAAGTAACCAGTGGGGTGGCAAATTTGGCTCTGATATTATTGTGGAATTAGGACCCCCCATCAGGTATCAGTGTAATCATCCCAAGTTACCACCAATGGAAAAGGAACAAAATTATGCAGGTATAGCTGCAATCATTTCACTTACTGTCATGCAAGAAATGCAAGTGTCAAGTAAAGAAGACCTCACGTGCCAATTTATGTTCTCTGTAGCACTTCAATGCCTTCACTGGGCAACAGCAAGGTACAAAAAATTGTGTTTGTTCCTGATTTTCATCTTGACTAAGAAGTTACTTATAGCTACCAAAGGGGAATTTAAAATTCCCCCAGCCTTAGAAATTCATCACCAACAGCATTTTGTAAAAGCCTTATTGTCTTTTAACCATTTCTTTATAAAGGATTTAAGTCCAGTTTTTAAGTTATCCCATGTATCTGTAGGTAGGAGTCACTCAGAGTCTGTGCTCTGCAACACTCACCTGTCATTTTAATGCCCTACTTTTCAAATGCAAAACTGAAAATTGAAAAGAGCTGAATTTTCTGGTAATAGCTTAGTTTTCCCAAATGGTATTATGACAGATAGATTTTTTCTTATGGAGTTAACAATACCTTATTGAGCACAGACACTGAAATTTACATTTCCATTTATAGAAAGATTTACCGAAGAACCTTAATTTAACAAGGGAACTTACTGTACTGAACTTGTAAGTAACTAAGATACAGTAAGCCAATGAAATCCTGCTCCAGAATTGGCCAAACTGACTACTGAATCTGGTATAAACCACACCGTTTATACATTGAGGTGATACATTAATATAATCCACAGCATAAGAAAAATAGTTTGCTAAGTGCTGTACAGTTTACTGGTGTGTTTAAAGTGGCTCTTTGGAAACATAACAAAATATGGCAGAATTGTACCACTTATTTGACAGCATTGTGTTTTGCAACATTGTTCTCCAGGGAAATTCTCTTTAGTTAATTTGAACTGGTCTCGGAGCCAGAAGGCCCAAGCTGTGCTGCTAACTCTGCAACTGTCCTTGACAGGAAAAGGCATTTTACTTCTCCTGAATACTCTTTGTAAATGGCCACCTTTCCTCCATCTCCAAAGCAAGGCTGCCAGACTTATTCCATGAGTATGCTCATTTTGATCTCTGCATGCATATTTTTTGGCTATTCAGAGACATTAGAAAGAAACAAGCAAATTGCTGCAGAATGGCAAAATTATTTAAAGAGAAATGGCAGATCCATAAAACCAGGATTAACCCATAGTTGTATACTTTTGATATTGCTGTTATCCAGCAAAATATTGTTCAATAAGCCTCCTACCTGAACACTAACTTGCAGGGCTGTTGAGTAAGAAAAGCAGTTAAAACTATTTGAAAATCTTATTTAGGCACTGAATCTTTTAAAAGTGCCTTTCTGGGCAGCTTGATAATACTATCAAACTGCATTGTTCTTTTGCTTTAAAATGAAAGTAGGAAGTCAGAAGTAATCCCAGGTCTGCAGGTGACTTTTTCAACTGGCACCTGCACTAAATTCTTTTCAAGTCTCTTGCCAGATGTGCCAAGCTAAGCAGCATCTCAGGAGAGAACATTTCTCCTGGCAAAAAAAAAGGGAAAAAAAAAAAAATAGTTCATTTTTTGGAATACATTCTACCATTCTTCTAACATGCATTTTCATGCCTCTTTTAGAAGCCTGTGGGTTCAGTATTGCTGTGCAATATACTGCAAGTCTCTACATGGTAGTTCCATGTGGCGAGTGCCAGCAAAATTAAAACTAGGTTCCGCTGTATCTGGCTTGAAAGTGAATATGATATGCATTTGCCACCATTTAAAATTATTTCCTACTTGTATCTGCCAGCGTGTTTGCCATCATTTTTCCATTTTTGATCACAAAGGAACCCTTTGCTTCTCAGGGCCAGACCCTCAGCCGAGCTAGTCCCTCAACAGTAAATATTAGCAAGTGCTGACATTTGAAGTGCCTCTGCTGGAACACTTATTTGACCAACAGAGGTGAAACCCAACACCTTGTACTTAGTGCTGTAGTTCAGGAACCTTTCAATTATTTTAATCCCTGTTTGTCAGGGCTTTTTTGGAAGCAGCTTGTTCTGTTTTGATCTCATCCGCACACCTGCTGTTTCTGTCCTTGAATATGTTCTGCAGCCCACCCCTGTTGTCCAGTACCCCTTAGGCATTTCTTCTTTGCTTGGCTCAGCAAAAGGCTTGTCCCCTTCTTCTCCCATCAGTCATTTCAGCAGTCCTCACTAGGTCCCCATTCCTCAGGCTATTCCCCTCCTTGTGAGGATCTTCCCTCAAAGCAGAGGGTATTGAAACAACAGTGATGCTGTGTGTGTGACCTTGTTTAAGATCCCTGCCCTCTGGGTTTTCCCTTCTGAAAAAGGATTCTCTCCTGTTCTTTGAAGGTTAACTAATATTTGCACAATTCTTTGTCCTTAACTAGCAACCGTAAGTGCCAAGTAGTATTAAATAGTGAGGATTCCAGCCCTGGTGAGGCACAAAGTAAACGTCTGTTAGATCTTTTCCAGATATGAAACATTAAGTCTCTCTTTTATCTAGTGAACTGAAGTGCCCTTTTAAAATTCCTGTTTCTCCTAGGAGAAAAGCAGCTAGCAATTAAAATCCCCTTTATCCTTCCCTTCACAGCAAGTTGGCGGGGGAAGTGGAGCAAATGCTCCTCAAGCCTGTCCCCATGTTGTGTGGTGGCACAGTGCACTCAACATCCAAGGAGCTGGGCCTGAGACTCCTGCCTGGAGCAAGCGCTGTATGTGAAACATGTCACTGCTGAGACAGACAGGCAACATACACACATGGACAAAGTCCAAGGCAAGGAAAGGCCAAAGGCCCACTTTATTGTACAAGACATCTTTTATAGAGTATTTCGCACTCATGCTATATCCCATTGGTTCTCAAATTAACACCCCTCAAATTATTGGCTGCGTGCTACCACCACCCATTCAAAAACAACTCTAAGGGAATAACAGTCTCCCTAGTGCAGGTGTGCATTCTTCATCTAGTGTTTATAATTCTTGCTTCTTGTTGATGCTAGCTTTCTCACAGGTACACAGCAATGTTGTCCAGGCCAATGTATGGGAACGTTTCTAGTCAGCACTGAATTTCTCACGGGTAAATGCTCCTCACAGTGTGCAGATCAATGTCTGAGAAACTTTCTGACCAGGCTATCAGTGTCCATATAAACACACTGAGGATTGAGCTGAGGCCTGCCTGGGATGCACCCCACAGCACAAGCAGCTGCCCCAAGGAGACCTGCCACACTGCATTCCCCTGCAATCCTTACACTAACCTCCACAGCAGAGAAATCTTGTGTTCCTCATGTTAGAGCCAGCTCACAGTACCTTCATTTAGCTGATGCCTGTTTCTGCAGGTACCTGATTTCAGCTCCCTGATCAGCAGCCATCTAATCCTGTAGGGATCTGACACCTGCAAATGCAACACTGATGTTTACCTGTTTCCCCAAGAACTTCTGGAGCTGACACCAGAATTACCTCAACCTTATTTAATGACTGCTTGGCCCTGGCAAAGAGATGAGAAGCCTCTCACTAGCTCTATTCCTTGTCAATGGTGTCAGCATCCAAATCCATGGGTGTTTGGAAGACTATATCTTTATTAGGGCTGGCAACAGCACTGCAGCCTGCTCTAAGGGAATTACACCCCCAAAAGGAACATGAGTTTAGACTTGCCTCCTCCTTACACATTTCCTACTTACTCCCTTTGGCTGTCTGCTCTGAGCAGGCTGGCCTCTCTCCATCCCAGTATGAGCAGCCTTGTTCTCCAAGTGAATTTCATCAGAAACCTGGACACCTACATAGCGAAAAACATAGTGAAGAGCATTTTCTGCTTCTGTGCTGGCATTTACACAGCTAGCCTGTATCACACCCACAGCCCAGTTGGATAACTCACCTCTGGAGCCACACAATGCCTCAGAGGTGAGCAGGCTTAGAAGACCTCATGCTGTGGGAGCTCAGTGCGCAGCCGTTCAGCTTTGTGCAGCCTGTTAGTACCTTGTAAGCAGCAGGAGGAAACTGCAGACACGTGTTAGTGGCTGCTGACTCCCACAGCCACTGAACATCAAAGGATTTTTCCAAAGGAAGGCAGCACTGTTGGTGGCAGTTGTGTTTGCTCAAATGCTTGAAGGAAGCTGGCACTAATTTTGGACAGGAGCCCAGAGAGAGTCTTTTTAATGATATGCAACTTGCAATATGTCTGATCCATGGATGAAAGCATATCCTTTACAGGGAATAATTGTTAACAATTTTTTTCCAAGAGAAGTGTTTGTTACAGTAGAGTCTATCAAAAAACCAGGACCTTCCCACCTCTGGGGCTTCGAGCCTCATTATCAAGAGGAGATTTGCTCAAGTGCCTCCTCAAGAACTGAGGCACACCAGCCTACGATTCTCCCAAGAATTATATTCAATCATCTTCCCCATTCTTTCAGTTATAAACTTGGCTGTTTTCCTGGAGTACTTCTCCTTCCTTCTCCCTCTCACGTTTTCTAAATCCTCAATCCTAACGCGTTTAGGTAAACTTTATGCTTTGAAGGAAAGCTGCAAATGAACTTGGAGGTCACTGTGCGGCCAGTTCTGTGCCAAGCTGTCTGTCTGACACGGTGCAAGGGCTTTGCATGATACATTTTACTCCATGAAACCTATCGGGTGGCTTTGGGGCTTGCCAAGCCTGCTGATTTGTACAAATTTGTGGCACTGACACTCACAGCTGGAGGTTGCCAGCTCAGAGGTTTAATGGGAATGCAGTGTCATAGCCCAGTCTTGGATGTGATCTTGTAGCAGGGATAGTCCCATGGGATCTGGTCCCAAGGTCAGGGTGAGCCATCCTGTTCTTGCCCTGGACCCATCTCTTTGCCCAGGAGTGCATGGGAAGTCTCTCAAACCGTCAAAAGTACAGCCATGCTAGTACAGTCCTGTAGAGTTTCCTTAGTGGATGAAATAATGTCGTTGCATTATCTCCTCTAATATTCAAGATTCTTGGATAGAAATATCTGTTGAAGAGCATATTGTGCAAGCTGCTCCTCCTTTAGTGTTCTTTCCCAGTATGATCTCCTTTTTGTGAACATTTTTTGGCAATTGTTATACAGTGTCAATCATCCTTACTACACATCTGTCTTGTCTTTTATTCTTCCGCCTTCACCAGTGCCGCCAGGAGAGCTGTATGTATTTCAGAGACAAGCAGGAGATCAGCACATAGAGACCACCAGAGAAAACAAGAGAATAGATTAACTTTTACCTCTACTTTTAAACAAGAATTTGCCCAGTATAAATGGCTGCTCATTTAGTTGTGCTGCTGAAAATATGTACAACAGCTGCAATGCTTCCAGTCTTCCCCTGCTTTAGTGGGTGGCAACATCCATTTCTGATTATAGTGATAATGATCTTAGTCCTTGACTGAGTTTATCCTGAGTCATTTGCATACAAATAGTGAAAAGCACTTGAATCAAACACAGTTCTCTTCAAAATAAAGTTTTGTGTCTGTCCTCTCCTCTCCAGAAGCTTTTCCTTAGATTCACCCTTTTTCCCTGAATCAGACATCTGCACTGCACATTTTTGAGGTCTTAGTACTTACCCACATTCTAGTGTAACTAATCCAGAGACTTTTCTAATGGCAAACAATTATTTTCTTATCCTACTCACACACACAAGAATATATATTGAAAAGAATCACTGTCCTGGTAGATTTGCAAATTGCATGGAAAAGCAGAAATTAGATAAAAATCTAAACAGACGAACTAAACCAGAGTAAGAGTTTGGTCTATAATATACTTTCATTTGTAAATTTTGAAGTCACTGACTACTTTCCAACAATTCTGTTTGATAGAGCATTATCTGGCAAGAGTCTTTCTCTAAGTTGCAACAGTGTCTGACCCTGTTCACTTACCATGAAAATTGAGAACTAATGCTTTGCCTGTTTTACGGTGTTCTAGATAAATCATTTTGGCCACTGAATAAAAACCATTCCTTGTGTGCACATAAGTTCGTACTTGATTTTGCATGCAGAAATCTGGACCTGGTGGAGCTCTTCATATACAAACCAGTTCACAGTCTTTCATGGACTGGAATAAATCTTCACGTACACAAAGATTCAGGCAGGTCCCATTTTAAAAATAAAAATAAAAAAAGAAGTGTTCTTCTTTTTAGGGTTCTTTATTCTCATTTGTTAAAAGTCATTGAGACTGGAAGAGGACACAATCATCTGGAAATCATCTTGCTGGCAATCTCTACTATAAAGATGAAAACCAGCATGATTTTCATTAAATTTTGTTCCCTGTTGAACAGCAAGACCACTTCTGTGGACTTTACTGCAGAAACCTGATGGACATATAATGCAACACTGACCTCAATCTATATATTTTCCACCTCCACTTTCTTTTCAGTGAAGCATTTCAGTTTAACTGTACTACCCATAGAGTACTTTATTTGGAACTTCTTCCTACATGTTACCATGTACTCCAATTCATAGCTGGGTATGGGTAAAGGGGTTTCATTGCAGTCACTGGTGATGATAGGAAGATTTTGTGACAAAGAGCAGTTTCTTTTGAATCAGTTGAGACAGTTCTGATAATGAACTGTAGCAGTGATATCCTGTCCTTGCATTTCCTAAGGCTGTGGGTTATGGCACATTGACATTCTTAGGGAATTGTTAAATGCCATGAGGTAGCTTCTTCCAGCCTCATACAAGAAACAGCCACTACCTTTTCTGTTGTTATGGGAGTGGAAATTTTTTTTCTTCTCCCTAGACATATGCTCTATCCCTTTACACTAATCTCTCTGAAAATCCCTGACTTTAGCATCCGTATAATGATGTCAATGAAGAATCCACAAAATCAGAATAAAAGTTTCCGGCCTCCATTGGGAAAGCAGGATCCATTTTAGGGCATATTTGTCTCTGGCTTATGGAAAAACAAATTTGACTGGTAACATCTTTTTCATGGTCATGGAAACAGAAGCAAATGCTGAAGGAGGGGGCAGGAAAAAAATTGTTTATTTCAGCAGTAAGGCATTCAGCTGGGTGAACTGAACAGCCAGCAGGAACTCCCATCCAGGGAGCTAGCAGCATCATCCATCCACCTCTTAATGTCACCCCAGATAACAAAACAAGCTTCCTTGCCCAGCTGAGACCAAGGAAAGAAAACAGCTGGATTTCTTCTCTCTTGTAGTCCTGTGTCAAAGGCTGCTCTCAGCGTGCAGTGGCTTTGCACCCTCATTTCTCCTGTGATGGGGTGGTCTGAAAAGCTGCCGTGGCTGAGCAAAGCCAGCTTGGTATCAGCCTGGAAGGCACTTATGGCCAGCCCAGAGCAACACAAGTTATGATTCCACAAGTGCAGTCACTCTCCATGCACTGCCCATTGCTCCCTGTGTACCTACAGCTGGAGCAGTGCATGGGAAATGTCTGGGTAGACCCAATGGCAACACTCCCACCTGAAACCCCTGATTTGTTTTTTGCAAGGAATCAGCATTATTTATAAATGTAAAAAATGTTATTTTTGTGGTCATGGGGAAAAAGGATGCGACAGCCAGAATTGTCCCTGAATTGCCTTATTTTTAAGGAGTTTTTCCAACTCTGATTCTATTATCCAGTTTCTTTCCTCAGTTAAGCTTATGTGATGAAGGCTGGATGAACTTAGGTTCCAGGACACCCAGCATCACCATCCCCAAATCCTTTCCCACTGATAGAAAATCAACCTATATCAGCTGAAAATATGAACATTTCACAATGGAAATGCAGATAGTATACTATACATCATATTTAATAATTTCTCTGTCTCTAAAGATATCTTTTGAAATAAAACAGCATTGTGAAAATATGCATAAGCTCATCTTCTACTTTCAGGTCCTAGGTAATTATCCAGGACTGAATATACATCATATGAGTACATTAAAAGTAAAACTGAGAAGAAATTTTTCAAATACATTTAAAAATTTACTTTGCTGAGATACTGACACTGATATAATGAGACAGAAAATGTTAACGTCTTGTATTTTTAAATTAAAAACTTGGTATTTATAGGCGTTAAACTTAAAGTCACATCTTCAAACTTTCAGTTAAAAAAATGCTTATGCTGACAAGTTAGTTAACGCTGCAAAACTTTGCCAGATCAACACTAGCTTCTGAAATCTACTTCACCCTCCAAACAAAAGGGAAGCAGTCAGAGAGACTGTGAGCAGAGAGAAAAGTTTAGGAGGGAAAAATGATTTTCTGATATTAGAATCTCCTCAGGTTGATAGGGAGATTATTTTTAAGTATTTTAACACTGGGAACTGTTGAAAGATAACTTCTCTGAAGGCTTTTTCTAGACAAAAATCTAGAATAATCTTTGGCAAGGCCTTAAACAAAATGGGGTTATCGTACAGAAGCATTAGGTAAACATCTCCTTTAAAATATCTTTTGATGAAAAAAGACTTCTTTATCTTTTCTTCCTGCAGCACGTCAGCTCTGATCATGCACAGAGCTGCTTTATATCAGCAAGGGAGGGTTTATGAATGATTATGTGGAATACTTGGAATTTTCCAGAAGAAAGAAGTTTTATCAGATTTATTAGAAACTCCACAGCTACTACAAAAATTTCTGTTATTGTGCTACAGACTGAAGTGTCAGGCTAAAATCATACTGAATTAAAGTTATGATTAAAATCAGAGGTTAATCTGTGCCAGTTTCTTTATCATTTCAGAATGACATTGTTCCTCAGCTGGAAGGATTAGTTCTTTCTATTTTGTTTTGGGTTTTTGTGGTGTTTTTTGTTTTGTTTAAAAAAAAAGTATGAGAGAAAGAAGATGTATCCTCCAATGTCTCTTATCCCTGTAGAACTGACCTTGCTGGTTCTACTCTACAAACGAGCACAATCAGGTAGCTCTTTTGCAGCATATCAAAATTCTCCTGACAGATAGTGAAGATCTTTGTATCCTTTATGCTAGTAAAGCCACACTACAGTCAGCCTCTGAGGTCCCTAGAAAAATGATAGTTGCTCCTTGTTCTTTCTGTGACTTTTGGCCTCTGTTTTGTTTTTTTGTTGTTTCACTTTGCATTTTTGCCCATTATCACAAGAAACCCCACTGACTGATAAATTGTGTCAACAGGGTGTAGACTATTGCAACGTCTGTTAACAAGCCAGGTCGTATATACAATAAATGTGTTTATGCTCATAAGTGGTGTATACTGTAAAAAAATTTAATGTTCAATTTCTCTACTCTATAATCTAATGCAAGAGCTATTTTCACAAGAAGGAATTGAAAGCCAAATTCCGTTTTTGTTATTCGTAAAAATCAAAAACTGAAGTTGGTGAAATAGAGAACAACTATTTACAATCATTCAATCCATAAATATATCTCCATAAATTTCTTTAAATTTTATCTAAATATTTAGACCATAGATTTACCCCATTGCATCTCCTTGCAGTCTCCAGGAGGGCTGACATTTCCACATGGGTCTAGCCCTGAGGGCCTAATTTCTTCCTCCCTTTCTAGTGTCCTCCCACACCTTTCACCATTGAGTCATATCAAGGAAAATCTATAACTTACTTTCTTTTTCCTCTTCTATGAGCACATTTTTCCTTACACATAGTCATCACAGATTATCAAGTGATACTGCGTGGTAACTTAGATTCCTTCACCTTGAAAGACCTTTATTTTCTTCTGAGAAGAAATCACTCTTCTCCATCACAGCATCCAACGATATGGAATGTGTCCTTTGAACAATTTCTGAGAGAGTGCCTTAGGTACCAATAGCAAAGAGACAGGTAAGTAGCAAAAATCATAGCATCACTTCCAAACCTTTGGTATGAAATGGTTCGTGTCCATCTAAAGCTGACTTGTTACCATCTGTCTTTCTGATAGTACTTTTTCCACTTTGTTATACATGATATAAAGGCTCGAATCAATAAAAAGACCCAACTGTTGAGCTACTTTAAAACTGCTTTTTCTCTTCACGTCTCTTGACACAACACTGGCACACAACAATGAGAAAAGCACAACATCTATCCTGTGTGACACAAATTACACCTCTGCTGTCACAGAAGCTCCTGCATGGCGTACATTATACATCTGCTTATTTAGGCTCAGCCCTGAGTTTGTATGCAGGTCTGGAGTCACTGCTTGCTCTTACAGCCTCCACTCTGGCTTGGGTTTCAGCCCTCCCTTACAGACTGTATAGACCCAGCTGGCTGCAGCTGGTTCTGCCTCAGCTCTCAGCAAGCCTCACAAGCTCTTCCATGCCTTCATGCCCCAGACCACCAAATTCCCACTGGCATCCCCCTGCCCACTTCCACGAGCATCAAGTCTGCAAGCTGCTCTCCCATTTCTAGCACTGCATCAGATATTTTGAAGACCTTCTGCCTACAACCCCTAGACGAGTGAAGGACTAATCAACAACTGACATGATTTTGCAAATGGAAAAAAACTAGTCCAGGTGTCAGCCAGCAGAGCTGGTATCTGGCTGAGAAACATATTTAACAGGGTAGTTGAGTAGTGAAAAAAAAAATAAAATAAAGTGAAAGAAAAGCCGACATAAAACTGCTCAGGAGCCTGTATCCATCCTGAAGAACCCTTGCAAAGCCAGTAACTAGCTGTCATCTGGGGCTTGAGGAGACCTCTGTGTGAATGCGCTTCTACTCACTCTCCAGGGTAGCTGTAGAACTGTCTATGTTCCCATATAACAAGAAACAGACCCTAGGAGAGCCACAGGCAGCCTGACCCAAACAAAATCTTCTGCTCATCTCTCTCTGGGCTCTTCAAGCCCTCAGCTCCCTGCTGTTTGCTCACAGACCCACAGACCAGAGATGCAAGATGCATCACTTAGGTGATTTCTGTATTGAATCTCAGCCAAGAGGAGCTCCAGGTGGTCCCAGACCAACCTGGCTTGTGGCTGAGTGGTTAAAGTATTAAAGTCATGGCCTCTCCTCTATATCTCTTTTATGACATCACATGAAATGGGTCTTTAGCAAATGTGGCCAGAGAAGAAGTCATACTCAAATATCTGCTCTAGTTTCCAGAGTGGAACCTGAATAAGAAGGAGTTTCTTAAATCTTCCATCACTCTCTAAAGACTAGAAATAGGAACAGCAGGGACACACCAATAACAAGTCCTCTCATGCAGCAGAGTCTGATCAGCATCTCTCCCTGCCTCCATCTCTTGTTTGATGCTACCATCTCCCACTTGAGTCTTCAGCAGCTTCACCAACAACCAGGACAAGGACCAAAGGGCCAGGCTGGGTGATTAGGGGCTCTATGACAGAAGATAGCTTCCTGTGAGCCTGGAGGATTCACTCAGGGAGATGAAAGCACTGGTGCTCTCCTACAGGAAGTTTCTTCACTGGTATCAAGCCCTGGAAGAGGCTACTTCCACTCAGTCTTCCCATTTTAACAATTACTATATTGGGCAGCGTGCCTTAGTGGAAATACACCCTGGTACCCTCTGCATGCCCTGGAGCAGTACTCTGAGGAGTGCCATGCTGAGCCCTACAAGACTGCCTGACCTTTAAGAGTGGCCGGGCTGGCAGTGGCACTGTGCCACGCTGCACATCAGCTCACCTGGGGGTAGCTTTATTCCTAGGCAGGTTGTAAAGATAAGACACTACATCCATGTAAGGACACAGGAGAGCACAATAGTGATGCAAGGCTACAAAAAAAATCTAAAAAAAGAAAAAAAATCTAAAAAAAAAAAAATTAAAAAGGAGACATTTTGCCAAAATTAAAGACAATTACAAAAAAGTAACAGCATTCCTCAGTTCTTTCAGTACCTTAGTTGTGGTGGGAGGCTCACTAACTGGTTTTATGGCTCAGCCCAGGCAACCACCTCTCAGAAAGGCTTTTAGAGTAACAACTTTTTTTTTTTCTCATGTTAAGATGAATAGCAGATACAGAGCAGGTGCTCTGGGCAAGCTGCCTCTTCCTTGTGTACAGAGAAACAACCCCCCAAGCCTTGCCTTCCTGCAGGTGTGGCACTGTGTCCCTTGTGACAGTGCTCTGCAGCATAATGTGGTGCTAAGGCTGGGCATCTCACTCTTAAATTATTTTAATACACTGTTGTGTATTTGAATGAACCAATTTCTGAGCTAAGTCCTTTTAAACCAAGTTCACTACAAATTTCATTAATTACATGCATCTTTTCATAATATAGCCAAAATTAGCCTACTCTTAACACATAGTAGTTTAAGCACAGCAGTTATGAGTGATAAAGAGAGTGCCTGAATTAGCTGGCACATCTGCTGTTAGCTCTGGAGAAAACTTTACAGGCTGATTGTCTATGTCTGAAGAAAGCATTTGGACACCCAAGATGTTTTACAAGTGGGTTGCATATAGTGGGCAGGAGCAGAAAGCTGGTGCAGGGTGGTCAGTAGAACAGGCCCTTGTACTCCCCTGCAGACATCGCCTCATCGCTGATGGTGGTGCATCAGCCCCAGGTGCAGCAGTTGTTTGTCTCTGCTGTGCTGACAGCAACCCTTCCACCACAGGAGGAGCAGGGAGAGCCGCGGAGACTGGGACTGCTGTTTTCTCCTGCTGCAAACCAGCAGCCAGGCCTCCGGCACTAAAGCCCTGCTTCTTCCTTTGGTGTGGCACAGCCAGAGCAGCCCACAGCAGCAAAGGAGCTGTTTGGCATGGCACATCTGCACAAAGGGCTCATTCTCCCTAGCCACCCCATCACCAGCTTGGGAATCCAAGGATTTTGCTCTCCCCAGCAGCTGATCAGGCAAGGTTTACACCCAGCTTTCCCTTACCACTGTGTTTTAATCTCTGCTGCAACAAAGTCCCCAAATAAGTCCTCAGTAGCTACTGTGCCTTATCCCCAGAACACTATTCACTATTGAATAGTGTTCTATTCAATATTGTGGGCTATTCACTTCTGCCATCACTCACTTTGATGGTCCCAGCACACAGAAACAGAAATTATTAGAAACCTTTGCATCAAATCCAGTGCCATAAGGAGACTGCCATGCGTTTTTATAGGTTGGTGTAGAAGGTTGCCCATTGCTACAGACAAACAGGAGGGCCTGAGTGAGAGCAGTGCCTCTCCTGGCCATGAACCAGTTTTGTGATGCCCTTAGAGAGGTGAAGTAAAAGTCCTCAGAGGCTGATGACCCACTTGTTTTATTTTTCTGGTCACTGCAAGCAGCAGGAACACTGTCAACTTTTCCTGCCACACAGGACTGCAGATCTATTTTCAAGTTTTACAAGGGTGATTCAGGGATCCAAAATGGCAGGGCAGAGCAGAGGCAGAAGTAGAAATGAAACCTACTTCTATTTCTGCTCAAAACTATTAGACCAAAGAGCAAAGCAGGGTCTGGATGACTGGTACTTACATGGGAATGTGGTGAGATCTTGAAATCCATCATAAAAGGCTTTTCCAGTGGTATTTGGCAGTGATTTGTCAATAAGCAAGACCTTGCACACAGGGAAGGTGGCTGACTTCCACAGTGAAGGAGGTAGGAAGAAAAAAGGTTCAGAGCACCATTGTGATAACCTGTAATGAGATCACCAAGAAATGCCAGAGAAGAGGCTTGAGCTCATCAGCAGAAACTGGAACAACCGCACACTCCCAGGAGTGGAGCATCAACTGGGAACCTGGCTGCAAGAAGTCAGGTGTCAAGGACGGGGTGATACTTGTAGCACTTGACTTTTTTACTCTTAAAGCCACAAAAAGAGTTTATTACGCAGCAGCTGTAAGTGCTTTGAAAGTATCTGTGAAACCAAGAAGAAAAAACATGAAAAACTCCTCTGTAGATTTGCTTCCACCAGATCCCATATGGTGGGAGGACTATTCAAGGAGATCTTCCAGCTCTTTCCCATGATTATTCCATAATGTAAAATACAAATATTGTGTGGAGGAGGTTAGGTAAAGGATTTTCTTCTGTTTATAATGTTTAAAACTCTTTTTTTTTTTTTCCCTGACAGTTGGGGTTTTTTAATCTTAAAAAGAAATAAAATGTTTACTGAATTATGCCAGGTGGCTAATTAAAAGTTTTTCCTAGAGAAAATACAGACACTTTCTTATATATAGAACTGTTAAGACAATAACTTTTATAAAGAGAAACTTTGAAAACTTTTTAAAGAAGGATGCCATAAACAGGGTTTGTGTGCAAAATTAATAAACTTATGTAGAGATTACAAATTCCACAGGGACTCTCAGCTACCACTGGAAGGAGAAAAATTGGGCCTAGGGTACAGTTACCCCCTCCTTTCCTTTGTTCCATTTGTGAGTTTTCATGCATTAAGGCTATTTTGAGTTCCATAACTAAACAGAAGAAACAAATCAAAACCAATATCCCTAATAAAAATCTTCCCTCTACAGTGACAACAGGAGTTATGTAAGACACTTGAATAATGTAACTCTTAAATGGGAAAATTGAAAATGTCAGGCTGTAACCATATGAAGAAGAAATAAGCAATGTGAATTTAAAGATTTTTTTTCTGGAGGTGTCAGCAAATCAGAAAATAAAAAACCAGTCAGCTCATACTCATAAAGCTTAGAAATTGTCCCAGCACCAGTTCTCAATCTGGTGACCACAGCTACTCTTTAGCCACCAGCCATGAACTCCAGAAAAAAAAAGTAATTACAGACTAATATCTCCTATTGTTTGAATTTGGAGACCAAATCCAGAAAATATCTTGCAGCCAGTGTTCAGAAATCACAGTGCAGACTCCTTTCCATTTTTCCAAGACAGGTTCCTCTGGCATACTGTGGACTTGTAGAAGAGTCCAGATCCTGCCTCCCACCCTATTTTTAGCTTTTTATAGGTATTTCCCTGATACAGTGAGAATTCCTGTGCCCTACAAGCCCAAGTGAATTTCTTAGCCAGACACTGAAGAGGGAAATCAGGCAGAAATTTCAGGTATGCAGGACAACTGATGCAATTTACATTTTCTGATCACCCTTACATAAAAAAGGCTTGTGCGTAGTATATCCAGGTGGGTTAAATAATTTTACCTCTGAAGTTATGTGTGCTGTTGTTCTGGGGTTTCAGTCCCATTTTCTGGATTGGTTTAGTTATGTTCAAGTGAAGACAATAGTTCTCAAGTGAAAGGACATTGTCATTGATGGAAAAAAAGGTAGAATAACAGCTGGAAACAGGAATATCAATAGAAAGAGCAAAGCACTGCATCTTGGCTCAGGCATTGGATCAAGTGAGGTAAATCCACTGTACAGTTTGTGTTGCTCTTTTTAGTTGAATCCATCTCCAAACAACAGCTGCTGTGCAGCAAGTTTTTGGTATTGAATCACTTTTTCATCTCATGGTCATTAATAATTTTCCTAAAAAGGAAACAGGCTCCTTAATGCCCCTGGTTGCTCCTTGCAGGCTCTGCAGCCAGCACAGCACCGACGCCTTCCATCCCCCTCTGCCTTGCAGCGCCGTCTGTGCTGGCAGCTGGGGGTCCTCACCCCTGCTCGCGTGGCTTCGTCTCTGCCAACTCTTTACTAACTGGTGAAAGCAACAGGATTTAAAACGCCAGTCCAAATTCATGGGTGTCTGCTGGGCTTTCCTGTGGGAAGCAGAAAAAGCTCAGAGGTATTCCTCATGACCACCTTTCTGCAGTGCCCTGTATGTCCTCTCTAAGGGATTGTGAATCTGGGGAGGGTTTCGCTGGCTTCAGGATCTTCAGGGGAGGCTGTGGAGTTCAGAATCTAACACAAATCCATATAGGTCAAATTATTTAATAAAACTTGGGTAAAAGTATTGCATGGAAAATGAAACACACAGCATAACCAAAACACCCCCTCATCATGCAACCCTGGAGGGTGAGTACCCTTCTCTGGCATCCACTGGCAGTCTGGCATTGCCACCAGGGACCAGCAGCAGGCGTGAGCAGACAGTGGTTGCTGGCTGGTGCTGATGGTTTTCATTCCGTGGAACAGAAAGAAGGTGTCATTATTCCTGCTAACACAGAGTGAAGTGTTCCAGTAATAACTGAAACAAAGATGCTGGTAAGAAGTGACTATTATGCCTAAACATGTCTCTCTAATGACATTTCAGGTGCTTTAGGGTACCTGAGCCCTCCTTACAGGGCTGTCAGGTCTGACACTGGACCTCTGGGAAAGCAATTGCCCTTCTGGATCAGCCACTGAAGTCAGACAGAAAAGCAAGGGCATCTCAAGCAATGCTAGACACGCATGTTCAGGAACCTCAGTCATTCCCAGAGGATCCAAAGGCATGCCCTTCATTTGCTGTAGTGTTTGAGCAATGTTCTCTGTAGCAAAAATAGACACAAAGGACATTTAAAACAAAAGCTAAAAGCTATTTAACTGCGAAGAACAATTTTCACCTGAGCACCATGTGGTTTCTGGAGTAGGAAAAAAGTCACCTACTTTTCTCTCATTATTAATATTCCTTTTTATTAGTGTTAGTCTTTCCAGCTCTACAGGCTCCTTCTCTGGCTCTTGAGGCACTTTCAGGATAGTTAATCCTGTCCTCTTGCAGAACAGGTAGCTATAATCTCACTTGACATGTGGGTTGCCAGCTCCATTAAATGCAGTGCCATTATGTTACTTGGTAAAAACGACCAACCCCCACCTGGCTAGAACCTCCTTTCAGGGAGCTGTGGAGAGCAATAAGGTGTCCCCTGGGTCTCCTTTTCTCCAGGCTAAACAACCCCAGCCCCCATCAGCCATTCCTCATGAGACTTGTGTTCCAGACCCTTCACCAGCTTTGTTGCCCTTCTCTGGACTTGCTCCAGCACCTCAAAGTCCTTCTTGTAGTGAGGGACTGTGATGCGTCCCTTGTTACCCTGCCCATCCTGCCCTTCCATGAAACTTCTCTTAGTTCAAAGAGACTCAGAAACCCAAGCCAAACACTGTACTTTCATTTAATTTTGCACTTCACTAGATCCCTTTCTCCTCCTCCGCTCTTATATGACCCTCTGGACCCTGACAGCGTTCTTACAGAATATGGTTTCCACATATTTCTGCACAGTATCTAAGAATCTGTTTCGAACACAATATTCTTCTAATGAAGAGGAAATGCTTCATCCTGATTTCCCATCTCGAAACTTGTTCAGTACTTTAGTGAGATGTGTGGATGTACCAGCATGATCTGCAGGTCCAGGTGCAAAACCCTGGAAAGCTCTGGTCACTCAAGTTTCTACTCCTGGAGATTTCATGTGATGGACTCACTGTTCTCACACTTCACTCAGTTCTCATATTCCTGCAGTACATATCTCATTCCTCGGCTATTTTCTACCAAGTATAGTATCTATTAAAACTGGGGTTTCGCAGCTTTGGCAACTTTTGTTGTTTTAACATCTGCTTTTGAATGATAGTGGTAGGTTCCAGCAGATTCATCTTTCCTTTTACTTTTTAAAATGTAAATAATTAATTGAATGGAGTAAAAACCTTCAGGTATTTGTGGATGGAAAAAGAAACATCTGGTTCCCAAAACATGTGTTCAACAGATGGTGGTAAAAATGCGCTACTCTTTTCCTATTTGAAAAATAGTTTTTAAATCCTCAAGTTTTTTAAGAAATCAAAAAAGGAACAAATTTTCTACTGTTGTAAAAATTGTGCTATTAAAAATAACTGTTCCAAAGTAGATCCTAATTAAGTTGCCAATCCTCCAGTGTTTTCAACACTCACAACCCTTTGGAACTTTTTCTCAAAGAGAAAAAATTCAAGTGATTATGAGTGATCACTCGAGTGATCACTCATAAAGTCGTCCACAGGGTAATCCAGTGTTAGCTGTAGAGGCTCTTTGCAGAGAACAGTTAGACCTGCTAGCACTTTCCTTGATGTTACAGTAGTAGAACAAGATGTTTCATAATGGCACAGCTACATCCTCCAAACAGGGTTTTTCATCTGGTTTTTGAATACTGTGGTCATACACCTGCATATTTGTAGGAAATACTTATGCACAAAACTAGTTCACAGTTCTTCTCTTACTTGCGCTAGCCTCCACAGTGAGCATGGCTGGAAGTTGATCCAAGTAAAACCCACCTGCAACTTGGAGAGCAGTGCCAGTTGCTGCACTGAAAGCCTCATCACTGCCATTCTTTGTGTCCTACTTACTGGCATAGAAGATGCTCAAATAGTGATGGTCAGAGAGTCAGAAAAGCAGCGAGCACTTCCTGGAGCTCTCACTGCCCTTATGTAAAACCCTTCCATTCTTTATTGCCATTAAAGCTGATCTGCAGTATTCAGACATCCTCTTTGGAGAGGATGTATTTCTCATTATTTATTTACTGGACCATGTGCTGATTTACTACCATCCTGCTGATCAGATACATTCACATAAAATTTTCCCCAACACCATGTCCACTATGCTCTCTGATTTGTTCATAAAGCCTAAAGTTATTCCTACTTTCAGAGCCAGCACCTCTCCTTATGTTCTTGCCCAACTTATTCAAGGCATCTTACTAAAGGTGGTTACCTGGCTGAGATAATTAAGTTGTTACAGACTGGGTAATCCAGGAATGCTGTGCAGCAATTGCCATTGACAGGGGCAATTTTCTCACTAAAATTAGGCAGACTTTCTGAAAAGGGAAGAGGTGTATATGCTTATAGCAAAAAGAGAACATGACACAGTATGACAGCTTTATGCTGAACCACAGACAAGGGGATGTAAAGCACAGCTCCTGGGCTCAGTGGCATGTGCCTTAACACAACTGTAGCAAGGCAGCTGCGTGCAAGCATAAAAAATTACTTGTAAATGTATGCAAGCACACAAAAGAGGCTGGACACAAAACAGCTTATCTCTAGCATACAAAACTTTTCTCCTGAAGAAGCCACTTACTCACCATAAGCTCAAGTCTCTCCTCCCACCATTGCAAGATAATGTGGCAAGAAAGGTTCCTTGCCTCCTTTCTCCCCTCCTTACCTCATGGTTTCCATTTTATTAAAGCAGATCAGTTTTCAGGTTGAGTACCACCAGAAATCCCTCACTAATAGAAATACAGGAGACAAGCAGTTGTCATGGGGAAATGCTGGCTCCCTGCTGATAACTTGGTGGTGGTTCAGGCAGTTCTCTCCTTATATTCCAGTGAGATGCAATGATAAAACACCTTAGTGCCAAAAGGGTCTGAACAGGTGCAGTGATTACAGCACTTGCTTCACTTCCCTGAAGTCGTGCTATCAGTAACACTTTTGGACCTGGTTTGTCCCACCCTTGTGTGTACCTCAGCTGCCAGTAGTGGGAAGCCCAGACAGTGCTGGAGGCAGGAGGAGCAGAGAAGAGGGAATGGAGGCTGCCCCTCATGAAAGCACCCAGGGGGTTATATCTAAGTAGGAAGAGTAGGCAGGCAGAAATCATGGGGTTTCTGGCAGTGCCCTCTCCATTCTGACGTTGTCCTTTGAAAGACTGTGAATATAAGGGGAAGAAAGCACCTTGTTCCACCTTTGTTTAATGCAAAACTGCAGACTGAATTCATTGTGTGTGTCTGATGAGAAAATGATGAAAGAAACCACAGGTCCTTTCTATTGGAAGCTTCTGCAATGCAGTGCACAAGTTATCCACACCTTTTACTGAACCAGTCCCTTAGAGGAAAGGCTGAATACTCATGAATGGTAAAAGAGAAAAGGAACTGCTTTTAATTACAATATTCAAATATTCCTTTCAGTATCAACTATTCCTCTTAAGATTCTGAAAAGAACAACTGTTTGTTACTGCAGCACACTCAGGTGTGAGCATTTTCCTAGGTAGCATGATGGGGGGTATATTTAAAACATAAACACAGCTAAGAGAAGGTTGAAGCTGGAAATTTCCAAATGGATACTTTTTCTTCCTCCCCCCTTTCTGTCTTGTCTGCCTGCATCACAAGCAGCCTACTTTCCTGTTTGCCTAATGCGTCAGGGTGATGTCCTGTGAGGATTTTAGCTATTTCATCACTTTGTACCTGTAGTTCAACACTAACATTCCAAAGTCCTCAGGAGGTACTTTTCTCTCACATTATACACCCCCTCGATTGCCTATACATGGAAAGAGATTCATAACTAATGTAGCTGGTGTCACAAGATTCCACCGGCACAGCAGTCAATACGGAACGCGGCACTAATTGCGAACAGCACCTATCTGCTCAAATTACTGTCGGAATGCTAACCCTGGGAAAAGATATTTTTATGCATAAGCTTTTCTGCAAAAGAAATATTACTGGAAGTGAAACAGCCAGGCTTTCAGTTATGAGAATGATCTCTGCTTTTGCCCTTGTTACTGCTGCTTTCACGAAGGGAGAAAATATATCTTCAGACCAATTTCCCACCGAGGTTAATAAAAAACACCCAAAAAACAAGTGTCCATGGCAATTCTGAAAGGAAGAAAATATCTAGATCCAGTTATTTTATAGAGACAATGTTATTTGTTTTAGAAAACACAGAAATTTCTCAGATGAGTTAAAGATACAAAATGTAACATGAAAATATTCTCATTTGCAGTACAGAAAGTGTTTTTAATGGCATGTCTGTATTTTGTGTGGCATAGCACACAGAAAACTTTTTCGGATACATAGAGAAGTATTTTTTCAAGCACCTGTCAGAAGGGGCTGATTTTAGGATAGTTCTGTGGCACTTGCATCTACAAAAATCTATATGGGTTTTGCAAGAGGGTCTGGCTCTCAGGGGCGAGGATTCCTTGGCCACCCTGCGCAGCAGTTTGGATTCAGGATGAGGAGGAGGTTTTATCACTTGCCAGAAAGAAGATCAGCACAAAGCAATTCCCCAGGAACAAAACAATGGTGGAGAAGAGGACCTGTTTCAGGGATTTGGAGAAAGAGAACAGAGAAAGTATGCCTGTTGCATCCACTGGCAAACTAATTAATACAAACTAATGATCTTGACCACAGCATGATCCCAGACCCATTCCTTTCCCAGAATAATCAGTCCCTTGCAACCTAAAGATTTTATGCGTTTTCTGAGGAAGAAAATTTAAAAAAAAAAAAAAGAAAAGAGAAAAAATTATTAAATCAAGGATTTCTTAAGACTGGGAAAATAGTTTTCATAATTTAACTCCATCTTTCCGTAATAGACTGTTTTAGAGACTGACACCATTTATTTCAGCAAACTGTTGATTAGGATTTATTTTTTCTCTCACAAAAACCTCCCACCTGGAGTGGAGGAAGTGTTTTTGAATCATACTGCTGACCAGAATATCTTCTTATTTCTCAGCATGCCATGTCTATCATAGGTACATATTTTCCCACTGCACTTGAGAACTATTCAGTATCAAAACCCATCATGAATTGTACACCGCGATCTCACGTACAAAATGTTCTCATGTTTACTCACCCTACTGTTAACTTCTCCAAAAGCCAGTTAAATTACCTTTCAATGTGGACAGACTCTTCAAAGCACCATGAATCCTGTGCTCATTTTCCAAAAACAGGCAATCAGCTGAATTTGGGGGTTTGTTCTCATCCCTCTTCAATTCCCTGAACTTCAGTTTTAGGTAACTGCTCATCTTTTGCTACAAGGACCAGTGGCAAAGTTAAGTAAGGTGATGCACTGTGATGCCTAAGACACACATTCGTCTTGCACCGGATTCATCCTAAAACCTACTTCCTATTGTCCTGGCTTAAAATAGGCGTCTGGACAAAGGCACTGGGAAGAGAAAAGTTGCCAAATAAAATTTAAACTTTTTTATAAGTATGCTCTAAAAATTATAATTGCTCAAAAAGCATGAAAAGTCTACCAGTAACTTTAAGACAAAATTATACTCCACAGAGAAAAAAAAAAAGAATAACTGGAAGCTGAAAGAAATCCCCTTTTCCAGAATCATAGAATGGGTAAGGTTAGAAGGGATCACTGGAGGTCATCTAGTCCAACCTCCCTGCTCAAGCAGGATCCCCTAGAGCATGCTTTTCATGATTCTGTCCAAATGGCTTTAGGATATCTCCAGGGAACAAGAGACTTAAAATGCATGTAAATGAAATAATGAGGTATTTTAATATCACTTCTATTCATTCACATGCTATTCATTACCTGAGCAATCCAGGCTGAAAATGAAACTTTTAAATTCACACTCCTACAAGCAAAAAGCTGAGGCAGCAAAGCTGAAGTTCAATTAGCAGTTACCTGGCAGCTCAATTAGCAATTCCCTTCAATGAGCTCCACCTGGGCTATTATAGCCCACTGGCTCTGGGGTAGTTCAGCAGTAGTAGCAGCTAGCTAGGTTATTTGGCTCTGGACTGTTATAATGAGAAATGGAAACAATGCTGAAGTAATTATTCTTCAGGACACAAGAAAAATTAGTGTTTTGACTAATGAAACATGGTAAGTGATGAAGCCTCCATTAATATTATCTTCTTTTTTTAATGTGTTGGATGATGAAACATTAAGGTTTTTATAGCATTTGCTGATTTCAGCTCTTGGGCATACTGACCTTTTAAATCTGATTGTTCAAGTGACTGTATCCTAAATTGCTTTTCTTGAGAGTTTTTCATAGGTTTAAATAAAATATTAGGGAAACAAATTCTTCAGTCTTGACCCTCTGAGGATCTGAGTGACAGCAGTAGCTCCGTAACTACTTCTATTACCATTTACTGGCTGGAATAATTTTTCTTTTTTTTTTTGTTTCTTTTTTTA
>WEKY01058354.1:28051-121163 GCA_013390045.1 Picathartes gymnocephalus
TTTTTTTTTTTTTTTTTTTTTTTTTTGCCAGGGAATAAGGGCTAGATGTGGGGCAAATATTAGTTGTTCAAAGCATCATCCAGTCAGAGGTATGAGCAAAGAAAATATTATGTCCAAAGAAAATGTTATTGAAGTAGCTGGTCCACAGATCATCTGTAACTTTGAAAGCAGCTCTATTAGAGCTATTTCATATCTCCATCTGGTTTCCTCATTGTCAGAAAAGCAACTGCATATAAATAAATCTTCAATGAATGATGTAGGAGGTTTTTTTTCTTTTGACAGACCAATATTCAGTCAGATTTTTTTTTGTTTTTAGAAATTATTCTGCATTTAACAGGCAGATAATTCCTAAGAAACTGTTTCATGCAGAAGCCCTCACCAAAGCCCAAGATGATTTTGCCTGACTTAATCCTATAAATCTTCAGGTCATTGCTCTCATTTCATGATTTTTCAAGATAGGAAATTAGTTGATTGAAAGCACGTGGAGAAATGACTTTCCTCTTATTGAAAAGAAACATTGAAAATATTCTCCAATCCAGAATCTAAAATGTGTAGCAGAATGCATTTTCCCTCTTGCAAAGTACAGCGAAGTCAGCTGACAGAGTCTAAACAAAATTTCTTTTGTTTAGTTTTCCTTTCTGCCATTTCACTCCCTCTAGTCTGTTCCTCTGTCCTCAAGAAGGCAAAATACAAGGACAGAAGTTGTTTCCCAAGTGACACAAGCACAATGGAGGATGCTGACAACTCTCCTCTTGGGCTGGTGTGAATTACTTTGTTCATGCTTGGACTGACACTGACCACCCAAGCCAACAACTAGAGAGCACATAACGTGGGAGAGCATTCAGAGCTTGACTGGGCAAATTTCCCCTGGGAACTTTTTCATTCTTCATAGAATACCAGGGGAAAGCACACACAGAGGCTAGGATACAATGCCATGCACAGCCAGAGGACCCCTCCACTGCCTTGCTTGGGTGACAGAAAAGGCACAGCTCTGCCAGAGCAGTGCTCTCAGCTAAAATACATGACAGCATTCACAGAGAGTGTCCCTACCCACAAAACTTTCAGGGTGACCCATGTCTCACATCAGTCCATGGCGACAGCTCAGAGTAGCTGACACAGGACAGAGTGAAAACTCTGCTAGGATTAAAAATGTAGTAACAGTAACCATAGAGATATTTTCCACCTGTATTTCTCTGAGACAAGGTATTACAAGAATCTCTTACAGAATCAACAGCATGTGGTACCTTCTCCCAGGTTACAGAACCTGAGGAAGTGGTCTCACATTTCACCCAAGGAGTTTAGACTGGATATTAGGAAAAAACATTCCATGGAAAGGGTTGTAAAGCATTGGAATAGACTGCCCAGGGTAGTGATGGGGTCACTAGAACCATTCAAAAAATGCGTGGATATGGCACTTGAGGACATGGCTTAACGGTGAATGTGGTAGTGGTGCTGGGTTGACAGTTGGACTTGATAAACATAGGGGTCTTTTCCACCCTTAACAGTTCTATGGCTCCATAATAGCAGTGTCATGTTAGAATAAGATTGGGTTGATTAGTAGATTAAAAGTAGCTGCCAGTAAAGAAAGGCTGTGCAATCAGCAGGGATGTTGTTATAAGCTCCAATTTGTTCAGAACCTCTTCTGAAGGTATGAAAGCCCAAATGGTCACAAAGTTTGCTGCAACAACAGCAGACCAAGGCCACCTCTTCCAAAACAATGGATTACCCTTCCTTCCCAGTCTGTTGTATGATACTGTCAATACCAGATTGCTGTGCACAGCTGTTTCAGCTTCATGTTCGAGTTCCTTCCTTCACCAAATATTTCACTGTTTCCCAGTGCAGCAGTATATACCACAGCTTCTGGGTGTGGATTTTTCCTTCTGGGATTTGTCTCTCTGCCCTCCCCATGACCTAGCCACAGCTGGCACCCCAGATGCTTCTTTCCAGCATAAGCTCTCCAAAAATCTGCTGCTCCAGAATCTCTTTCTAATCCATTCTCTTCAACAAGAGGGACTTCATGCTTGCTCAGCTACACAGCTTTATTTGACATCGAGTTTGGCCCTTTTGTAGTCCAATTTACATGGATAGCCAGTATCACACTGTTGCAGTCATCAGAGATGACGCATGGTAGGGAAGAGTCCAACTGCTCAGTGGCTTGAATTCAAAATCCTTGAGCTTCGTCTCACCTATACTACATTGAACTGCTTCCATCTAATTTCTCTAGTATCTAATTTTACCTCATATACGATCTTAAGGTCTTCACTATGTCAGTGGTTCTAGTAAAATAAACAGGACTTCATGTGTTTTATTCTTTAATATCTGTGCTTTAGCCTAGAGTAAGGGGAGGTTTTTTACTTACAGACCACAAGTGGCTGCACACCAGGGGTGTTTTTCTGTTAAAAAAGGTCACCATTACCTAGGCAGCTATGAAAAATTTGATCCATGATTTCACACAGTAGTACTTGACACATTGCATAGACCTACTACGGATTTACTTGTAAAGACATTTCTAAAAAAACCCAAAACCATATTGTGTCTATTGTACCCCCAAGATTCATATGATAGCAGCCAGGATCTCCTTCCACATGAATGTAGGGAGCTAAATTTTCCAGGGACTTCTGGAGGTGAGGAATTGACCATCATATCCTGATCTGATCTAGTTCTGTTTTCACACTCATATGCAGAACTAGGTGGGTGAGGGTGCAGGCATGAAAGGCATTAAAATATTTGCATTTATATGTGGTGTACATTTTTACCTCTCTTATTCCTAAAGACAGAGTACAGTATAATGTCAAATGCCATAGGACTTTCCCCTCTCCCAAGATAGTATGGTTGCAGAGAGCTTAATCTCCTGCTAACACAGTACTGCTCCACAATTTAGAGAGCACATGGAGCCAACAGCAGTGGATTTCACTGTGTGAAGTGTTTTGCTGATATTACCTGAGGTGCAAATACCATTAGAGACCAGTGACTGGGGCCACCCTGGTGCTAAGTGGATACAGTTTTGTGTCTTCAGTAACCACAGAGATTTGTTTGACATCCCTGTGTGTGTTCCTTTCCCCATCACACCTCCATCAATGGACTCCGCCTCCTGAAATATCTGCAATTAGCAAGGTCTGTCCTTTCAGTCACCAGCATGCTTGAATATTATTGATAACCATGAAGATATCAACCTTTGTTTATTTTTAATGGGAAAATAATGTATTCAATTTGTTTTGTGAATCAGAAGTATGACTCCCTCCTTCTACCATGGCAGCATGTATGGAGCATGGGATGACACTGTCCTTTTCATCCACACAGTCTCTTCTAGAAACGTATCTGTTATTATTTCCAACTCTTCTTTCATATTAATAACTCACCATGTACTAATTAATCTCAACTTCACTCCTTTTGCAATACAATAACCATAATCTTCGATTTTACACCTGGAAAAAATTGAGGTATCTATGCCCTGTTCCCACTTTCTCCATACCATATTATCTTTGTCACTTTCTTCCTTACACAAATCACACATAGCTATGAGAAAGATTAAAGTAACTACAACCAAAGAAATTATAAAGCCCCCTGAAGCCTCTCTTGCCTTTTGTGGGGACACATTGCACAGAGTCACTCATCTCAGCCTTCTCCACACAGAGCAGTGGTGGTATTTCAGGACACTCTTTCCATCAGCCCCTCTAAGGTGCATCAAAGATCACCTTGGTATGCAGGCTGCTCTTTGGCCATCAAAAAGAGAAATCTGATGCATGTTCTTTCATGCCTCACAGAAATTAAATTTGCCAGACATCTTAATGAACAGTAAATTTAGACAGAGAAGGTAAACTGTAATTTTTTCACACCTTAATTTTTTATGAAAGTGCATGACCGTGCAGCTACTAAAAATCATTTGAAAGTGGTAAAGAGAGATCCTTGGTTACTAATTTTAGAGGGATCATCATGATTTTAGTAGTTTGTCTCACCCACTCTGTCAGGAACACTAATTTCCCACTTGGCATTCTGATGCTGGTGGCTTGATTTATGGGAAGATTTGCAATTGTGAAGGACTTGGGCATTTTTCCCACTCCAGGAGTGGATGCTGGTTTCCGAGGTTGGCAGACCAGCCAAACCCCAGTCTAATGCTGCGGCTGCTGACCTCAGGCCCAGTTGCAGTGATTCTCTGCCCCTCAAGTTCGCTTTGATTTACAAATATGCATGGCTTTTCTAGGGCAGGTATTTGTTCCTACTCGCCTGCAACCTTAACTCCTTCCATCTCACAGATTAGGAGCACTGCAGATTAACTTTGTGTTTTGCCAGCAAATTCATTCCCTCACAGAGCGAGAAGGTAGAAGTGAAATGTCAGCTGTGAAGGAGGTGCATTTCTCAAAAAGGAGACATGTTGGTTATTTGTGAAGCAGTGGGGACCTTGGTGGCTGTGAAAGTAACTTAGTCACATTTAAATGGCATTTCACATTCAGAAAAGAAGATCTTTTCCTTAACTGTGAGGAGTGATCATTCCATGACAGTGTTGGAATTAGTCAACAGTCTGTAAATAGTCTCTCCTGTGACCCATACCATAGCTTCTTAGAGGATTAAAATAATTTAGTGCTTGGCACTCTCAGATTATACTCACAAACGTTTATTTAATCTCTCCCTCTGCGTATTCTCATTGTGTGAATGGAAAGACAAATGTAAGAACATTGAAATATGATGTTTTGAGAACATGGATCTGGACTTGTGCCCTGTGTCACTTCAACTTCTCTGCCTCTAGATCACACATAACGTGTTCAGCTGCTCAATATATCATTTCTACCCTTAAAGTCTGGGTTCATTCTCCCCAATCTCTAATAAACCCTGTGAGAAGTATAAGCACAGCCTTACACTCTATCTCAGTTGTTTCCAAAACCCAAGAAACTGTTGCAATAAAGAGAGAAAAAATGAGTTTAAAAGAAGAAAATAAATTGAATCTGTCAAACCAAATAGCAAGTGGGCTGGCTGGTTAGTTAAATAATTTTTATTGGCTTTTTCCAACTAATCTGCCTGCAGGATTTATTAGTCTTCTACTATATCCTCAAATAAAGCATCTGACTTTAGTTCCAGTTTATGCTTTAGCCATTAATAATTTTGTACATCCTAGAGAGCATTTATATTATTTATTAATTTTATCTAACCATAATTACAGTCATTGTGGCTGTTTAATGAAAAGTTACTCCAGGCCAAGTTTCTAGAATTCAAATTACATTTCATCATTTTTATGGAGAGGGCTTTTGGAATATTTGGTTCTGGCCTGGGGCTTCCCCCAGGCCAGAAAATGTTAGGAAGAAGGGATGACTAGAATGGGTTGTGCCCTGGCCCCATGCAGAAGAGAGATGCTGCCATGCCTTGTTATTCTATCAGCATGACTGCCAGAGTTGCTCTGACTTGCACTCAGGTTTGCACCAATGTCCACACACAATTCTCATCATGCCAGAACCAGGGCACACGAGGAGAGACGAGGCAGAAAGACGCTTTGCATCTCTCACCTCTCTGGTTTCTGCAGTAACGCTGAGATCAAAGCTGCTGTTTTCGAGGCTATAGATGCACTTGCAGTTCCATGGTCTATGGTAATGAGCCAACAAGTACATCCTTGTGCAGCCCACTTCTGGGTTGCTCCATGGCTGTGAAAATGAGAAGTTTGAGTTACATAAAAAGATGTGTTCTTTACTTTCCTCATAGTTTTCCTGTGTGGATCTTGTCAGTTTGCTGAAGAGCAGACAGTATGTGGCTCTCAATATTCAAAGTCATTCCTTCATACTGTAGTTTTGTCTTTACAAACTTTTGAGCAGCTGCTAACCTCCAGCCATTCAGGAGATGGCACTGAGTGAAATCTCTTCTGTTGTCCAGGAATCCTACAGCTCATTACTTTGAAGTGGGCAGGAGAAAGTTTCCTCCATTCGTGTATGCCACATGGAAAAGTTTCAGTGAGTCAACTCTTTGCAATAAAGAAATGGCACTGCTGTAGGCTACAGAGAAGGAACAAATCCATGTCGTACTTTGGCTGCTTCTCCTTTTTTCTTTATCAAAACTTATAAGTTGGATAGGCTGTTAGGAAAGAAATCTGACCCAGCTTGTCTAAATGCAGAGAATCTTCTTCAAAGAAGATCTCAAGGCGTTTGTATGTGGTAGGTTCAATGTTTCATGAATATATCTGAGAGAAAAGTAATACTAACATATATAAGGTAACCAGATAGCAGTCATACAAGATTATCATACTCTATGTAGGTTAAATTCATGTATTCATTTGCTGCTGGTGAACAAGCTGGCTTTAGGACCTTTGCTCATGTGAGGCCATAATGATTTCTTATTTTGCTGTCAACTGAATTTCTACATTTTCCAGCTTTTTAACTTAAGTCCATCATTAGCCTAAAGTCTTTCTACTCCTTCAGCCATAAGTTGTCCTCTATATTGTGGCCCCAAGATAATTCTAATTACTCAGACATTTTCATGCCTAAAGTCTTACAGAATTGATTAAGATTTAATTTGAATTTTCAATTTAGATCCTGAATTTTAAATTCAGGTCTACATTCCTGAAAGTCCAAACCAGGGACTTGGTCACATCATGCATCTGGTCTTCCCAGGCCCAAAACCTCTGGGGTTTTGAGAGGTGATTGCTCAGCAGGGATGAGCCTGCTTTGGGATCCCAGTGTTTCCATATAGCACTCCTCAGGGATCATGCTATTTTACCATGATAGATTTCATCAGCTGAGGGCTGTCACCTTCTGAGATACACAGAGAAGGCAGTCAGGCATTTAGCAGAGCCAAAAAGGTCTTTGAACCTCATGGAGTGAAGTGTGCAGATTTAAACTTTTGGAAAGAGACTGAGGGAAGCAACAAACAAGGCCAGGGAAAGAGAACAAGGAAATAAATAGACATCAAGAGGGAGCAAGCCACAGCGCCTGACGTGGATGCTTGCAGACAGATGCACGATTTGTTGCTTGCTCAGGCTCACGAGTGAGGCCCATGGCGTGGGTGCGAGGCCCTGGGCGTGGGCTCAGCTGTCCCAGCGCTGCTCCTGGAGCTGGCAGTGATACCTGTTCTGTCCCAGTGCCAGCTGTGCCAAGCCCAAACGTGCAGGGCAGAGGTGAGATGGCAAGTGGAGGTGCAAACACTGAAGAGATTCCATGTAGGGCCGTGATAGGCAGGGAGTAGCAAGCAGAGCCTTCCCATCCCAAATGCAACTCTTTTTACAGGGTCCTGCAGTCTGCCATCTTCCACCCATGATAAACCCAAAAGCAGCTGATTCCAGAGCAGGAGAGCTCTCACAGAAGGTGTATGTGTTATATGTCACAGCATCAACACAAGCCCTGGAAACTGATGTCTTAAGTTAAGCTTATCCTGTAGATAGCCACCACCATAAGGTTGATGGCCATCCATAGATCTGGAGGGTTTGTGTACCCATCCATCAGAGAGGGCTCTGCTGGGCCAGACACAACCACAGGCCAGGGAAATCACAGGGAAGAACAACACAGGTAGTCTGGAAAAATAAATTATTTGAAGGAAGGTATGAGTTATGACAGGCGTTTTTGCTACTGTTTTCTTTTTTCTTTAAAGCAAATAATAAAAAAAAGAATTATTAAGGATGGTAGTATTAAAATTGGAGAGAGGAGATACTCTCATATGAAAAATAAAGCACATATTAAAAACTATAATAAAGGTGCACAAATTTTGTAACATTTTTCAAGTTAAAGTGACATTAATAAACACAGTGCTAAGAACTTGAATAAAATATAATTCTCTTGTTTTTTTAACCAGTTAGTTCTCAATCTCATCTGTTTTAAAACCTTAGTTTCAGTAGTATCTCAGTCATCCTGATTAAATCAACAGGACTAAGGGCTGAATCCTTTCTGCAAAATACTGCTTTTTTCATATGACCGCTTTGCATGGCATTTGAGACATTTAAAAATAAATATTGACTGTACAAATTAATATGATATATATTAGCAAAAATTGTAACATAAAAATATAAATTCCATAGCTGCTGCCGTACCCTTAAGTAACTATTTTGTCAAATGCAAGAAAAAAGGTATCATTTTATAGTTGAAAATAAATAGCAGCTTGCAAACTAGCCATGACCTGAAGACAGCCATAAAATGCTGTGAAAGCCTTTAGACTCCATGCTTACTCCACAGGGGAGAGAATACTGGATGAGCAGGAGAGAAACCCAGGACATCTGATAGCCAGCAAGAGACAGAGAGAAAGAGGGAGCACAGGGTGGCTCTTATCTAGAAAAAGAAATAGCAGCTGACGCAGCTGTGAACAGGCTTATATTATTTTATTTCCAACGTATGACTGACATGCTTAGCAAACATTTCTTGAGATTTGAGGGCTCTATCTCCCAAGCATTGCAAGTAGGATGAGCATGGGTACCCACTGCCTCCCCTTACACCTCAAGGTTATTAAAAGAATTAATACATAGGCGTGGATTTAATGTCACTGGAACCTGTTCAACCTCCTGCATTGAATTGTACCTAGACACAATGAGACCTGTACATTTTTTGCTCAGGGACAGCCATTAAGCTTCATTAGCTTGCAGTCCCTACTAACTTCCAGTGAAGTCAGAGCTGTGACCTGTCCCCAGAGACGCCCAAACCCTGACACAGGCAAGCAGCAGTCACTGCAGCACAACTTGGTCTGAACTTCTGGCTGGGCCATGGCTGCAGGATCAGTGATCCACATCAGGAGGGGACAATCCAGATTGAATCCATCACTAGAATTTGCCCTTCTAAAATTGTTTATAGAAAAAGTCCAGGAATACTGCAGTTCTGGGGACACAGGGAGTCAAACAACAGGTGCTGCAGCAGGGGAACACTGTTACTTCATGCCATACCATCCCATTTACTATCTTTTGCATGATTGCTGCCCGAACTGAAAAAGTTGAAATTCTTCCCAGAGGGAGTCACTGCGCCATGCCTGGGGCTGGCATGACAGAGAAAGGCCAGGAGGGCCTCACTGATCCCCACAGAAGCCCATCATCCAGCACTTGCCTGTGCCCCTGCCTCTCATGGCATGACAGGTTCCAATGCATGAAATCCATGAGAGAGCAGCACACCCTCTCATGGACGAGGCCAGCTTTGGAGTTTAGATTTGTCTGACAGCCATGAGCACAGCTGAAGAGCAAAGAAAAAGAAGGATCATGGTTAATCTCTTTCATGTAGCTCTAGCTATAACTTTTTCAAAAAACAGCCATTGAAATATTTGACTGATGGGAAAAGGACAAGGAGGATGTTTTTACTTTTATGAAGTGTAAGCTTTTTTCTGTTTATCATCTAGCTAGGAATTATTGCTTGGCTTTCTGTTTTTGCAGGAGAGACCAGATACACATCAGAAAGTCTGCAATGTGAATGGGGCATTTTAGGCCACGTAGATACCTGTCTTCACCATGACTTCCATTATAGCTTTGTCTTAAATCTGACTGCTGCTCTACGTGTCCTCATCTTCCCTTCTCACAGACTGCTATCAAATTTTCCATTGCTCAGCCTTTCCACTGCAGATTTTCTTGCCCTCCTTTCCACAGTGATTTCACCAACCCTTTGCTTTTCTGCTGTCTCTTTTCCCTTTCCTTATAGTTACAGATATATTCTGCACATCTTTTTGAGCTACAAGATTTCCCTCTTCTCTTCTCTCAATACTCTCATTCAGAGCTGTCTTTCACTGGTTCCTCATCAATTTTCTCCCTATTACCCAGTTTGCATGCTTCCATCTCACACAGCACCATTACTCTACTGCACAGTGCCCCATTTAAACTGAAGCTGGTCACATCCTTGTACCACATAAACCTACATGGACAGTTTTGTTAAAACATTTCAAAGAGTCCATAATGGCATCTTTACCACAAACACCTGCAAACAGCCCACCCTCCCCTTCTCCTGGCTGAAATCAAGTGCTTTGATCTTCTTTTTATTTGACCTCTTTACTGTTTTCTTTGTATCCTCCCTGACAATTTAATTTTTCTTCTTTGAGTCCTGTTCTCACGTAGTTTGGGTTCTGCCTCTCTTCCCAAAGAAAAGGATACTTGGGAAAAAAACCCCATGATCTTAAACCCCATATTTCACATTTTACTGCATTTCTTCCCTGGATAATGAAATTCATTGAACTCTCAGTTGTTACCCCAATCTGCAATTATTATTTCCAGCTTTGGCCTGGATCTCTTCCAAGTTGCTTTTTATTTTCACCAGTCTTCACAAACCACTTGGAGTTTCTAAATTCATCTTGGCTTTATTCCAGGGACTGAGCAACCTCTTGATCTTTCTGCTGTTCTTTCATCGTCATATATGGCTCCTCCACCTTGCGCTGCCTCCTCCCACCTGGCTGCCCACCACACAGTGTTTGATGGTGTTATTCTCTCCCATTGATCTCCTCCCTCTTCCCATTGACTCTAGCAATGATATTGGCCAGTATTCTGTGTGTTCTCCTTCCCTCTCCAGCTCTCTGGATGATCTAAGCCACACATGAGGTTTCAGCTTCCACGTGTGTGTCCAGGGCAATGCACTTCAATCTGGGCTCCTTTTCTCCAGTCTAGAATCTGATTGTCTCTAAAGCTCTCTGTTTATCTGTAACTATTGACAAGCAGAGAGGTAGTTAGGGGAAAGTAATGTCATACAAAGCAGCCTCATGATTGGAGTTTTTAAGCCTTGCTGGGACAGCAATGGGCACTTCTTGTGATTGAGTAACAGCTTCTGACACAAGTAGGGAGAAAACCTGGGGTGAAGAGTTGGGGACATTATTGCACCCTGTCACTTCTGATGAGAAAAACATAGTGGTAATCTGAAATGCTGTTGGGAAAGGAGGATACACAAAGTGAAAATGTGTGTCGCATCTTATTTTCCTGTGGATGTGATCCAGCACCAGAATAGGAGAGAAAACAGTTGATGTGGGATACAAGTGAAAGAAACTGCATTCCTCAGTCCGTGATAATATGCTATGGCAGTTTATGGGAGAGAGCAATACGAGTCCTGCTGCACTAGGAGAGCTTCTCTGTTGTGCTTAAAGGCAGTAACTGGCATTTGCCTGTGGCACATCTGCCTGACAGGCACCAGGGTGTTCCTCAGGCCTGGCTCACTGCAGAACTGACAAAGTGGAGACTAATTTTCTTCTTTATGTTATGAAGTGCATCCTTTTACTGGCGGGATTTTGGCAACAGTCCTCTGCAAAGGCCAAAAAGGCTATGGAGGGAAAAAGCAGCCGCCCTATAGAAGCAACCTGTAGGGAATAGAAGCAAAAAAAATGTCATGACAGCTGTGCTCTTCTTTAACAAAAATACAGAAAATGCCATCAACAGGATGGACAGCTATTAGAAAAGAAAAAAGAGGAAAACGTTTTCCAAGAACATCTGTGTGATATGCTCTTTCCCCTCTTCTGGGAAAGAAGAAACACCCCAGGGAAAATAAAGATTATTCTACTTAAATAAGTTGGAGGCATACTTTCCAAGAAGCTGGGAGGTAGTGTACACTATCTGGAGTTTAGATAATAGCCATTAACATTCTAGATAAAAGGCCCAGAAGGAAGGAAAGCCTGCAGTCAAATAATCAGTTTCTTGACTGGGTAACATTGATTCCTTCTATTAAGCACACCCTTTTCAATGACTACATCTTTACCACCCCAGCTTTTTCCCTGCCTATTTTAGAGTGCAGGATGTCTGGTGCAGTCTGATTTTGTAACCACTTCAACTATATTTTTTATTAGATTATCACCTTGTGGACTTCTCCCAGGGCCAGCACTCATCTTGGATCAGCCTTGGCACCATCTTGGATGTTTTTTGCTCCCAGAATCAAAGCTGTTTGAGCTTGTGCAAACCCATGCTCAAAATGAGCCTTCTTTCCAAAAGGTCAGAAATTCCTATGGAGTCTCCCATTTGCTTTTGTCTGGGCAGAGGTGACCAAGCACAGATTTCCAGGGGCAGCTGAAGAAGCTGTATCCTGACTGGCTGCTCAGCTTGCACAGCACCTGCTCCCTTACCTCAGGAGATGGCCACAACTACACAGAGGCTGTTCCTGCAGACACATTTTTCTGCACTAGAGTCTGTGGTGATTCAGCCACTTGTTTTCATAAATGAGCTTAGTGAATTAGTTAACTTTACTTTAAATGAAGCATGCCAAGTGAATCTACCAGCTTCAGTAACTCTTACTAATAATAGTACTTTTCCTTTATTCCCCTGGCTTATTATTAGTAAAAAATGACACAATTTGCTGGAAGTATTCAGCTTAAAGCCCACAGATATGGTGTGGGGAGTTTCAGCCTGGATGAAAATTTTCCAAAGCTACTAGCACATGAAAACAGGGTTTTGTGCTGGAACCAGAATTTTAAGCAATATAACTAAGGCACTGCTACAGTTATGCAGTCTGGGGACTACCATTCTTGCCAAGTGCAGTGGTTTAGTTGTACATTGCTCAGCCATGGATAATTCCATCTGTGGCTCAAAACCAGGAGACTCATGATCAGTCCTCTAAGCCCTGTAGCATCCTTGGGCAGATAGACTAGAGTGAAGGGAAGGTAAAGAACATTTACTTCTTTCATACTGTGTCCTGATCATCACTGTGGGACTGTTTCTCCAAGATGAAGATATCCTAGATAGTGGTCAGGGAAGCCCATGGGAAGAGCAGAGCCTCATTTGACATAGGAAGAAGCAGACATAATTTCCTAATTTGGCTTGAGTAACTGCTGTGATGCTCGAGCAGCTCCATTCCCTGAGGTGTAGGTGATATTTGTGTGGATGCAGATTTTAACCTTTTTAATCTTTACTTTGTTTCCATTTTCAAAAGGCCATAAGATTATTTGTGTGATGTCAATTTGAGTAGAACAAAGAGCAGGTACACAGCAAAAGAAAGGAAAAACAAGGAGTTATGCTAGGGCAGTTTCTACCATCCTGTAACACCATATGATAGCAGAATATGGAGAAGGGAGGTGCAGGGAAACATTTCTTTCTGATAACTACATTCTGCAACACTGAATTTTCCTTTGCAAAGGAAAGGAAAACACAAGTAAAGATATATACTTTCTTCCTCTCTGTATCCTTGGTGAGAATTTCAAGGAAGCAAACTGGTGTGTGGCTGCTTTCTGACACCAGGCTGAACAGAACCATGACTGCATCAGCACTGTTACAATGGCAGGTTTGCGAAGGCATGGGACTTTCCTCTAAGGCTTCAGACTTTCTGCATGTCTCCCACTGTGACAGAGTTCCTTGCAGGGTATGTGTTGAAATTCCTCTGCAAGATCTCTCAGGCTTTTTGGCAGCATTTTACTTTATTTCAGTCTTTTTCTTGAGTATGAACTCACTCTATCCACCAATAGCAGGTAACCCAAGCAAGTAGGTAACCTTGATTCCTATGAAGCACCTCCAGAAAAGCAACATCTCCTACCTAGTAGCTTCACCTCAACCCCATTATTCACTTCATTCCCTTTTCCCACTGATGTATTTGCAACTCAGATACCTGTCAGGGAATGTGTTTGTCAGTCTCTGCCCTGCACCATGAAGTGAGGGCTGTGTGCATGGCTTCTTGTCCTGGCCTGCCTTCATCAGAAGGGCTTTGCAAAGCAGTAGAAACAGAACGTACACATTTGGTAGGCAGGCTGGAAAACACTGGATTGATGTACATGCCAACAGCTCTGCCTCAGAAACAGAGTGAGCAGGAGCTCATGGGTGGGTGGGATTGTGAGAAAAACACCCACATGTGATGGCAAGGGGCAAAGAAAACAGTCCACGGAATATTAGTGTTCCCACTGATCTTTAAGACTCCGAAATAATACTGCCTTTCATGACTTAAACACTTAAGGAGCTACAGCTGCAACCTTGCTCTGCTTTTTTTGGTCACTCTCAAAATATTGCAACCAGTGTTGCAGCTGAGATCTGCCACTCAGACTTGCTGTAGTGACTGAGATGGCTTCAGGAGAGTGGTGATCAACTTGACAGGTTTTGTACAACAGGAGGTGTGAAATCATTGCCACTACTCTTCAGTGCCATTAAGTAAGTAAATGTGACTGCACTAGGCACAAATGCAGAGGACCACAACCTCACTCATCCAGGAAACTCAAATTTCAGTGCTATTTATTCATATGCTCACAATTCTCCCAAAACTTCAGTTTCTTTTCAAAGATCAGTAGTTTTCAACACTAAATTGACAGGTAGCTAAAAACTAATAAACCTTAAAAGAAAAAGATGCTTGAATCTGAGACACCCAGGACAGTGGTGAATTTCTTGAACAGCAAACCATTGGGCTAGGCCAAATGAAGGTCTTTTCAGCAACTTTTACTGGAGCTGTGATTTCTTATTCTTTACAAATCAAGTAACTCCCACTGAAGTTCTACAAATGAAAATATGAAACCACTGGCTGTCAAAACAAGAAATTAGGAATGCATAGCCCTAAATACGTTCTGTTTGGTTGATAAGGAGAACAGCGGGATTTTTACCCTTCCTTTTTTTTTTAACACAGTTCATAGCTGTGCACAGTAATTTAAATGCAGAGCTAATGTTACCTCTGCCAGGATGTAGAGTGACAAAGATGGATAACAGAATGATGTAGTGTTGATTCACTGGAAGTTTTTTACAATCCTGAACACCCAGAGAAATGTTCCTATTGAGTAATGGCACCAAACATTCCCCAATCCATATTCATTTAATTGTAAAGTTGACAGTTCTGTTTGCATGCACTATAATGCGAAGCCAGAATGTACACTAGAAACCAAAAAAATGGTGGTCTTTTGCATGAAGCAGAATGGAAAAACAAAGTTCAAGATTCCTGTTGTTCTTATATGTCTTGTTTGCAAAGATGAATTCGTTTGAGCATTGGCTCAAAAATATTGGACCCACAGACACTATTCATTTTAGCTTTCTAGTAACAGTTATAAACTTGACAAAACACATCCCATGCAACAGCTGCACATTCTTAACATTAAAAAGTAACAATAGCCAAAGGGCTTTTTTTCTTCATCATCTCTTACTGAACTCAAAATGTCAAGTTAGAAATGGGACTGGTAGCAAATAACAGTCATTGTCACATACAGAGAAGTATATGTGACTCACACCATAGAAATTATACTTCCACTCAGTAATCCTGCATGTATATCCAGCAACCAGTGCTACTTCAGCCCATCTCGATGGGGACACACAAGCTTCAGCTGAATATATGGTGACAGTCCCTGCAAATTAATTTCTGTGACTGTGGATCAGATTTCTGATGAGAATTCAGATCCTCTCATAAACATGGACTGTAGGAACAGCTTTATCTAGTCAGAAAAAGTCCACCAGGTTCAGTGTCTTCAGTCTAAGAAGTGGGTAAAAGCAAATGTCTGAAATATGAGTACTGAAAAGAAGAAACATGTAAGATGTTAACCCAGCCATGCCCGGCCTCCAATTGGTTGAAGCTCGGGGAGCTCCAGACCAATTGTTTCAGGTGTATCTGTTCTGTGATCTTGTGTCATTTTGAGTATAAATTCCTTATATTTTTTCTACTGCTTGATTAACAGAGAACTAACTCATTGATATGTCTTGTTCCTATCTCCTACTAGCTTCATTTGATGCCTTCTCATTCCTTACAGAGACAGAAAACTACCAGTCCATCCCTATCCATCCATCCTCCACTAATCTCTTGCATTTTTGCAGTACTCTGTCATAATTACCCTTCAGCTGTCTGTGTTCCAGGTTGACAAGTCCTGGCTCACTCAGTTGCTCTTCACAGTTTCTTGCTGAAACTGTGTAGACTGCCTCCCTCTCGACCCCTTCCAGTCCCCACTGCACCTCTCCTGAGCCAGAGGGAGCAGAACAGCACAGAGCACTAAGGACATATATGAATCGTGGGCTTATGCCAGTGGCACAGTGCTGCTCTCCCTTCCTTGCCTCCTCTCTAACCTGGCTGGGATTTAGGATGTTTTGAAGTCCTCTATGCTGTGATTCTCCCCGACTTGTTTCCCCCTATTCACAGCACACAGAGTACATTTCTATTTGAAGCTTCAGTGCTTCTTTCTCCAGCACAAATGCTGTCAGCCCTTACTAATGTGGCTGGGACAAGAACTCAGCCTTACTGTCTCTCAGGGCAGCACACCTTCAGGCTCAGGTCATGCTACTGCCCTATAAACAGTATTTCCCCACCTCAGCAGCCTAGGAGTTCACAGGACAAATATACTTGCAATCATGAAGCATCCAATTCACCACTTCACAAAGCCACTCCTGCATCCCCTGATTAGAATGCACCATGATAAAAAGATTTTACAGCTGTTTTCTTGTTATGGTGTCAATGTTCAAAGCTTCATAGAGCTCTTCAGTCCCACTGCTCAGGGTTGCCTGAAGCAGTCTTTCTATTCAGGGCCACAGAGAAGTTTAGTGTCTCTCTCTGGCAATGCAGAGTTCCCTCTCTACTTTGCTGCAGGGTCTGGCAGTCTGAGCTGCTCACTCCTCTCATCTGTAAGCTGGGTGCCCAAGATCACACCTGGCCCATGGGAGGCAAAGGGGCTCCCTCCACTAAGACCATTGTGGCTCACCAGTCACAGTGGGAGCTGGATCAAGCTGATCCCTGAGCTCTTGTAAGCAGCAGTGCCTGGTTGTCATCCTGCCATAAACAGCCTGTAAAGCATTTTAAATAAAAAATGAATGATTGCATTAGTGCTCTGTGTGAGCAGTTCTGTGGACTCAGCGCTCCAATAAATCACCCGTGTTCGTGGTGAGTGCAGTGCTCAGGAACTGGAGGGAGGTTTGCAGGTCGTAGAGAAACTGAGCACAAAATCCCTTTCTGGGAATGAGGGGGGGTAAGGGGAAGGGAGAAAATGGGAAGACTAATTACAGGACCTGCATCTCTTTGATAAAGGAGGTTTTCAATATTTCAACCATATTTGTGTAAATTAGAAACCCAGAGGTAGAGGAGAATTGGAGTAGGTTTGTAACTCACCAGTCAATGTAGTCATCATAGCATGAAATCATACTACAAGGCCAAAAATATGTTTTGCTAACCATCCATTAAATATTAATCTCAAGTTTTGCAAGCCATTAAAATTGCAGAGAAACTTTCCACTTCAGCCAAGTAAATCAGGAGCAGAAACAACCCTTGGCGAGGCAATCAGCTCAGAAATGAGCATAAGCTTCTCCTCACTTTTCAAGTCCCATATTTGTAATTTTATTTTAAAATTAATAAAACTCCCACGAAATGTTGAACTGGAAGGGCCTGGAACAAAGCTCAGAAGTAATTAAATGCTGGCTTCAGCTTTGCAGCATCTATTTATCGACACCTCTCAACATGCCTTTGATCTGACTTGAAGTAACAATGCCTCGGACAGAACTCAGTTTTCCAGTTCTCCTAAATGTTGCTCTCTCTTCTAAGATTACTGGTGCTGCCTTAGTGCAGATGCACCAGACAGCAGGCAGAAAAGGTAGTGTTGGTTCTCACTGTCTCTTGAGCCAAGGGAAAGCATTCTGGTCTTTGGATAAAAGTCCAGCCACTGAGCTACTGGAAAATTTCTGCCTTTTCCTTTGTAGGGAATCAGCAGAACTGGACACCAGCAACCGTGGTGTAGCTAAAAGTGGCACTAGATGAATTGGTCTTGGAGAACAAAATTATTTCTTTTTGAAAGGTCCCTCATGCCTACATTGGGATGTGAGTGATTGGCGGGATTTTTCCAAGTTCTGAACATCCAGCAACTTCCACAGAGCTAGGGGGTGTAACATTTTAGATGCCCGTTTTCTGGAACCTTTTTCTAAGAATCTGTTTCACACCCACCTCCATCACCTTCAGTGAGCAAAGTGTGAGAACCTGACATGTAAATGACAATGGAGCTGAGCTACGGCTGAAGGGGTTCCTTTAATTCACTGACATTTCTGGGACAGTGAAACTAAAAATGTCTGAACATTCAGAAGAAGAGCTTTTGTTTTGTACACTAATAGTTCCCCTTGTTCTGCTTATGCAATTGTCATCGTTTATTCTGATTCCCAACCCAGCAGTCCGGAGTGTAAAGCACATACCAGGGATGGTGAGACTCACAAACACTGTTCTTTTCCCTGCTCTTAAAATACAAAGAAACATATGCACTGGCTGCAGCCCTTCCAGTGCTTGCCTCCCCTAACCAGGCACTCATTCCTGTAGCTGCTGTGCTGACGAGACCATCACCTTTTTGTGGTGAGCCCGTCACAGCAGAGAGAGGAGCTGGAAACCAGGATGCCTGAGCAGGTCCACTCTGCCAGCAGCCTCTTCCCTTGCTGCTTGCAGCCCTCACAGGCCTGGCTGGAGTGAGTCACCTGAGTCATCTGTCACTGTCACTGCACCCACTGATGCACGTGGAGATAAGCTGGCCTCCCTCAGGTCCAGGTTCCGTGATCCTACAAAGTTAACAGTAGAAAAGAAGTCCCCAACTCCAAACCACAGCTCTGAACTGCTCTCCCAAAATCCAGTTGTACAGCCTGGCATATAAACAGAAAACAGTTTAAAGATGTCCATGCAAAATGGAAATACTGTAGGAAATGCTTCTAGAATTTTAGAAGAACAGGTAAAGAAGAATCCAAAGATGTAATTTATGCCATATTTTAAATATTACTTAAGTTACAAGCACAGTGAAATAGGCGAGCAAGTTCTAACGAGAGACATGGTTTTGTTTGGACAAGGCAGGGATTTTAACATTTACATTTTCAATCACAGAAATCATGTAGCCACAGGTTTTGTGCCGAAATTTTTCTGGTGATGCTAAATAGGGAGGCCATTTGTCCCTTTTTTAAATGCCAGAGTCACTTTTTACTGATGTGAAGCCAAACTCAAGAAACTGGAGCAAAACCGAATCTCATACTGAAGATCCTCTACTGCAGCTTTAATTTGCAAAACAGAGTTTAAAATAAGAGAGAGTTCAACATTTCTCTCTTTGTCCCAACCACTTGAACAGGAGCAATGCAGAAACTAAGAATATTCCCACATGTGCTTCAAGCCTAGATTAAACCAGAGTCAGATTGACACATGGGATAGATCTGGATGCACTTTTTAGTTCAATCTTGTGACTACTGTCAGTAATTTAGCATGTGCCTCTGCTCCCACCAACAAACAGTCTCAGAGATTTATTAGCAATTTTGGATCCTTTTCAAAAGGGGTCAGAAGTGCTTAGGTCCACAGGTACGAGAAAGATTGGGTAAATGTAAATTATATTAAATTCTGATGGTGGTGTGTCTGTCATGCCAGAAGCACAGATAAATACAATTGACTTCAAACTGAAGAATTTTTTCAATATGACTTTGTGTACCAAGCCACATTTGCCTGTGCATGACCAGAAACTCAGAAGACCTGCAGAAGCTTTATAAAAGCAAGTCCCCAGCTGCATCTAGGAGGCTGAGGTGGGGAATTAAAGGCATAGGATGACTGCAGTAGAGGAAGCAGGATATGGGATCTGGGTTAGGAGTCTAGAGGGATATAGTGTTAGAGGGGGCAGCTTGCAGACAGCCTCCAGGGAATGCACATGAGAATAAGAGGGAGAGTGTGTATATTTAGAAAGTGACCTGGAAAACATAATTCATGGTTTCTGTTGAGCTGAGAGTGAACTGAACCAATGTAAATGTTTGCCCTCTCTTCCTTACTGCAGAACAAGTGAACTCCTCGCTCATAGGGATTGTTTTTCAGATCTGTATAATTACACAATTCTAATTAAAATCTCCAAATTTATTACTCACTGCAAACCCCCTGAACAGCCTTGAGACATGAGTCCTGTAATTGAGATTTAACACCCATTACCCTTTTTACCAAAGTAGTATTAGTTAAAGCCCTCTAACTGGGCTCTAGCACCCTGCCTTTGAAAAAGAGTGCCAAAGATGTGTTCTGCTCCAGAGAACAGCTGCATCCTGCACCAAAGACTGCTCCAGGAGCTCCCCAGTTGGCACTGACTGGTCAGTGGACACTTGAGAAATGTGCTTTTCATGTTAAACACACAGCACTTTATTTGAAAATTATTATTAAAGATGCAAAATAATGAGGTTATTCTGCCATGGGAAAAATGGTAGACATTTAAGTGGAATATTAGAAGTAATTACTAAAGAAAAACAAGAATATGGAGAAAAAAGGATGAGGAAATAAAAGACCCCTGTGGGGTATGCCATTAAACTTTCCACTTCACGTTTTGTCTCCCTTGTCAAAGGTGTCTGCTCTTTTTCAAGGGTAAGGGAAGGCAGGCATCAGATGCAGACCCAAAGTCTCTAATTCCCTTTCCTCTCCCTACCCAGGTTGGGATATCCTGTACTAGTTATCCATTTCTTATGAGTGCCTACCTTCTTAAATCCTCTGACCCAGTACAATAGTATTATATAGTGAAGGGAAATTAACCTTTCATTTGGTTTTCCTACTTTGCATATCTTCACTGTTTGCTTTTTTTTTCGCTCCCGCAGCTTTTGAAAAACGTGTAAAACCTCCAAAATCATAAAATGTGAAAAACAAGCAATTCATCATGCTTTTTTTCGGGCTCAAAATATTATTGCCAAAATAATATTGTCTGGTGCATACATGCATGCAAAGTGCTGATTTTTCCAATCTAAAAACTTTTTATTTATTCACTAGGTTAAAAGCCATAGAAATTCAGAAGTTATGATCAAGATCTGTATTTCAAGTTTAATACACTGGTAGTTATTTTGAAGATAAAGTAATCTGCGATAAAAAATTGAGTGAGTTTATAAGGAGTAAATCACACCAGAAATCTGACTGTTGTGCTTGATGAAATTATGAAAATAAATGGGAAATAGGAGTAAGGTTGATGGGTTATTTTGATTTTGCACAACATGTGAAAAAGTGGTATGAAATTTAGAAAACGATTACATCAGGATTGGCTAGAAGATGAACAAATGGTTCTGAAGAGATGAAAAAGCTGTAAAAAGGGATAACAAATAATTTTCATGATAAAATGTCAGTGGCTGTGTGACGAGATACAGAAAAAATACTGTACATTTTGACAATATTTCAAGATAGCATTAGTTCTTTAAAAATCTAGATTTTGATCCTTTTTATGGAGCCAAACCAAAGAAAATCCCAGGAGACACCTTTCAACCTATGGGCATAATAATCACATTTCAGACCCAATAGGATGAGAGCTGGCTTTGAGAGAGAAAATGTAGGAGTTTAAAACAAATCAGAAGTAATTTTAGTTTCCTACTCACTCAGACACCTCTGTAAATATTATCAATGCCTTGTAAACAATTTTTGTTGGTGATCCAGAAAACACATTCCTCGTATAGGCAGTGCTGAGATGGAGAGGTTTAGCAAAACCATGCAGCTCTGAAATGATAATTTAATGAGGATCAGAAAGAGCATAAATATTAAGCAAATGAAATCTATCCTAGAAAAAAAAAATAGGTTGCTGTAAAGCAAGCAAGATAAAAAATTATAAACCATATAGAGAGCTAAAATAGCAGCGAGGTAAAGCAGGGAGGGACTTGTGGAAGCTGGGCCTGTGCACACAGGTACACACAACTTGGGATGGGCTGGGACTCTGCACACAATTTGAGCAGGTCTGACACTCAGGGCTTGAATGGTATTTGCAAGCTCAATGAAGCCCTGGAGCAATAGAGGCAAAAACTTTTTAAAGATTCTATGAAAATCATAAATGGGGCCAAAACCTGGTGTCCACTGAATACCAGACGGGTTTCTGCTATCCATCAGTCTAAAACTCAGTTATGTATTCAAGGAACAAGCTCCCTTTTCCCATTTTTTCTTCATATTTTTATGTCCAGCCTACAAATCCTTCCCTTATATCACCTGAAGAGTGTTTTAATGCTTTTACTTGCATTTCCTGCGTGTTATGAAGGCATGCAGAAAAACAGAACACGAAAATGGATGACAAAAAGTTGACTGAATCTTCCTAAGACTCAAGACAGGCTTCAAATGAGAAGAAGGCAAGATTTTGACTCTATTTTTATTTCAGTTGGAAACAGCTGCTCACCCTTAATTGTGATTCTGATGAAAACAGACAAGCATGACCTGTTGAACACTATTGGCCCTATAGTATTTTCCAGGTTCTGCAATTAGTAATATGTCAAACAATGGGATATTTGTGCATGAAGAGGAGATGCAAAAAATATTTCCCTACAGTAGGTGACTGCCTACAGGCTGATTTGATTTACTGAATTGAGAGGATGGCACTCTTTTAAACTTTTTCCCAGTTAGAATAACTCCTACCCAGATCATCAAAAAAATGTCCTGCTCAAGACTAAGAATGACCCCTAGGCACAGCTATAAAAATAATGGATATTATCTACTAGCATGCTGTCTTGGAGTTTGGAGTTAACTTAGGGCCATACCATCACTAGGAAGGAATATTGAGTTTTCAGAGAGGCAACAGGGTGTTTTGCATTCCTAACTGCATGAATATGACACGACTGGAGACTTTCAGAGGGAGAAGAAGAAGAGGAGACTGGGAAGACTGAAGAAGCACGGGACTGTCTGATAGGTCAGATCATATGGACAGGGTACCTGGTGAACACAGGACTCGGGGGGATCTTACCAATTCAAAGCCTTCTGAAAGGATAACAGTTGTTCCTTTTTACTCAGCTCTGCTCATCTTGTTACCTGTCCAGTCACCATTTCCATACAGAAAGAGTGGCCACAATTAGTGTATTAAGTACCCTATATTAACTCTGCAAAGATGCCAATGAGCATTTCTGGAAACTAAAATACAGGCTGGAAGAATGCACACCATGTTTTTATCTCCCACATATCAATACTTAGAAATGCTCAGACCATTTTCAAGCCCCGCTTCAGCCCCGGGGTGCAATAATCTCCCATCATGTGTAACGAGACAAGAGCAGGGGGACTTTGGCCCACCCAGTGACCACTGTCCTTATGAATGTTGTATCTCAAGAGTGTCACCAACTGCCACAGCAGACCACAGACACAATTTTCCCTTCTGAGTGTCATGAATTAACTTCAGAGACAAGATGATGGCTCATCAGGCCTTTTTTTTGTTGCTCCACTGACAAGACAGGGCATTCCAGAAGCGGCTGTTTGCTTTCCCTTGGAAACAAATTTATGTCTTCAACTAAAGGAGAAAGAGGTGCTTGAATGGGCAAAGGGGACATTGACCTGAAATATTAAATATCTCAGTGTTAAAAGGACAATGTGTATTGTAATTGCTCATCAGATTTTCTTGAAGAGAGCTAGATGAGCCATGCAATAACTTTAAGGTCCAGATTTCCATTAGAAAAGGAAACGTAGATTCTGGGTATAGTAAAGTGTTTGCCAGTTGTTTTTCAAATAAATAAAAATGTTTATATATATTTGGAAAATTTTCAAAGTAAGACTATTAATGAAAATAATCACTATGAAATAGATTTGGTAAGTAAAGGCATATTTTTGGTACCAAATGTAACGTGCCATTTTCCAGTTCTTGATGCCCTCAGGCATAGTGTAGCCTATATCTGTGCTGTCACCTCTGACCCAGGGGTATTCATCTAAACTTCCTATTGGGAATGATCCTTGGATCATGCAATATCACATTATACGTAGTATATAAGAGAAAAATATAATCTAAGAATCGTCTGTATCAATATATTTTTCTGAATTTTTTAGGTAGAATAAATATAATTATTGCCAAGCAAGTTAAACTAAATTAATTCCTCAGTGACAAATGTCATATTTCTATTCTAAAATACTACCTGATTCCTTTATTTATTCTCCCCACAGGTCTTCATCATCACAAATCTCTTTTAAGACAAACTGCTTCTTAGGTTTCGTACTAATAAATAGGAGTTCAGTAATTACATCATCTGTGGGATGATTCACATAAACCAAATACTTAATGCCCATATATATATAAAGACCTTACACATTTTATAGAGATGTGGGGTTGTAGATGGGTGCATAGATATGATGGCAGCATTCACTATAAGACAACAAGAGAACATAAGTGTAATATTTCAGAGATCCAAGGGACCCATTAAATAATCTTGGCTTATTTCTCAAACAGCTGTTGATAAGAAGCACTTAACTTGTTAATTAAAAATTTGCCACTGATTACAGCTGCAGCTTCCTACTCAGCATGACTGAAATGGCAACTGATAATTACTTGAATGTGAACACAACTGCTGTGGTCATTCAGGAGCACAGAAGGATGCAATGTTGCTGCTGCTAACAGTCTTGGTGGAAGAGGTGAATGACTCTGCACTTCTTGGCAAATTCTCCATCTCCTGCACCTGCCTGGACATTTCAGGAAATTATTTCAAATGTGAAACAGCACTAGCCTCTTTTTAAAAAAAAAAAAAAGAAGTACAGCCCAAGACAATGTTAGTTTTTTCAATTTTAAGAAATTTTAAAATTCAATTTTAAAGAAATTACATATGGGCAAATCTTCTACTAGTTTATTGCCTATTGGAGCAAAGGAGTGCTCTTCAGACTCTGCCTCAGTGGTATGATTAGGAGAGGCTACTGGAAAAGAACTGATTGATGAATAAGTACTAGGGAGTAATCAACATATCATATGCATTTCATGTGAAACCACATCCTCATCCATAAAATCTGCCACATGCTGAGGTGGCTTTAAAAAAAAAAAAAAAAAGCCCTAACCAAGTGAGAGAAGACTTAAACTCCCAAACTGTCATTTCAGATGTTATCAAAGACAGACAGAAGGTTCCTTTGGGGATAAAGGGAAACAGCTGAGATCCACAGAAACTTCTGTTATTTGTGTCATTTTTGAGAAGTGATGTTTCTCTGAAGACAGAGCAAGATAAAAATCTAAAAAAAAAAAAGAAAAAAAAAACCAAAAACAGAAAAATCAACAATAAAGAGAAAATTAATTTAATTCATCTCCATGTTGGACAGTTTTCTTATCAGAGGAAGACTTACTCCTGGAGGAAGACAAGCGCCCAGGACTCAGCCTGTCAGGATGCAGGACTTGCCTCCTAAGTCCAGGCAAGATCATGCCAGGTCCAGGTCATGTAAGAAGGCTTTATTTTTAGTGCCTGCCCTAGCTGTAAGGTTCTCTGCAGTGTTGCAAGATACCAAGCTGGTCAAAGACACTTCTTGAAACAAAAACCAAAAGCAGAGGAGATTTGGAGTTTGGAAAACCAAGGGAATATGACAAATTGTCTTGAAGTTTTTGTCCCCAGCTGACGCCTAGAACCATCTCCTGCTCAGAGATATCTCTTAGCCAGGCTTTCAAGAGGGAGGTCCCCCACGGGGTCACAAGCCCTGCTAACAAGTTTCCTACAATGTGGGCTCCTCTCTCCGTGGGGCTACAGGTCCTGCTCCAGTGCAGGTTTCCCACAGGGTCACAACAACTTTTGGGCATCCAGCTGCTCTGGTGTGGGTTCCTCCAGGGGCTGCAGGTGGATCTCTGCTCCCCCATGGCCCTCCATGGGCTGCAGGGGCACAGCTGCCTCATCATGGCCTGCAGGGGAATCTGCTCTCGCACCAGGAGCATCTCCTCCCATCCTTCTTCACTGGCCTTGGTATCTGCAGGGTATTCCTCTCACATATCCTATTCCTCTCTCTCTACTGCAGGCTGCTGTGCAGTTTCCTCCCCCTCCACTCCTCAAATACGTCACTCCAGAGGCACCACCACTGTCACTGGTGGGCTTTGCCTTGACTGGTCTCAAAGCCAGCTGGCACTGGCTCTGTCAGATATGGGGGAAGCCTCTGGTAGCTTCTCACAGGAGCCCCCGTGCACCCCCCTTGTTACCAAACCCTTGCCACACAATCGTGACACAGCACAGCATTTATTAGTTTCTGGCTTCACATTCCTGTCTACCAGTCACAACTTTTGCACAGTTTCCAAGTTCAGTAAAGATGGTTTTCTTCTTTGAATTCATGAATTCTTATTTACTTAACTGTTACTGAAATGTATAAACCATTTTATGAAATAAGCTGAGTGGCTTTTAACAAGTTAGATAAGTGCAGGTCTCCATCCAGCCAATGACTGAATATTCACAGGGAAGCAAATGCTACCGAGAAACCTGCCTGCAGCCTGGATGATTGCTTCTTACCAAAGAAACACAACCCAAAATCTCATTTTTCAGTTTGTTCCAAGATCAATGGCTTTTGTTTGTTCCTTATGGGTGGCCATCTCCTTTCCTCTGGCACCTGACAAAGTACTCTTGAAAAGCAGAGGTCCCTTGGGAGACAGTAAATATACTGGGTGAAAGGAATGATACAAAAGCTCAGCTGCTTTAAGAATCTTGTTTTGCATAGGCTCACCAGACTTCAGTGAGAAGCGTAAATCATTACAGAGTAATTATAAGGCACCTAACATATTCTGAAATGGCACATGTGAAGTACATTATTAAGTTATACAACAGCATAATCAGCCCCATGGGAACCCCTACAAAAAGTCCAGCTCTCAAAAGGCAAGTTAAGGCACAGTCATAAGATGGACACACATAAAAAGAGGGTACTGTATGGTCCCAAAAAATTGTCTTTTGAGAAATGCCATTTCATCACTGAATGGCTATTTTGCTTGATACTGTTCACTTTTATAGGTTGCAGCTATTACTGTAGTTATGGGAATTTTTATCTTAAAAAGGTGGTGATGAGTCACCTGGTCAATTTAGCACAAATGAGAATTCACTGGAGGCTTTCTGAATGGTAATGCCTTCCTAAACTCAGAGCTCAATTAAGCAACTGACGACTGATTTCCTTTAGGAGAGCTTAGGCACAGGTGGAAGTAAGAAACACGGTTTGGGTAGGAAATTCCAGCCCAGAAATTATATCGTAGATCTGGAGGTTAAAAGGGAGTTTTAATCAGTTAGGAATAATATTTTATATAACAAAAATGAAAAAGTTTCACATAAACTTCAGAGGCAATGTTCACATGTTTGGGCACCCCGACTACCCATGGGTCTAGGCATGCAGGGAGCTGCAGTAAGGTGTTCAGGATTGTCTAAAAGCCCAACCAGGAAAGCTCCTGCCCACTACCTGGTTATGTTGTGAAGGGAGTCAGGAATTCACACACTTCTGCTGCCTCATGTTGGTCCATGCCCCAAGTCAGCCCATTGCCTCCCCTGCATGGACAAATAGCCAGGAACACAGAGGAAGTCGTGACAGGTTCTCTGCTGTGCATGCCCACAGCTCTGCTGTGGCTTCAGCCATAGGACAGGGACCCTTCCACATGAGGCCAGAAAAAAGCTCTGACAGTGCTCCTGGGATTCCTTTCCCTGTTTTCAATCCCCTGACGTTCCACCAGCAGCCAGCATACGAGCAGTGCCAGAGTCATGCTGCATTAACTCTCCTTGCACCAGCAGCCACAGCCTCCCAGTGCTGCAGAGGGGTTTGCTGGCTCGCCTGGGAGCAGCCCTCTCTGAGCCCTCATTCCAGGCACTGGTGCCTTTGGACAACTCAGAGCAGGGAGCAGGGACAACTCACACAAGGAGTTTCATGTCTTCCATGCCAATAAATGCAGAGGCATGGCTTTTGTAGTGTGTTCTTTTCAATTAAGCAAAATCTTCCTTTAAAGATGTTTTGAATTACTTTCTTCAAAGGGTTTTGTCTTTTAAATGGGCTGTGTAAAGGATGTGAATGCCAACCTAAAATATTTTCATCACATTTTGAAGGAGATATTTATGCAATATTTTCTTACTAGTTTTTGGAAGATTTATCAAACAAACTTACTAGCGTTAAGGATTCCCATACAAAATTCATTTTCTTTTTCTAATTTTCTTTTTTTATGTTAGTTGGATGGAATCATAATATTTGTAAAATGTACTGACTTTTGCAATTTCTGAGCAGAGCATAGAGAACTTACGGAAAAATTTGTTCTGGAGGTGCAAAAGGAGAACTAGCAGTTGGTATACCAGATTAGCAGAAAGGTACCTTTCAGCTGTGAGGCCAAATTTTAAAAGTTGTCCTTGTTCTGCCGAAAAAGTAGGCTGAACATTACAAAAGAGACAAATACCAAGACTGGAAAAGCAATTAATCCTTGACAGATACTTTTCAGGAGTGGCATTTTTCTGATGTCACTACCTTTGCATTTGGGTTGGTTTCTAAAAAGATTCCGTATTATTATCATATATTATCACTCTTGGAAAATGCTAAAACATGGTCTCACAAGAGCTACAGAACATGTACCTGGTTCCATTCTGAAGAAGAGACTCTGGACAGCCACACTATGAATCTGAGCCTGAGGGACAGCTTTGATGCCACTAACCTCAGGGAGAAGGAACTGCATTCCCACAGCATTCATTAGGTGTAATGGAAGTGGAAACATAGGTTAGAAAGAATGAAGAGACTAAAATAGCATGTGAGAATAGGGGGGTTATTTTTACACTCCAATGCACATGGACTGCCCATTAATTTTAATAGGAGCTTTGCACTGCAATTATTAATAGGAGAACGTGCCCCGTTGTATTCTTTTATGGGACTCTGGCCATGCTCAGTGACATTGCAAAGGAAGGCTGAAGTACTGTCGACATAGGGGGAATGGAGAAAGGAAATGAAGCAGCTGTGGTAGAGAGGTTCCTTTAATATAAACCAAGACTACTTAAGAAATGGGGCTAGGGTTGAGGTCTCTGACAAGACACCGACCCTAAGAAGAGGAGGTCAAGGAAAGGGATTGTACTGCTGCAAGTTACAGTGGAGAGCCCCATTTACTTTTCTAGAAACAGCAGAGAAATACATCTGAAGAGATCATCCAACTATTAAAACACCTAAATGTTTCAGGCTGTCACCAACCTGCAAACCTGGCTCTGTTCATTTGGCCTTAAGGCTGCAAGAAATATTTAAAAACCTCCAAGTGGAAGATTAATGGGTGCCCCGTTATCATGATGGATGCTGAGTGGCACAAACCAGGTCTCCATAAGGGTCTGTTGGGATGGTCAGCAGAGTCTAAGAAGGGAAAATTCTGCCCTCCTCTTCCAAAGCCAGGAAATGGCCTCAGCTGACACACTGGGAATCTGTGTTACTCTGCCTGGCTACCTGTCCTGTGTATTACTATTACAGCTAGTATTTCAGGACTACCACAACGGCATAATCGGGGACTGTGAGCTCATAGAACTACATACAAAAAACAATCCCAAGAAGCCAAAAATATTCATAGAAACATAAAATTATTTGGGCTGGAAGGGACCTTGAAGGCCATCTCGTTCCAACCTCTCTGCCAGGGGCAGGGATGCTCTTCACTAGACCGAGTTCCTCAGAGCCCCATCCAGCCTGGCCTTGAACACCTTTGGGGATGGGGTATCCACAGCTTCTCTGGGCAACCTGCTCCCATGCCTCACCACACTCACAGGAAAAAGTATAATGATGTATGAGTATCATATGGGGTTTGCATGTATCTCTATAAATTCATAATTATAGACAAGATGAGGTGAAGTATGACAGTGAGCCAACATGTCTGGCTGCAGTCATACCACACTATTAACTTCACCATTGCCTTTCCTACATGCTATGAAATGTCAGCACTTACATAATGTTAGAATCATGTTTTTACTTTGTGGACCTATTTTTCATTAAATTAAATGCTTACAAGCATCAGTTTAATTTTTCTTCGTTACAGACATTTTCCTTAGTATAACAAAGAGCTAAAGGAACATAAAAAGTAAATTATTTCTAAAATCATGGTGCTTTTATGCCCATTAACATTGACTTTTCTGATTCAGAGTAGAAGTTAAGATTTATTGAGTGACATTTGGTTAATTAAATGTCTATTTCCTATGGCATGCTACAGGAGTCATAATGCAGAAAGTCAACATTGAGAGAGTAATTAAAGTGCACTTAAAGAGCAGGACTAACCTTGTCGTTCACTGTAATTAGAAACAAAATGAGAGCAATATGTTTAGAGAATTACCTCCTTTATTAGGTTGCCATCAACAGAAACCTGTTTGTATATTTGAATTCTCATTTTGCAAGCTTCCATTTTACTTGTACCCATCAATGTAGCTTAATACCTGAGCAAGGATGAGTATTATCAGAAGTAAGCAGAGCTCAGTCCTCTTTTCAAGACATGCTGTCTCAGGGACACTGACATTACTTTGGTGCTCAGCATCTCTTTCTAGATTTTCAATCTATTTTCTTAGACTGCATCAGCTGCAGAAGATTTAGAAAATTACCAATAGAATTGCAGTCGCCTGTTAGAAAGTGTAAAGCTACCATATTACCAAAATATACAGTGGCTTTTCCCTGGATTTCTATCAGATTGTGCTTTCAAAGCCTCAGCTGCCTTTTGTGAACAGCAGATTTCCAAGAGAATCTGGCTGTGAGAGGGAAGGGAGCCTGGGGTAGTAGAGAAGAGATGTCAAGATGGTCAAGAAATTTCCTGTGTTGTGATACAGGGACGGTACCTCTAACCTAAACAGACACAGATGATCTGTATGGCACATTGTGTCTTGGCACTATTCAGTTTGCAGATGTGGAGGTGGCCATCCAGCCCTTCCACGTCATCTCTCACTGCCCACCTGAGCCCTTCACTCAGAGCAGAGTCTCCACCCACCTCCTCCCTCAGCTGACACCTTCCTGCCAACACCGGGCACCAAATCATCTGCTAGGTAGGGAAATCTGGATCCTCATTTTCATTATAACTGACGTGAAGGAATACATTCAAATCTTCAACTGGGATCCAGGAACGTATAGGAAGTAACCCCCTTATGTTGGTCCAAGGACTCTTAGTCACAGGGGGCTTGTAATGTGTAGGAAATGGCCAGAGAACAAATCCTGTTTCAAATCTTTTGTGTTTAGAATACCACTCTAAGTAAAGTTCAAAGTAAAAAGAAAAATTAAGACATAAAAAAAGATCAGATAAATCTAAAATCCATAAAGCAGTCTCAAGGATTTTTGTTTTCATCAATGAAGATAAATTTATTTGAGCCTCCTGTCTAGGCTACCTAATGTCATAATTCTCTTCAGCTTGTCAGGGTGGTTACAGAAGGAACAATTACAGTGTCTAATATTACGGCTGAAAGGAATGCAGAGCAGGATTTAGCAAACATTTATATAAACAAACAGCATTTTTATTCCAATGGATGAGAGAAATTCTCTTTTATTTATAAAGAACGTGAATATCAGAGGCAAGGCAATACAAGGCAGAGCACTATGTGTGCACACAGAGTACAGCAGCCTGGAAAAGTCTGCTTGATCAGGGTTCTGGCAGGGGATTGCTGGTGAAAGCTCCCATCTGGTGTAACTGTCACAGGCACAAGGATGACTTCAAGGCTTAAATACCATCAATTTATGAGCTTTGAGCTGCATCTGGAAGATTAGAAATTAAGCAAAGCACAACTTCTCAACAGCCCAACTCCCTTAACTTTGGTTCCTACCTGAAAAAAGAAAAAGCCCTCAAGGTGAAGACTGAAAAAGCGGAGGCATTTTACCTACCCTAGCTACTGCCACCATGGCATATGTTTGTTTACAAGAGCTCTAAGGATTCAGACATCACGTTTCACTTCCGTAGAGCATCTAGGCCTTTAGTTTTACTCTTTATCTAAAAATTTTGGTGACAATTTCTCCACTGCTCTCCCATTGTGTCTCCTGGGTCAACTTCTCTGACCACCTCTGAACAAAAGGCTTTATTATATGAATTAACATTGTATGATTAATTTTATATTACTAGCCTCAGCTCAGTTTTACATGTTGGTTCTCTCTCTGATATGTATCAGCTTCAGGTTTTCCATGCTCTGTCTTTCCTGATGGAATTTTTGCTATTTGTCAAATATTTCTTATTTTTAAGAACTGTTATTATGGAATTGAAAACAAACAAAACCAGCAACTAAAAACAAAACAAAACAAAACAAAACCAAAAAAGCTAAAAGGAAGACACACCACAAACCACACAGTATTTTGCCCCAGAACAGAATGAATGCCATGAGTTTGCTTACACCTGACCTCAGACTTTGGCCAGGCACATGTTCTCTTCCTCTATTCCCCATTTTAAGCTTCCAAAGCTCCTCTTTGGAGGTAATTGTACAGGTTGCTCATCCTAAATCAAGCTCCACATCTGCCCACAGCACAAGCTTCAAAGAGCTCTTTTAAATAAATTCGTCTCACAATAACTTTCTTTGCAACTCGTTAGCATTCCCATTTCAGGTAGAAGATAATATATGCAACACATTAACACTCTTTACAGAACCTTTATGTTTCTTTTTAAACTGAACAGGCCTGAGAATACATCTAGTTTCTCCCCAACTCTTGCACTCTAATAACTCACTTAGCACACTATTACCAAATTGTGCATTACTTTTATATTACTTTTACTTGCAATTTTGTTTCCAGAATTGCCATTCTGTCCTTTTCTCATTTCTCAGAAATGCTTTGCACTCTACTAGGAATTTATTCAAATTAACATCAAGACTGATCCAAGCACCTGGATTTTTTTTCTTTTCCCTTTCACAAGAATATGGAAAAGTGCATGAAACCAATAAGGTTTACTCTCAGTCTTCCAAACATTTTCAGTGATGCCAGATTTTCTCACCACCTCACAGCCCATCACAAGAAAATAGCTTATAAGTTTCTTTGTCCTGACCTCCATCCTGTCTTGAAGGCCCACTAGTTCTGCTTGCTTACATCCCAAATTTTATGTCTTCCATGGAGTTGTTTTGATAATATGCACAGAATATGGAAGATCTCATGAGGCCTTTAGCAGCTCCTTCATATCTAATCTCTCTCAAAATACCAGCGGCATCACTATGCCTCTGTTCTTCTGCCTATCAGACCACCATGAAGAAACCATGGAGGGAACCATTTATCCATACCCAGGTCTAAGAATGAGCTGTTGCCCTGAATATCATCTGGCTTATCATATACAGTGAGTATTTGGGAAACAAGTCAGAGCCAAAGCAATAAAATTAAGTCCTTATTAACTGTAATTGTACTCAGAGTTAACCAAAACATCAGTTCCAGTGCACAAATCTGCCATTTTTTCATTACATGACACAGTGAATCAAATCCGGAGCTCTTGGTTGACTTCTCCCACAGACAGAGTATTTCTCTCCACAGGTGTAGTCCCAGTTTAAAGACTTGGAGTGGGACAAAATCCACTGTATACTCAAGGGCATTTCACCATTTAACTGAATTCCTGCATCTCTTTTCTAGTCCCTGAAGTTCTCTATGTGCTGTTTCTACTTTTTCAATGCCTTTTTTTTTGGAATCTTAAAGGGGTTTTTTGCCATGAGAAGTCTTTCCAGGGAATTAGGAGCCAAGCTGCACTGTGCTGGGTGACTTCCAGCTTGCAGTCACTCTTGTCTCCACTGTTGTGGCTCTCCTTGAACAGCCAGCAGCATTTTGCCATGTGAGTACTGCTCACTTTTTATCTGCCAGACAGCCAAGAGCAGCTTTATTAGACTTTGGAGTGAGTCCTTCGCCAGAAGATTGGTTCTCAATCCAAGCTGGGCAGGCAGACTCATTGCCACAGCGGTGGTGTCAAATTTAAAGGAAAAGAAAATGGAAAATACTTGTCTTAAAGTCAGATGTGTTTTGTCTGAGGCCCCAGAGCTACTTCCTGGCGTTAATTATGGTCTAATGTAAATGCATATACATTTTAGGTATAGCTGTGTGCCTGCCCTAACCAAAGGCTGAGTTAGGATTGCTCACATCTGCTTCTCCAAACCTGCCCCTCAACTACTGCATTTCCAGATGTGCGATGCTATAAATGCCAGCAGAGTTTGGAAAGGTGCCTCTGTCAGGATACACAGGGAGCATCTGCATGAAGACATGGGTTCAGTCCTCCCTAGAAGATAAGTGCTTCAGCTGCTTTGGTCTTTTGCAAAGGGCAGAGAGGATCTTGCCATAATCATGTCTGCAAGTGACACGTGAATTCTAAGCAAACTCCCAAATCAGAAGTAATTTAGGTGCCTTCATTTTGGTATTCATAAAGTGTTTTCATTAATAGTATTTAAAACTAAACAAGTATTTCCAATTTAACTCCACAGTTTTATTTTCATTCAGTATTAGATGATGAAAACCCAAGATGAAGTTGGGGGTGATGTGTTTTCTCTTTATTCTTTCCCTTTTCTATCTCTATCACCAAATGCCTGTTATTTTCTCATTTCATTCTTTTTTCCCAGTTTCTCTGAACTTCTGAAAACTTTCTCTGGCTTGTTGCACTTTCAAGGGTGTTAAAATAGCAATTAATCACATTTTTAATTTTTCGCCTTCTTCCTCTGAGACTTTTTGAAGGTGGAAGAAATCTTGAAAAGTTAAGAAGTCAAAAAGAGAGTAAGAAAAAAAGAGAAAAGTCCCTCTGAATCTAATTCATTTTATTGCACTCACTAAGAAAAAAAGTACATGCAGATGGGCTGAGACGGGAAGAAGTTAAAATAATATTGATTTTAAAAGATCTGGTGAAAAGTATCACCTGAAAATAACTCAAACAATAAAAAGTAATCAAAAATTGTTTGAAAAGTGGTTCTCCTCTTTCAATAACCTTCCAAAGCTCTAGAGGAACTATATTCCAGTAGAAGGCATAAGCAGAAAAAAAAATATTCTGAAGTCATCCTTGAATTGTTCATTTTAATTAGGGTTTTGCAAAAATAATTTCCAAAGGGAACAAAAGAGTCACAAAAGCATACACTCATTAAAAAAAATATATATATAAATAAATGTCTGTGTACAGTCACCAAACCTCTATCTTGGATCTGTTGTATTTCATATTTCTCGAGGTTTGCTTGATTTCACATTCCACTTAAATTATTAGATTTTTAAAGAGAATCTACTTCTAAATGAACAATCTTGTATTCCAACCACCTGCTAAAGTAAACATCAAAGCAGTTTCCAGTTTACCAAAACACTCCAAATGAAGACTGTAGGTGTCTACAAATAGTGAAGTGAGACTACTGCTATATTTGCATGTAGCAGAACAGGCAAAAAAGTCCAACTACAAATCTGGGGCATGAGGATAAGTAACTGAAGCAGACTGGCTTTTGTACTAGAAGGGAGGTATATCTTGCACAGGGTGCAAGTCCAGTAACCCCTGCGCCAAGACAGGAAACAACATTATATAAACAACATTACAGATCCTATTGCAGTATTAGAATATTAGTTCAGTACAACTGACAGAGGCTCAAGAAAGAAATTAATTGAATTGTATTGATTTAAATCAATTTAGAGGAAAAAAACCATTACAACCTCATAAGTAAAGGTTATTCTAATTACAAATCCCAGCATTTTGTCTTTTTAGGAAGGGATTACATGAATCAAGAAGTATTATAGGAAAAAAATGCAGTGGTGGGAGCATAACGAGTTAAACAGAAATCTCATTAATGAGGAAGATAAGCAGACTGCATGATCAATTTTTGCTCCAATATAAGAGAGAATGAGGAAGAAGCAAAGCAAATAAAATCAGGAGGAGCTCGGTGTGTATCGTGTTTTAAATACTTACAAGTTAACAACATACCTTGTATGCTTTAAAAGTATTTTTTAACCTGTGAAACACAGTCATCCATATAACTTATCTGAAGGAGATCTATTCATGTATTCATTGCTCTTTGCCATAGTCACAGAGCTAGACGAAAGCCTTTCTTTTTGGCACCCTTTATATATAGATGGCATATGGTGGCAGCATCCTGCATCACTTATTTGTATTTCTGCGTACACAGAATTACACAGTCCAAACTCATGCCAGCAAAACTTCTACCGAATACTGTTGTCCTCATTAAAGCCTTGTATGACTGCTCACCAGGACAGGAGTGCCCTCCAGGCTTAGTGAAACTCTTTCAGTTAACTTCAGGGGATGACAAAGCCCAACAAAAATGATGTCATATTCACACCATCATCAGTCAAGTGCAAAAGCAACCAGCATAGCGCCTGTTGATAAATTAATGATTTTCAGTTGACCATAAACCTCCCTCTCCTTCCCTCCCACTCTTTGCATGTAGAAATATCTCTATAATTTATCTAAATCAAATTAAGTAAACCAGTAAATTAATTGATTTATGTATTTTAAGAGCAGAAGGAACCTCCGGGATCATGTATTCTGGTCTTCATAATGATGATGTGGAACATAATCTAGTTATTGCTGGGTCAGCATTATCAATGTCATAAAGTCATGCCAGCACAAGTCTTCTAGAGGGCTTGATCAGAGCCTTCAGGCCATGGCACTCCAGAGCAGCTAAGGACACCATGTACCTCTGGTTGGCTACAACATGTTAAAGAGAAGCATCTTATTTCTAGTTGGGGTTTGTGCTTATTCAGCTCAAGGCACTTGTGAAATCTTCCACTGGCAAACTGAAAGGGATACCAAACCCCTTTCTGCCAGTGTGCATCATTTCAGACTATGATGAGGGGGCCTCAATGAAAACAAGCAAGGGGCTGTGTATTTCCTGAAGACAAAAATTAACATCTATCAGCCATAAATTAGAGAGACAAATTAGTACAATCATTGTAATAGCTTGCATGAAGCCAAACTAACATTGGCTTATATGTTTTAAGGGGAAAAAAATCACTCCTTCTTCTATTTTGTACACACCACTATTTGTTTAATATTAATATATTTAGATGTTAAATTCCTATTCCCCCCACAAGGCATTATATAGTAATATATATGCAAAATATTAAAACAGAAAGAGATTTGCCTTCACATCATCATTTCAAAAGCTCATTAACACCAGGACAAACAAAACACTGTGTTCCAGGCCTCTCTACATCATCTGTTATGTGGAAACACTGGGTATAATGAGGCAGAACCTTAATATTTGCCGGTGAAAAAAAAAGTTGTTATTCATCTTTCATTTCCAACAAACATGATACAATGCCCTTACAAAGGTTAGAAACTGGAAAGCCCCAGGCCTGAATCATGGAGGTACAGATCCACAACACAGATGCCCCCAAGAAGGTACTTTTTTCCCAGCACTTTATGGTGCTTCTGCCACTGCTCTTGGTCCATGTCCTTACTGTTTGTTCTTTGTTTCAAACCAAGAGACTAGGGAACATGTTTTTCATTAAGGTCTAACCTGAACATATTTGTGTGGATGCTCCAGTGCCACAAAAAATGTGATTTATTGTACAAGTCTTTTTCAATGCTACACAGTGAATTTATTAATCTGCTGTGACCAGTGCTGAGGCCAGCTGAAATCACCAGTCAGTGGCCATATTTAGTCAGAGTGAAGCTTTGTGACATATGATGCTATTAGAGTTACTAGATGTAGCTAGGGAGCATGCAACAGAGGAAACGAGATGTGTTTCAAGGAGTAGAATAATCCTCAACAGCATGGACATTTTGTTTTCACACCTGTTCAGGCAGCTTCTACTGTGATTGTGTAATGACAGGTGGGAAAAACCTAAAAAGCAATAACACAATGTATGCTGACATTACTTCGGGTTGCTGTTTGTGAGGAAGTTTCTGATGGAACAAGATGGAATTGGATGATAAAATATTCTGGAAACCCTGATTCTAACCTAAACTGTATATTTTGTGAGACTAGGGGTGTTGCCAAATCATCAATTCATTGCTGTCCTCGTCCTTTCCAAAGTAATTCTCAGAAGAGTTCTGTTGTGACAAAGTACTCTGTTGGAAAGGTGTGACATTTCCCATTTATTTTGTGTTAGAATAAACTACATAAATGAAAAAAAAAAAAAAAAAAAACCAAAAAAAAAACCAGTATAAAGCATCACGAAAAAATGAGGCATTGTTTTTCTTAACAAACACATGAGCAATGCTGGAACAGAAGTTTCCAACTGCAACAGCAACCCACTAAACAGAACTATTTGCAGTACAATATTGCAAATCATGGCAAATTAGTTTTAAAATATTTAATTAAATCACCTTTTCCTGCTTTTCAGAGGTATTTCAATTACTTTATGTGAGGGGCTTTTTTTTTATTGCTTTCTTGTGTTGTAAGAGTGACATATTTAATACTACCTCTTGATATCAGAAAAAAAATCAGAACAGAATAACCAGCCTTATAAAAATTTAAGGTCAGTAATAAATGCATTGAACAGTTTTATATTCTTTCTTGTCATTTTCCACCAAGGTCTTGAGCAGCTTTCAAATCTTTTTGTGTTTTCCCTGCTTTTTCCCTTCTTATCTATTTGAGAGATGGAATCTGCTCTGAAATCTGAATGCCACCAGAAAGCTTTAGCAACGTATTACCAATTTTCTAAATATATGTACCAGTGAGGCATTTCAGCACACAAGATGCCAGACAGATGTGTATAAAACTGAAATTTGAGGGTATGTAGCTATTGCTCTGATTTGTAACCTCTCTTCTATGCTGCAGTCCTGTAAATCTGCTAAACAAGATAGGTATACCTGTTAAAGAAGGTATAAGTCACCAGAAAAAATCACCTCCTTCTTATCAGATGTTTGCCATTCTACAAGAGCCATCAGCAGATGTCATTTAACTCAAGAGAGAATCATTTTTAGCTTGCAGGAATGACCATATAATAATACAGGCATAAAAACAACCTCGTAAGCACCATACAAATCGACAGTCCTTTACTGACTAGGGTGCAGCTCCAGCAGTGGCCAAAAATTACTCTCCTATGGGTCAGAGAAGTGCCATGAATGTAAGGGACAGCTATCAAGATGGGCTGTAAAAAACAAATCCCCTGGACTCCCCATGCACCCATCTCATCTGTGGTAAGAGTCCAGGAAAGCTCCAGCCCCCAGAGGCGCTTTGCAACTCAAACGCAGCTTAGCAGCACTCACTGAAACAACTTTTCTTGTTTTTCACCCAAAACGAACTCACTAAATTCCATGCTGCCATCATCAACCTCCATGGGATTTTATTCCTCATATATCAGTGGCATCAGTCTTCCTTTCAATCCTGTGAAAAAGCAAGGTGAGCCTCAAAGACATGCGGGCTCCACTCAGCCAGAGGAGGCAGGCAGTGTCACCACCAGGACCACAATTTTGGGGATGGCAGCATGGGAAGTTGGTATCATTTGTAGTCACCAGCTATTAAGGAATAGAGAATCACAACTTTTAGGCAACATGCCATCAAAAAGCAAATTAAACACCAGTCCCTTCATATTCTAAAAATTTTCAAATATTTGTTGAAATAAGAAGTCTACTTTGCTAAAGGCATCATCTTTCCTCTGGTGTCATTTCTTTTCTATCACATAAGGAGCAGTGAGTTTGGTGTGTGGCTGACACTTGTACTGCCTGCCTTGACCATGGCAGCAGAGATTCATCATCACGTCTCCTGGTGTCCAGAAAATGCTTAAACCTGATTGATGCTTTAAAAAATATGTGAAACTATACCTATTAGTACTAATCTTTCCCCAGGAAACCACTCAGCAAGGACAGTCCCACACTCCAGTTGATTTCTACAATCTACAATGATTTCTGGTCTCCCAAGGGTTAGGAATGATTAAGGGAGTCCTTGTCCTCGTTAAGTCCTGTTGCCAGGGAATAAATGAGGAGGGAGGAAGGTGGCTCACTGATATTGCCAATAACAAGCATGAGCCAAGAAAGTGAGGGTACAGGAGGTCTTTACAGTCACCTGCACAGCTGACTCAGCTCACTCACCGAAGAATATTTATTGTCTAAATAGCTCCCACATCATTTTCTATGCTGGATCACTTTCTGGCTGTGTGCATGCAGGTTCTGGAGATGTTCTCAGATGTGGAAGTCATCCCTATAGCAGTGCTCCTTAGGCAGCTTTCATTAGAAAGGACTCGTTGTCACTCAAAGGACTTACAGGAGTCACAACAACCAGAAGAAGACTACAGGTAGTTCAGGAAATGAAATGCCAACATCTGATCAGCAGTACAAGGCCACTGAAATTGTCAAAGTGAATGAGTACAAATTCTAGATGGCAATAAGGCTACACTGTCAAATAGTAAGGAAAAGGATCCTAGTTAATTTGTTTTACCTTAACTGTGAAAGAGGCATTATGATTTGCAAAGATTTTAACTTGTTCTTGTGCGAAAAATGGGTCTATCATGACACATCTTATTCCTCTGGAAAATTCTAATATAATTTCCTACTCTTTTTACCCACATGCTCCTCCACAGACTGATGTGGCCTAGTATGAATGAGAATCAGACCCTTGTTTGCCCTTCTGCTATTCAGCACCCTCAATATCCCTCTTCAGAATCGGGTAAATCATACCACTTACCAAAGGCCTGGGGCACAGCACTTAGTCATTCAGTGACTTTAATAATGACACAGTTTTAGGTCAGAGACCTGATACAGCTTTAAATCTGAAAACTGAAAACCTCTTTTAATAGAGTAAGGCCTCTTATTCCAGCCATTTAAGGCCACATCCACAAAGACTTACATCCTATAATTAGAATTTGTTCTCTAGGAACCGCAAACATAACAGATGGTCAAACAAAGGGCAAATCTGTGGTCTGCTTGGGATAATGCTGAGCATGAGCTTGTTTATGTCAGGTTACAGAATGAATGGAATACAATATGACAAAACAACTATGCTTTTCTCACTTGGCAAGAACCAGACAATGAAGTTACTGCAGAGCTTGCAACGGTGGAGTTGGCAGTATAGTTCATTTTAATAAATTGTATTACGTTAGACATTTAATTTGTTTAGAACAAGTCAGAATTCCTTCAAGTGAGCTAATTCATGTCCTTTTGATGCCCAAGAATAGGCTGTAGAAAGCACTACATACTTACACACATGTATGCATGCACACCCATGTATACATTTATATTTCATGGATGCAGCAGTCGGCAATATTTAGGAAGCCACTTTTGTGTATAGAAGATGTTCTTCCACTTCTCCTTCTTGCTCATCATTCCAACTTCCTGTCAAACCCTACTTCTATACCACTTACTTAAGTATGTAAGGTGTACTTTGTATACAAATATATTTAAATGCCTCAATCCTTAGGATCTCATCTTTCTGTCCGTTGCTGTTTCCATTGCTATATGCACAGAAATTCACATTGTTTGAGGCTGTTGTTCTCTCAGCATCATTGATATCAAATATTCACAGCTTCTGGCTCTTACAAGTACTTCTTAATACATGACATATCAAATGTGTGTAATCAGATTGATACCATGGACTTCATGTTCAAATTTAACCCTGTACATGTATCAATCAGTCATTTGTTGACAAAGACCGTGCCAGTCATCACACAAACTATTAAGTTTGGAAGAAGCCGTGAAATGGTTGTAACAGGGAATGCCTCTGCCACAGGAGAGCAATGATCCACTAAATTGTTTAGCTAAGGTGGTAAAAATCCATATCTCCCTACCCACCTACATGAAGCAATGAGAAATTCCCCATTAAGACAGAAAAAAGGAAATATGTTAGATCTAAAACAAAGGTGTTCTCTTTGGTACAGATAGGAGAAAGAACTGAAAATGGAGACAGGACAACTACAATTTTCTGATAATTCACATAAACTTTGTCTGAAAAATCAGCTGGTTTTTATACTTTTTCTCCTAGTATCTCGTTTAGATATTAGGAGCAGAGACAAATCTTGACAACAACACTGAAAATACTTGCTTTGATTTCTCAGTGAAGAATTTGTGACACTGAATTTTAGAAGCAATTCCAAAAAAAAGAGCAAATACATTAATATAATCCATTTTAAAAGCCTTGTGTCATCTTGCATTTACTCTTGAAACATGACAGATGAATTTCTGACAGCAGAAGACGATATGCATGCATTCATGTATTTCCTAAGGAAAATAAGTACAAAAAAAGCATCCCTCAAAGGGAGAAAAGCCTGGTAAAGCACTTCAGCATCAAGAGAGAGGAAGGTATTCTGGGAGGTAATTTTGTGACAGCAAACCAAAAAATGATGATACTGAGTGACTTCTCTCAACCATGAAAAATAAAATCTGGTTTAATGCAAAACAGGGCACAGAGGAATCATCTTACAGATTTGTCTGTTTGTTTGTTTGTCAGGCAATCACTTTGAAATTAGCTTTGAAATTTCTGATCCTCCAGTACTTCCTGAGATTTCCTGCTTTCTTTGCTTGTTGTTATATGTGTCGTAACAACAAAGGCTGAGGCACACTAAGCTCAGGCTGGAGATGCAAGATTCGGGCCCTTACAGTCTGAAGTGCATCCCACAGATCTCTCCAGGATCCACTGCCTTGGCCCAGCAGCTGGCTGTGCACGAGACATACGCTGCCAACAAGCCACCAGACAAGGGCACGTGAAGGTCTCACTTGAGGAACATCACAGTCAGAGCACAAAAAAGCCCAGAGCAGGCTGCTGGCTGGCACAGCAGACAACTCCTTGCATGGGAGGCAAGAGGAGGGAGCCATGCAGGAGGACACTGTGCTCCTCATCAGGGACTTGAGAGGTCATGAGAGCCTGAATCTGCCACAAGGGCTTGGTAGGGCATCAGGGGTGCTGGTGGCTGGTGTGGACCCTCACACCTTGCTGGAAAGCTCTATAATCCCCCAGAGGCCCAGCTGAATGGCATGGCAGGAGCAGAACTAACTACTGTTCACTGAGGAACATGATGGAAATGTCTACATAACATAGTGCTTAACTTTCTTTTCTTAATAGAGAGGCTATTAAAAAAGATGCTTTTTACCTCATCGAGAACTCCAACTCAACATCTGAGTTTCAGCTCAGTTTTCCATTCAATTACGGCTATTAAAGTCATCTTGACATTTGAGAAGTGAAAATGATTTACAGAATACATAAGCTTGAGCTCAGTAGATAAAAGAAGCTGTTTTTTCATTGTGAGCCTTATGGATTTGATACTAAAAAAAAGGCAGCATGTCCTACTCAAATACTCATTACAATGCCAGATGGGAATCTGGCACTAGAAGCTGGAGCTGGCAATAGGCAGGAGTCCTGATTTGTGATGTGAAAGGCTAAATAATTCTCAGAAATAACTGTCAATCATTGACAGAGATGGAACCATTTTGGTAATATGAAGTCTAAGTAGCCCATCTGAATAATTTATTGGTGCAGCATAATCTGCAGATTTCAGCTGTGATTACAATATAAGACTCTATTAAAGACTAAAAAGTACAGAGAATAAAGCTCAGAATGAATCAGAATTTTAAAGCCACTGTCAGCAAGAGGAGAGTAAAAGTTCTCAGCTCTGTGCGCTGAAGGTGTCGTTTCAGATGTTGCTGAGATTTTGGTCCATGGGTTCAGATGACAGCTTAGAAATCTAGCATTCTGGGGAGTTTTTCCAGAAAGATTTCGAAATTCGTTTTGAAGTTAATGCAAATTGTGGGCATCAAGATTTCTGATAATTCAATAATTTATGAATACATCTTTCAATTTGGATTCCACAAAATTCAGTGCTTGGACATTGCCACAAGAAAACTGGGTACTTCTGAGGAAAGTTCTGTCTCTGCAGATTACTAGGTTTTTGACAGAGAAACTAACACAGTAAGCCCTACTCTTCATTTCTGCCTCTAAATTCTATTATTAGTATTAAATTGTTAGATAGATAAATAAATAAAATACTCAAAGCACTTTATAAATGGACCTTAAGTCAGATAGTTGGACTTAACCCCTCTTCCTATAACAAGAGAGTGCTGCATTTTCACCTCAGTAACCACTCTATGGGACGAGCCCTAACTTACCCTGAAATGCTTTTTATGACTTGGACAGCTGTATATGACACATTGTTTTTATTCTTAGGGTTTTGAAGGCACAAGTGCTTTCAAGTCCACCCCCAAAACAGCTTTGGAGATGGCAGCTGTCTCCTTCCTCTCACACAATGGGGTCTCAGTCAATGACAGCGGCTTCTGGGCAGTTTATGACGAGCTTAAATAAAGAAACCAGAGCTTGCTGCACAGGCTCTGAGAAGCACAGGAATGAAGGAAAAAAAATGAAAAACGCAGTGGTTCAGATTAAAACCTGATGGATAGAAAGGCAGCAGTAATGTTTGCGCAGATGTCTCCCAGTGGAACCTGTCTTCAGTCTCTCCCTGTTAAGGCAGTGATGAATGACATGCAAGGAACAAAGACTGTGCTTTCAATTCAGCAAGGAGAGGATGTAACTTACTTTAAAATTAAAGCAAAACCTAAAAAGGTGCTTTCCTCAGCAAAAAGTGATAACTAGATTAAACCTCCCACTGAGAATGGTCTAAGCAGAGGGAAGAGAGCTGTAAACAAAAGATTTCTTGCAATTATGTTTGTGTCTTCTGACCATTGTTGGATCCCCAAAGACTTCTAAGAAAGGGAGGAGAAAGAAACAGATCCTGATACAGATGAAGGTAACTGAAAGGTATTGCAGGCAAATTGGGACACCTAAGTTCAAACTGCCTCACTGGGTTTATTCACCAGCCATATTCTCTAAACATATGAAGAATATAGGCCAAATGAAAACAGCAACAACAAAAATTTAAGAAAAGAACTCTATGCTGTAGATACATACATGTAAAAATAATGCATACAGGTAAACAGATGAGCTTCAGAGTAAACACCTACATTTTTTGAAGTGTGCTTTTCTACTACATGCATTTTCAGACTTTTTAAAAAGGTCAGTCCTAATGCTGGTTGTCCCATTCCCTCCACCCTCCACTCCAGGGGAACATTCAGAAGCTTTCTGTGCTGGCATCTATGGCAGAAGCAGCAGCTTTGTGTTTTCTAGTTTTTAAGGACACAAGGTGTTGCTGGGTTAGACCAACAGAGAGTCACACCCAATACTGATCCCAGTATGTGACAGTGAAATAGGTTATTTATGGGAGTTCATGAACCTCAACATTTTCTCACACTTTACTTTTACTAGATTAGCTGCATATCCCTATCAGTTTCTGTTTATTTACTTGTTGGACATAGACGTGTTTAATTCCTTTTTCAGCCTGCTGACATGTCCTCATTCATGGCCGGTGGTGCCAAGCTCCAGAAGCTCACCACCTGTTGTCACAGCAGCCTTTCCTGCATCTGTTTTAAACCATTCTGCTTGTTTCAATCAGTGCCCCTTTTCAGGATATTTGATGACTGCTGATACCACAGACAGCACACCTGGAATCTCCACAGTTCTGAAAAATCCCACCGAAATTCCCCGTCATACTTCCCTGCCAAGGAAGTGACTTCTCACGAGGCATGGTTGATTTAGAAATATTGTTTTCATTAATCAGATGCAATTTGTCAAAACTGGCAATGATTGTACAGTAACAAGAGTCCTTGGAAAGTGCAGTAGTCAGCAGTGTGAAATGACATTTACCAACAGTAATTACTGTATTTCTATCCCTGTAAAGAAAATAGCTGTGACTATAGTTGGCAAACCAAGTCCTCATGATAAATTCCATTCTGCCAACAACCCTGTGCTTATTTTGGTTAGTTCTCTTGCCCTTCACTGCACAAAACAAGTAAAACCTGCTTTAGTGTGTGGCAGTTTGTAATTTATCTATCAAAGGTATTTATAGAGCACTGGTCCCTGGAGAATTCATGTTCTAGACCCACTGATGTGTTAGCAGGAAGGGAATAGGGCTTATTGCGACCGACTTCTTAAGCATTTTTCTTGGCAAAAGTCTTGATGAAGCTTTTTGTATAGACTTTCCTCTGAAAAGTTAAGGGTTTTAGGAAAATATTATTAAAGGAAATGTTGCTGTCTGAATGCAGAAAAGGTGTCTAAAAGGAGATAGCCTAAGCTGCACAAAAATATCTGTTTGAAGAATAAATGTTACTAAAGTTCAGAAATCAAGAAATTCTTTCATATACTGAGAAAATTGTTTCCGTTTATTTATTTCAGGTAGTTCTATTCTTATCCAAAGCACCAAGGTTCCAAGCACCCAACTGAAATAAAAGGTCATCCTGATCAATCAGAATAATGTTTTCATCAACACTGGTGGTAAGGTGAGGTCTCCTACAGCTATGGCACTGTAAAAGGTTATGGGGATTGAGGTCTAGTGAGGGATATGAGCTTTTAGGATTTTCCCCTTTGAGAGTGCCTTATGCCCATCATCCCAATATTCATCTCCTCTGAAAGAGCTGGAAAAGAAACAAACCTGCCGAACCACATGGTCTGGAAAAACTCTGGCTTTAGACTTCTCATCTCCAGCCACAAGACAAATGAAGAAACTTGTGTCTCAGTGCCTTACAGTGTGATTTATGCCCTGCTCACCACCACCCTGAGTCCAAACTGACACTGGAAAGCTTGGTGGGAGCCAAAGTCTAACCCAGACATGAGGTTAATGCTGTACATCAGCTCCATAAACACTTGGAAATATTACCTGCAAGAAAGATGAATGAAGGCTGTTAGCTGGACCATGAGGGCTGGGTCTACACATGGCAGGTTTGAGCACTGTCTCAACACAGGGTGAAGAGCTGCAGCCTGCCAGCCCCACATTACTCCTCCTAGCACATTGAGCCCACCCAAATATGAGAGATGTTGCCAACAGCCTCCTTCCCTCTCTCCCCTGTCTCCAGCGGACACTGTCAAGAAGTCTTCCTGGCAGCATTTTAAAAGCAGATGAGATCAAGTATGCATTTAAGAATAAATATACTTAAAACAACAAGCCCTTAAAACCCATCTGTTGCTGCAGAACATAAATTCAAATACTACTCATACTCACTTTAACTCAGAGCTCATGAGAAAAAGAAAAAGAGATGAAGCTATTTGATGATTTCCTTGACAATATCCATATGACATGTCCCTCCTTGGGACTAAAAAGCTGGCTACTTCTCATGGCTATGCAGCACAAAGTGGCTCATTTTAAGGCAGGTTCTCCTACAGCCACTGGGCAGCAGAAAGTGAAGGGTTTGAAGACTAGAGGTTGAGGGATATTATGGGGTGAGACCTAAACACCCTACAACTAACAGTGGGTGAAGAAGAGACAAAAAGTTGGAGTGGGATGGAAAAAAGCAAACTTCTCACAGAGAGAAACTGGAGCTCTTTTACTGAAAATAACTGCCTTTAAATTAGGAGATCCTTTTCCAATGGCCAGGAGTGGGACAGTGGATTCCTGGTATCCTTACTCAGCCTTGCTGGAAGAGAGAAGCAGAGTTTTACCTCCCACAGGTGCGAAGTGGGAAGTGGGAATGCCCAACACAGGCACTACATAAGAAGAACAGGGAAAGGAACATCAACTGCCCCATGGGGCTGGCAGGGAGGCACAGAGCTGGCACTTTGGCTATCCAAATTACTTCATTCCAGCAGAGGCTTTTTATCTGTCATCACCACAGGAGCCCGTGCTTTTTTCCTTTGTAAGACAGCAGCTGGCCATCTGGGTAACCTTACCAGATGAGGATGGGTGAGAGAGGGTCTAGAAAGATTCTCACAGCAAATCAGGCTGGCTTCTCTCTCCTTCACAGGCAGACAAGGAGGGAAGGCCTTCGGGGGAGTTCCAGGGCAGAAGCCAAAGCTCTTGGGTTTGCTTTTGTCTGCCCCCATCTTGGCTTTCCCTGCCCTGTTGATGCTGGAGGCAGGAGTGGCACTCTGGTGCTGAAGGACTGTTATCAATTTGATGTGATGCCAAGGCTTTCCAGCAGAGCACCAGAGAAAGAACAGAACAGCAATTTAACAGCCCGTATCTCTGCTAAGTAGAAATGAATTTTCATGGACAGAAGTGGAGAGGAAAAAGCATTATCTACCCCGAGCACTTGTCTTCGGCTGGAAATCTCAAAAGCCTGACACAAGAAATGCTGTTAGACTTTCTTATAAAAGGGTTCCAAGAACTCTTATAATAGCACATAACACCCTAAATATAGGGTTGTTAGTGACTTTCCTAAAAAGAGACAACTATAATACAAGTGGTATTTGATCCAAAAAAAATATTTTAAACTGCATGTTCCAAAGAAGTTTCCTCACCCAAGAGATTTGTGTTTAGTTAACAGAAAGAAAAAATTAATGGAGAGTATGCTGGGCATTACTTTTGATTATACCAATGGCTTCCTTTGCTTTCTTGCATGTGTTTTATAAGGGAAAAAAAAAACAAAAAAGGACAGCAGACATCCAAAGACTAAAAAATACGAATTATGAAAACAAGTTAGAAAACTGTGTTCATAGGTAGTGATTTAATAGAAGTGACCAAAATCATAAATAACTGAGATAACAGAAGCTTCTTCTTTAGCTTTAGTGCAGAAGACTTAATAAGGAGAACACAATTAGAAGTTAAAGAAAAATAAATTCAAAGTAAACATTAAAAAAATCACTTTTCATGTCTCATAGCTGAAAGCAAGTTAAATGACCTGCTGCTCAAAGCTGTGAGGTGATGACTTTGGGATTGCTCAGGAAGGGGAATGGACTAGAAAGTGTTGTAAAATAAGGAAACTACACCAAGTGAAATAGCTGCTACTTCCTGGTTCCCATGTGATCTGCTTTTATAAATGTTTCTGTTTTAAATATCATCTACCCATGCTGGTAAATCTAACATTCTGCACTGTGATTTTCAAGCTTGTAAAAATATTAAGTCTTTATTAGACTAAGAAAGTGATAAGTTTCTGGAAGAACTTGAGATTTAAGTAACTTGATATTTAGGATGCAGCATATAAGCTTAATCCTGATGTTTTAGATACGTGAGAAAACAAACACTGCTGATCTCTGTACACATGACAAGTGTAATGATGCTAATGACAGGAATCATAACCCAACACAGATGTGAGAAATAGACCTGTCATGTATACTCTATTATATTTGTGCTAAAAGGGAAGTTTTCTTCAAGATGAAAACACTGAAACAAGCTCTTCTGTACCATCAGCATTACATGACAACCTGGAAAGATCACTGTGAATCTCTTTGGTGCCCTGGTAACCACCCACAACCTGCATGAAGCAGGACTGCCTTTGCTTAGGTTTCCTGGAGTGGTTCTGCGTGGCAGCTGTGAGGCACCAAAGGCAAGGCTGTTTTTATTTAGTACTTCCACTTTCTTGCCAGCCATATTAATTTAAGCATGGATTAAGAAAGCTGCTCTGGCTCATGAATTCAACAAGGTGTGCAGGAAGGTACATCTGAAATCCTTCTGAAACAAGATCTGAGTCACTGCTCCAGAGCCAATAAAATCAATGTCTTCCTCAGATTCTGGATTAAAGCAAAAGCTGGTATAGTTGGGTTTTTTTCTCTCCACCTGCTCCATTCAGGCATGGATGCTGTTCATGCAGATTAGGCAAGACACTCTCCCTTATGAGCCGTGTCATGATGGTACAGAAACTACAGCATCCTCTAGCTATGAGAGCTCACATGCACTAATGGATTAAAGCATGGCAAGGGTTTGATTGCAGGCACCAACATGAACCACTCTTCAAAACAGAAAGCGAACAAATATTGGTAATTGAAATTTGGCTGTTATAATGCAATTCTTCATATAGAAGAACACAATTTTAAATGTGGGCAGTTCATCAGATTTGCTAGATGGTATCTTTTTTGCTAGATGGTATTGTAGACACCATATAATTTTTGTAGGTAATTAGGAGTTTAGATCATAAGTACAGACGTGATAGTGGCAAACAGAACAACTCATTCTGTAGACATTAGCAAACACAATCTAAGTTTTAATGTTCTATTAGTTTCTTTCCCAACAACCTTAAAAGTTTGAAATGCATTTAGTCAAAGTCATCACACTGACTGAGGAAAAAGCAAGATTTTTAGAGCAAGATTTAATTAGCTATCTCCTAAATATAAGACAGAATTTTGCCTACGTTTGGGGTAATTTTACACTCCTGTCTAACTGCGCATCCCAAAAAGAGTTTTTTCCAACAAACTTCTGTTCACAGCCTTGATTTAATTATTCAGAAAATAAATGGTTCTGAAGAAGTTATTCTTTTCTTCCTTTGATCCACTATTAGAAGTGTCATTATTTACAGGACTTTGATCACACACGTGAGAGTAAATTCAGGACAAACAGTGTTTAAAACAAAAAGATAAGTCCAAAGATAGCCTACTGTATTTTCTTGAAAGAGTCGAGATATCATCTATTAGATTTTTCTGCTACATGAAAAGTTCTCCAGACCCACTTACTGAAGGTAACTCAGTTTCTGCAGTTAGTATCAAGGAGAGGGTAAGGTGCAGGCTCAGCACTTGTTCAGACTCTTTGAATGACTCCTCAGAGATGCCTTCATCTCTTCCCATGCTGAAATGCTGATGAATTTTCACACAGGTGTCTGCTCTTATCACTCTCTGGGAGCAACGAGAAAAGGAGGAAAAGTGCTGGCCCATAGGTATGGCCTTGCACACAGGAAGGATGGCAGGGCAGTGTCACCCTCTCTGTACTGCATTCCTCACAAACTTATTCTACCTATTCTGTGTTTAAAGGGAATTTGGCTGGTAGAGGTCAAGGCCATTACTGTTGGGATTTTTTGTTTGGGCTTTGTTTTTCTATAAATAAGTGTTTGGCATTTGCCAGTCCTCTGGGGTGTAATATTAAAGTCTGTACCAAGTTGATAGAAAAACTGTTAGAGCTCAGATTAGCACAGTTTAGAAAATGGACAGAAAGGGTATGTCGTGTTCAATGGTTTGACAAGTACATCTTCTCTTGATATCTTTAACCTCCAACAGTGAGTCAGTGCTCCTTTCCATAAGGAAAAGGTCTGGGCAGGCCTCTTTTTGGCATCTTATGGTGAAAATGGAGGTGAGGAAATGGCCTTGCTCCTATGCTGTGTTCACATTACCTTTGACTACCCCACTTGTTCTCAGACTCTGCAGCTACTCTCATCTTTGACTCTGCTTCCAATTTTCAGAAAAACCCTGTCCACTGAGATAAAGAGGAGAGACTGTATCAAACTCAGCACAGCTCTTAAGACCTGCATTTTGCAGAACTGGAATGGATCCCTTTGGACATGCTCTTTGTCTCCCCGCTGAAGAGCAAGAACACAGATTTATTTCACAAACAAGTCTTAGGAAAGGGAAGGAAAACAGTTCCCTTTTATTATTATCTGATTTTATTAAAACTTCTCCCCAAAGAGAGAGGGAGAAGGGCTGTGTGTTTTCAGAGTCATCTCTGCCCTCAGTACATTCAACATTTGCACTAAAATGGTGAAAAGAGTGAAAAAAGCATTAGGTCACACCTGTACTGTTCATATTTTATTCATGCTTTAAATTACCAGTTTAAATGAGAAACATCAAATATAAATCTTCACAGATGCTTACTAATGTTTTCTTTATTCATCTGAATGAAAATGTAACACTTCAGTCTGACAGCTTATTTCTTTTTTTTCCCCTGAAAAATTAACAGAGCTCTTCCTGTTTGTTCACAGCAATAAAGAAATTACATATATATACATAATTAGCTGCAATTTAAATATAGAAACATATGGATCCATGGAGGAAAATATTCCCAAATGTTCCTATTTCTGTATTTCAGTGGGTGTTTAGGTTATTCTGATAGAAATTACATTAGAATGAGAGCACATATATAGAATTTTGTTAATTCTAATGTAGTTACTTGACTTGTATAATGGTGCATAAATATGTAATTCAGGTAAATATACTTAGTACTTGCAATATGGAACTATCTGGGAAAATGCTATTCAGAAATGTCAGCACATTGTGGTGGCATGTATTGGCTGGTTGAAATAAGCAAAAAGTTCCTTTCTGTTCCATTTCTCACATGAATTCCCCATTGCTCACTGCACTGCACAGTCACCCTTGCCTCGCTGCCTTGCTTACATTCATGTTAACATTTCTTTCATATCCACTGGCATCTTCATATGTGTTTCACTACTAATTATTTTCCTCTACTGAGAAGTAAGACATTGCTGGCAATTCTGATCTTATCTAATTGTGCACCACTTCTTATCTAACCATGCACAGCGAGCCTTTCGTTTTCCAAGGGTTTCCATTCACTTTCTGGGTGACCATCCAGCATGAGAAAAGAGACTGAAACCAGCACTGACTTCTGACCTCGGTATCAATTCAATAAAGCACCAAAATTGCCCTTTCACTGCAAAGGCACCACATTGGGTGCAGGTATCAAGGCACTGGGGGGGCTGCAAGATGTAAGAGATGGCCATGGGCTACCCCGTGCCGGGCACAGACATTTCCAGGCAAAGGGAGGAGCAGCAGAGAGGAGCAAACACCTATTCCCTGCTCCCCTGCACTCCTTGGGAGGTGAAGCAGTGAAGCAGAGCATGAAAAACAGGGAAGGAAAGGTGCTGGTTTAATGTTTTTAATTTTGTTTGTCCCTACTCTAATCCATTTAATTGGCAATAAATTAAAAGTAATTTTCCCCTCGTCAAGTCCTATTTTCTTCCCCCATCCCACTGGAGGAGGTGAAGTGAGCAGCTAGTTGGGTGTTTGGCTGTTAGCCGTGGCTAAGCCTCGGCAAAAGGATTTGGTTTGGATGTGTTTGTTCTAAATCACTCAGACCTAAGAGCATTTCTATCAAGCCCAAAATTTCAGAAACAAGACTCAAGCCCTACCTGAGCTCTGCTCTCCTCTTTTTCCTGTTCCAACATTTCGACAATCCATTTAGATGCAACATCTAAGCAAAGCATTTGAGCAAAATTTAGACATTAATGATTAGAAACCTTCTCCATTTTCACAGCTGAAATACTGGTTCAGTTCTCTTTTTGCCAGTTCCTGGGAGGCCTCCAGAAGTGTGCTACATTATTCTTACTTAGCTTGCTTTCTCAGAATACTAAACTGGCCTGTATTTCCAACTAATGCATAGTTTAACAGACCTTCTCTGGGTATCCCAAAAGAGAGGAGGGAGGTAGGCACTCACACACGTACACAGAAACAGAAGAAATCTACAGTGAGACATAATTAACCATTGAACAGCTGCTAACAGGACCATTTGTTGGAAGATCTAAGACTACTTTTCATGAGCAAGAAATATTACTGCTGCACTTCCAGGGACTGCTGCTGGTCTTAGTGGGGGAGGGTCAGTCTGGGTTCCCAGATCTCCAGTTTGGGGCCCTTAGCTCTAAAAATCTGTAAGTTTTAGTTTGATACTGTGCTCTGCAATTAATTACAAATCTCACTAAGGGAAACAAGGCTTTGCTGTGTCATATCATTTTGAAGGGAATGCACAATGTGACAGGCAGTGACCTCTTGAATTGAACACAATCACCCTTGCTCTGAAACTCTTCAACATTGCAGGCATACAGGAAGAGCTAGAATCTGTATTTTCTTATCTGCTTTTGCTGGGAGACAAAGAGAGACAGTCCTGCACCCACAGATATTTACAGTTTATTATATGAATTCGCGCAATATTCTCCCAGCTCAGAAGTCCCAGTGTCCTTTTAAGGTCTGCAGATATTCTTGGAAAGGATGTCATTACCCAGCCTAAGTTCCTGCAGCAAGCATGCACTGAGTACATTTTAATACAAACATTGTTAATTGAACTTTGTCAAATACCAGTCATCATTAGAGAGAAAGTAACTGCCATTTTAAATCAGCTTCATACTGTAGTTACAGGTTTCTAATCTATCTTTAATTACAGTGATTACAAGCCTTTATAAATTATCAGCTAAGTCTTTGCCTTCGTCTTCCTCTGCTTTAATTTATTGTTCCTAAAAAGAGGATAATTATCATTTGCAGCCAGCTGCTCCTTAAACACACTCGAGAAAGGGGATTTGTTTCTGAAGCTCTTTCTCAGTTGTTTCTCCCTTTATATTTTTTTGCACAAACACATTCCATATGCTTTCTCTTGTGGGCCAACAGACAGACCAGTGCTACAGATGCCCTAACTGGCCATCACAAGTTTCTAAGTTTAGAAGGACTTTCAGTTCAAGCCAGGAACTTGCCCATGAGGGCCCAGTTGGCCATCCACGTCCTGGCCTCTCTCTGTACAACTGAGTCAAGGTCTGCCAAGGATGACAGGGGCGGTGTGTCCCTGCCCCAGAACGTGTGAGAGCCTTGCACTCATCCAGTTGAGCAGAAGAGTCCCTGCAGCTGCAAGAAGAGACATGTGAGCAAGAATTAAATGAGATGGCAATGTGTCAGAGAGAGTGAGATGAAAGCTTGTCTTTGTTTTTGGGGTTTTTTTTGTCAGTCTTCTGGTCTGTTCTGTTGAAATACAGCAGCCAGTAATGACATACACATATGTGTATGTGTGTGTGTGTGCTTCATCAGTTCTGTATTTAAACAAAAAGGAGAGAGTTAGGCCCAGGGTCCTAAAAGATGCAAAGCTTAACTGCAGGGAGGTCCTCTCCACAATTTTAGGTGACATGCTCTCACATAGGCCAAGAGCTGACACAAACAGGCTGAGTGTGGTGACCCACAGATGATAGGGTGATGCAGACATTGGCATGAGTTTTAGGTGGGCCAATGGACCAACATCTGATGGGACAGCACATCTGGAATAATCACAGAGGGATAGCAGAATACCATCATGGCCAGAGGGACTGGTGGCCAATGCTGGCCCATGGCTATAGTGGCCCTCAGGGCTGGTGACAAGGGCAGCACTGTCACATGGATGTCTGACACCGTGTAGCATCTGAGCTGGCACCATCATGGGCTGGGGGCAAGCCAGTGCCCGAAGCTCAGCTCTGGAAGGAGCATCACTAAGCCATGGAATGGATGAGAGGGGCAGGTCTCAGTTAATGGAGGTGCCTGAGTATGTGAAAGCTGTTCCTCTCAGAGCCTGTCTCTTGCTTGCTCTACTAAGTCAGGCTCAGCTTTGTAGCATCACGTCATTGGTGCTCCCTTTCCTCCCATTAGCATTAGGTAAATCACGTCATAATGAATTGCAAACTTGGAATATTCATTAGAAAAAGACCCAGGAATATTTTATCTTTGTCCTAGTAACATCCCTAACAGAAAAAGCTACTGGAAAATTCTTACTACGATTTTGAAGTTATATCCACACAAAGGAACCAAGAGAAAGCTGAAATAGCTGTCGATAAAATCTTGTTTAGAAAAACAGGGCCATGGTACAAGGAACACAGACATCAGTCCCCTTCAGGGTAACAGGCAGTGCTTCTTATGAAGTTTTGTTGACACAAACAGGACTGCTGTGAGTGAACTAAGGAGAGTGGTAGTGAATTAAGCTTAATGTAGCATTCTAAATTTCAATGTTCTGTAAGAATTAGACATAAGCAACAGACAGCAGCACTGTAACACGTGTCTGTTGGAGACAGCTTTGGCAGAGGACAGCTAAAATAGCACTGTAAAATACTGCACTTTCAACAATGGATTAAAATCCATAGTTCGTTTCGGGCAGAACACTGTTGCTGCCTTTGGCTTGCACTTGATGTTGGTCAACAAACCCACGGATGCTTGATTGAATTTGTCCCTTTGTTAAATTCATAGGAAATTGTGCAGGCAGCTTAGATGGCCTTTATTAGCAGAGTCTTAATGATTCATCTGTGTATCAAGGAGATGAGAGGAAGGTACAAGGCATCAGTTTCTCACAAACATGGAAGATAATCATGCAGAAGAAAGCTATGTTGACTCTTTCCCTTTGGTTTTTAATGCTACCCCAGCCTTTCTCAAGTGGGTATCTGAAACTATAGGAGTCAAGCTAGTGCTAAGGGAAATATTTAACTATTTCAAGATGCTTTTTAATCTCAGGCTCATACCTCTGAGATCAGTAGTGCTTATCAGGTGCTATCAGGTTACTCAGCAGTACAAAGAAGATCCAGAACAGGCACAGGCAGATGGTCATATTTCTGATGAATAACCTCCACAAACAGCAAGGGATTTATTCCAATTTTATGGAGTCAGGAGCAGTGGCTGCAGAGGACAGCTGAAATCTGATCTTGTGTAGACCTTCTCAATACAAAGTTAGCCCATCCAACTTTTCTGGAAAAAATCTGAACCCACAGGGTGAGTTCATATCATGTCAACCCACTGTATCATTTTGAGTCCAGTATTAGGAGCTCAGAGCCAAACATACCATGCCATAAGCCAAAGTCCAAGGAAGTCTCTTCACAGCACCAGAGAGGTTAATACACTCCTGAATTCACTTGAACTCTTCAGAGAGTGTTTTCTGTTGACTTCAGGAGAGTTATACTAACACCAATCAAGGCTTAACACCAGTCAAAAGTTAAAGAGGTTTCTTATATTTTAACACTAAAAAACCAAGATTTCTGATGTGCACTATGCAGTATGAATACTGCTGCAGCAGTAACAGCAGGAACTTAATAGCCTGGACAGAAATGTGAGCCATAATATCCCCTGCATCCTCACACTGTGACCACAGGCTGGAAGCACTGAACTGCACAGCTCCGGCTGACATCTTGCAAGTCTCCTCTGTGGTCTCCTTGCACGTTTGCTTGTGCATACTGTTACACGGGGCACTGTGCTCACACAGGACTGGTGGTGACAAAGGAACACGCTGGAGTCACTCAGGCCTAGGACATGACTTTTAATATTTAATTACAATGTTCTGGGTGAGCACCATTCTTGCTTTCACTGGCCTTTCATATACTTCTGCTTTTAGATTGTTAGTGTAAACTTAAACTTTAATAGACTTTTTCATCATTGGATGATGCAGTTTACTTGAGGGATATATTCCATTAAATATGTACACATTCGGGGAGAAATTCAGTTAGCACAGTGCCTCAGAATCTCATGTTTCTCTATAATCCAAATTTGTTCATTTTAAGAGGAAAAACAAAGACGTAACTGTTGTATAACACCCATGCCAGTGTGATTTTCATCACTCCTGCAGATGATCTGAGCTGCACAGCAAGCATCTTGCAGCGCCCTTTAACAGCCAACATAAGTCAGTTCTTTAGGTTTTGCCTTACTTTTCTCATTGCCTCCTTGCAGGAGGCTTTTTCCTGGCTCCAGGGAGAGCAGAGATCAATAACACAAATCTAATATTAGAAACGTCTGCAGGAGAGCAGGATCCACGGGTGTGCTCCTCGCATTCCATGTCCCCCCCAACCATTGCTGCTGGGACATGACCCTGGACCACCTCCAGCCACACACCAGGGAATATGAACACCCCAGCACCCACTCCCTGCTTGCAATAACTGTATCCCTTGCAAGTAATTGGAAGAAGGAAAGTTTTATAACAATGTTTACACGATTACTTTCGGCCACTGGTATCTTAAGGGTAGATTAAAATTATTCTCAGAGTTGAGAATAATATTTTTGCAAGGCCTAAGGAACTACAGGAGTTTGAAAATAAGTTGGATATTATTTTTTCTTTAGTACTGGGCTCATCTGGAAGACAGTCAGCAAGTCTGACAATAGGAGATTGCAGTTTGCTACGCAGCCCTGAAATTGCATAGTTCTCACGGAGAGAGGTTTTGAGCAGCAGCATTACCAGCACTCTCATCCTACAGTACATAGCCAGGTATGCTTAGAATCTCATGGGTTTAATATCCATCCACACAGATCTTCGAGAGGAGATTTATGCTCCTGCCTACAGGCATCTCACTACTGCCAAGATCTAGAGAACTGCATTTTCAAGTAAGACCATTTGTTAATGAAATGCAAAAATAGCTAAAATTTTGCTTCTTTTAGCTCTTGTTTCCCAGCAGGAAAGACAGCAGAGAGCTCTGTAATAGCTATTTAATGCCATGAAAAAAACAGTATCCAGATGTGGCAGGGTTATTTTTTAGTCTATCCAGTTTTCTATAAGACATTATCTTCCATCGACACCCTTCTTAACTTTTTAGCAACATAATATTCTCTTTGCAGCTTGTTCAGCTCTTTTTCCAATGTTTAAATATGATTTTAAAAATAACTCTTTCAGAAACTACACAATAACATTTCAAGTCAGGTAATCAGAGTTTGACTTAAGGCAAAATGGGTAACGAAATTATATCCAGTATTGTAGAGTAACCAAAAATAAATTGAGAAGAGAGCCCTCTTGTAGTCTGTGGCTCAGCACCAAGTATTGCTGCTCCCAGAGGCTGGCAAGGATGGAAAACAAAATCTTTCCTTTCTCATACACCAATTTAATCCCAGAATGCCGAGGCTTTTCCATAGAGACCACCTCAATACCCCCTACAGTAGGGTTCTGGGGAAGCAGCCGGGCAGAGGATTTGACCTCAAGTGCCACTTTCAAGTTAAAATGGACATATAACTTACAGAAATAATTAGAGCTGAGTTGTTTCTAAGAATAATGTCTCCAATTAGTGAAAACTTACTGACTGGAAAAAAATTTTCTAAAAAACCGAAGCTAGGACTGTCAGGGAGTCTGAAAGGAAGCTGCACAATGACAGTAACCAGTTGAGTTGAGAAAGGGAGACCAGCTCCTCCCTTCCCATCCTCTGTTTACTTTGAAGTCAGGAATGACAGACAAGTTCAAAGGACTAAGGTGCAATTGAAACAATCTCAAGGAAGATTCTATAGCAAATAAAAAACCTACCATCCCATTATCAGCACACAGCATGAGACTGGAGGAGTAAAGATGAAAGAAACCAAAGAATATGTTTCAACCTTACATAAGGCAAGAGTAAAAACCTCTATGAGACTGAAACCTGTGTCTCCCTTTATCCATCCACATGCACAAGGAATGTGGATCAATCTCAATTTACTGTACTTTTCCATCAGATACACGAAGGGTAAGGCAAATATTGCCTTCTTTTCATAAATCAGATATCACCAGTAGCATAGGAAGAGCCTTGAAATACAGTGAAGCGCATTCGATTTCCAAATCTCTATTACAATGGCAATAAAATTACAGAAAGCAGAGGCAGAAGTGCCTGTATGCAAATAAATGCTTAGTAAAATTGGAAGTTTTTAAAATGTATTTCTAAAACGTAGAGCAATAAACCCATGCTTGCATTATTATCACCGCTCAGGCATTTAAAGATTTGCCAGACACATTCACCACACCTGCATCCCACTCCTTTTTTCCCCAGTATAATCTCATTAAAAGAACAGCAGGATAACCCTTCTGGAATGTTTATGTAACAACACAGGCAAATATGTTATTTTGGATTCTCAGGCTGTTTTTCCTAGTGTAAGTATTGTCCATCTTTTCTTTCTCATCTGTATTTTTAGGAGCACGGATAAGAAGAGAACATATACAATGGATCTCTTTCAGTTTGCAAACCTAAATTATGATTGAAGAAAGTCACGATATAAAACATATGTCAGTACTGGAGCACAGTACAGATGGAGGCTGAGGGATTCTTCCAGTCCAGGCTGGAACAGGCTGCAGAGTAAACCAGGGGCCTTGCCCATAATATTGTCAGACTTGCCAAGAAGGAGCAAAATCCAAGGAGCAAATGCTGAGGAACAAACTGGAAGAGGATGATGTCATTGTTAATAGCACTTACCTGTGTTCCTGCTTTACAAAGGCTGTCCTCCTGCCAGGCTGAGGGAACTGGAGCTTGCTGACCCAGTCCTGAGGTGGGTTCTTGGATCTGGATGACCCACAAAGTGCTCCACAGCTATTTGACCTGTATGTCTCGGAAGATCATCATTAACTGATGCTTTGCTACTGTCTAGTTGGGTTTCTGAGAGAATGGGGCAGGGGGTGAGAGGCCTTGGAATGGCTGGCAGGGAGAGAGCATCCCCTAATCCTGCCAGCAGAGCCAGGCAGTGCTCTTTTAACCAGAGGCGTGAGCACATTTCTCAAATGGTGGTCTGCCCACTAGGCTGCTGGTTTCTGGCCCGTGCACATAGGGACAGACACCTCTGCCAGACAGATGGACTTGTACAGACATAAACATGACCTCAGCTGCAGAAGGGTGGCCACTTTAATTTCCTTCATGCTGTTGTTACACCCTAAGAAAGGGATTCTCCCTCTGTCAACTTCTGAGTTGGGAGCCATGCCCAGAAACCCTCAGAGGCTCTGTGAGCACCACATTCCTGACATGCAGCACATTCTAATGGATTCAGAAAGCTTCACAGAGGACAGACAGTGCTTTTTTTTCACAAACAGGATGCAGAGGCATGGGCAAATGGCAGTCACACAGAAGCCCCCAGTTCTCCTGATTTCTAATTTGCAGCTTTATCTAACTCACTATCTTCAGGCAGCTGTTGCTTTTAGTCTGCACTGTGCCAGAGCCACCAAGCCTTAAGTTCTTGAAATCCCACAAAAATATAATCTGCAGCCCAGAGCTTTAAGCCATACAAGCTGAGCTCCCGATCCACCTGCTGGGCAACCTGCCAGTAATTGGTCTGCAGTACTTCATCTTGCTGCAAGATGATATCCCTGTCAGCTTGGGATATTACTGAATACTTAATGATATTAAAGAATTTATGTGACTAGCGCTATAATTTTTTAAATTTTTCTTCAACTTTCAGAAAAATCACTTCTGCTACAGACAACTTCATCATAACTGCCACAGGAAGGGAAATGAAAATGAGGATTAGCCAGCAGATAGCATCTGTAGGTCGTATCTATGAATGAGGAAGGGAGCAGGGTCATTTTAATTCTAGAAGCAATTTGGTTGCTGAAGCTTGTCTCCATTTACATTTAAGTGGTTATTGCATCCTGCTTATGTACTTACATCCATTATGTAAGTTCATAGACAACTCTACGCTTTTTTAATCAAATACTTCTAGAACATTTTCCCTCTGTTCTCTGTCCTATAACTTAAGCTTCAGCATTGCAGACCAGTTCAGGAGACCTATTTTCTGCAGACTAGATTTTTTCAGGTCTTTCTGACATATCTTTTTTCAGCTTTTCAAGAAAATGGTCAGCTTTCTTTTTAAAGGGTTCTGAAATCTTCCATGGGCATCCAAAAAAGATGGAGTTTCTCTCTTCTTTGCAGTACAAAAGCATTAGAGGTTTTTTTTCAGTCTTCTACAGGGTGAAGGTCTCAAAACAAATATAAAGTTATTTTCCTTAACAGTCTTACAAGCTTAACATCAATGCTTTCCTTTTAACAGCTCTCACCGGAACAGATTTATATAATCCCTGTACCTCAAAAAGATATCTTGCAATTATGCCAAATCTTTTTGTGAGAAACTCAGGAAGTTTTAGTGCATTGCTGAGAAGTTAACATCTGTGATTTCCTACTGAGTTCTGAGATTTAAATCAATTAGCAGTAATTGGGACTGTTTACAGAGGCCTTCCAAATGAAACAAGCATATGTTGGAATTTGAAACTAAATATTTAAGTCCCTGTACCAAGTGACTACCCTGCAAATTTTAAAAAATATTTTGACAAAATGTGTTGGGTTTTTTTAGTAACTTGTTGTTCTTAGCAGAAATTATTTCTAGTCTTTTAAACAAAATTAAATCATAAGGTTTGGAGAAAAAAAAAGTGATTTTCATTTTATTTTTATGTTCTCTACTTCTCAACATGTAAATGATTGTGCTGCACTAAAATCACATGAACCTGAAAGAACATTAATTAGATAATTAATTGTAACAAACCAGCTAAACTTGCACGGAGTAGTCTTGAAAATTTTCTCCTGTATATTAGTATAACAAGCCTACCACATCAAATTACACTCAGAAGTGCTGTGTGCAGTTTTCTTAAGGTATAAAAAGGGATCACAGAGAGCAGTAGTTAGTTGTGCAGAATTGTACAGCGCAGTTTTAAAAAAACCTTCTGATTTTTCAGTATGGAGAAGGTACCAAATCAAGAAGTTAACTGGGACTTTGCTGTACCATTTCCCTGGAAGTGAATTCCCCAACTACTCCCAAGCTACTGCACCACAAGGAGGGAAGGAGCAATGTGCTCCCAAGCTTTTCATGGTTTGGGAGCTTTCCAAACCTTCAAATGGGAAAGGAAAGTGGATGGATTAGATGCAAGTTCCCAGTGTCTTTAAGTGGATTTACTAGTGCTAGCACTTCTGCAAGCAGTTGTCATGGAGGAGGCTGAAAGTAGGTGCCAACCTATTGCAGATGCCTCAGCTCCTTCCCCCTTATGGGACAAGGAGCTCTGAGAAGTTGTGACAGAGAGAAGCTGAAATGCACAAAAAAATGCACATTGTGATACTGAGGAGCAGTTTCATCTCTACACTGAAGGGAATGCAAGACTGTGACTGTTGATATAAAAAATTACTATTGTATATTAGAACTGAAGCAGAAAAGATTAGTACAAATGCTTATTTCCATATTGTTAGGTTGTCAGGGAAATCCATAACAAACATGAGCATTATTGGAGAAAGCCAATTCAATGGAGAAATGCTTTTAAAAGTTGAAAGTCAATGGGAGACACAATTATATTTTATTCAGGTCAATAGGCACTTTCACTGAAGAGGACAATTATTGAATAGCAAACAAGAAGATGCAAAGCCATAATTACTCGGTAATGAACCAAGCCTGGAGCTGGCTTAGCAACTATAACCTGGGAACAACCTCATCAGCCATCTGCCAGTAACTTCTTAAAGCTAAATAAATGTTTACATGAAGAGAAGTGGGAGCAGTGTGTGTGGGGGTGTTGGGGGGTGGGTGAAATTGCACACCACACAACTCCTTCGTGGACATACACCTGAATTCTCAAAGAGTGCTCTATGTCCCCATTGCTCCCTTTGCAAGTCTCCTTCCCAGGGGCCAGGGACATGGGGGCTGACAAAGTCACAGATCCCCACAACGCCTTTACAAAACATACAGGGCTGACCTCTGACAGACTATAGCAGGGCCACCACCATCCAGACCATTCTTGCTCTTGCCACCCAAGACATTTTCACAGCTTCTTCTCACAGTCATGTTTACTCCTCTTCCAAAGTCAGGAACCTGCTAGCTGCCTTTTCCCCCTATCTTCAGCCAGGTGCCCTTCCTCAGCTGGATGTTAAGTGTCCTGTTTCTCCCCTCCTCTTCAGTCCTCTGTGTCCTTTGGCCATGCCACCAGCACACTTGCCTCTCCACCCAGGACTTTGCACTTCCCTGTGTTTAACCTGTTCCTGACAGCCCATTTCTCCAGCCTGTCCAGGTCCTTCCAAATGGTGGCACCAACCTCTGGCATGTCAGCCACCCCACCCAGTTTTGTGCATCTTCATCCCCCTGACCCACCTCGCCTGCAGGGGAAGCCAAAGCTGGGGTCCAGCCTGGAGTCCCACTCCCAGCCCTGCCATGGGGAGCAGCCAGGTTCCAGCAACCCTGTGTCTCTGCTGCTCGGGCTCTCTCCAAGCAGCACCCCCAGTACAGAGATGGATGGAGGAGACTGTGCTCTAGGCCACGTCCCTGGCCCACCAGGGACCTGAGAGCCACTATTTATTTTGCCTTGTGTAACTTGAACCATTTTAATCCTGCCTGCCCTGCACAGCATATGGATGAAGGCTGTTTGTGCAATTATCTTTCCATAACCTAATTCTGCAGAACGTGGTTCTAATCTACATCGTGTCTCCTTTCCACTGCTCTGACATTGCAAAAAGGGACAGGCACTTAAATTCACTTTAAGAATCTTTGATCCAGAAAATATAGTAAAGCAAATGAAAATGCCTCTTACAGCCTTCCAGAAGGCTCTATTTCCTTTAATTGCAGTTGTTCCTTGTTCTTTCTTCTCACACATTACTTTTGTGACTTTTTTTCATCCTAGCTGATTTCATATCACTCTCCACAAACTTTCTGCATATAAGGCAGGTGATGCAAATTTAGAAATGCATCCTTCCAAAATTTGTCACAGTCCAATTCTATCACTATGTTTTCCATTTCAAGCCCAAAATACCTCTAATTTGAGGAGCTGCGTCTGTGATGATTATGGTGATGGCAGACCAGAACAACTGATGTAATTTTTTTTGTCCTGACATCTCATTCCATTCTGGTTTAAGAAAGGCATTCAAATTGCCTTGAGATATATACTTTGATATTCCAGCTTCACTGTCTTTACATTAGTATAGTAATACTGAAATGCTTTACAATAATTTCTAATTCTTTATTTTCTATTGAACAACACGGGCCTCATACTAAACAGTTTCAAGTGTATTTGAGAGATGAAAGGTGACAGAACTGGTAATTACCTCATTTCTCATTAAAGATGACTTAGTACCCCAGGGACCTATATTAGAATAAATATTCTATCTCCTGTTTATTAACCTTTGTTCTTGAAAATGGTGAATGAGTGCTGATAAAACTATCATTATTGTGACTGCCTCAGGAGCTGCCACCCGGTCTCTAATATGATTTGGAGTCACCTTACCAAGAACAAATAGAACTTAACTATATTATGCTCCAGACTATCTTTATTTCTGACAAGTCCTTTGAACCTAAATATACAGACAATATCAGCTGATGTTTCACTATCGGAGTGGAATCTACTATCTAACTCTTGCATAGTTTTATATATGCGCAGATGGCACGATATATGCTATCTGAGCATATATAACATATAGTATATATAACTTATATAGCATATATATATGTGTATATATATATATACACACATATATATGGCACATATAAGATTTATATATAGCATATAAAAGATATATATGCTGTAGTGAATCAAGTGCAGAAATATATGGAGTCCCTAAGTTACCTTGGATAATGTTTATTTTGGAGGGTAACCTCTCTTTTGTTAAGGAACACAAGCTTTCCTATGCTGTATGAGAACTGTCATCTGTCTTGTTTCCAACGGAAACCAGAACATGTTGCTTCAAAAGGAAGTTTCTAAAATCCTAAATTTGGCTGCTATAGTGCAACTTATTCACTCATAGCTAAGATATTTTTCCTGAAGCAGAGTTTATAGTGCTTCAGTAACTGATCATTTAAAATCTGGCAATTTCCCTTTAATGCCAGCACTAATGAAGTATTATTATTTCAACCGCAGAACCTTTAAAGAAACAGAACAAACAATAAGGAAATAAAATAAGGATTGGCTAAATAACAAATCAGGACTATGCCTTGATGGAGAACAGTCAGTTGTGGAACATCTGAGCGCTACCATGATATTCTGGGCAAGTTTGGTAGGACTAAGTTGAGTAAGATAAGAAACAGGGTAACTGAAATCAAGAGGACTAAGCTTTTAATGGGCTCAGTTACCATCTCCAATGTAAAGTAACTCAATAGGATTTATTACCCTTGTGCATATTAATATTTTCAGGCTCAGTGACTAGACAAGTTAGTCCTTCATAGTTCTACCACATATTACTTTACCTAAAACTTCAGAATTTTTTTCCAATCCAAAAAAAGTAACAAACTGGATGTCCTGTAAGGATTTCAAAACCATCGAAAAGATTTAGGGCTGAATTCAAACATCCTGCTATGGATGCCTGCCATGGACACTGAAATTATTTCAGTCATTTCTTGTGTAATAAGCCACGACCATGGACACCAGACAGTGGATGCTCTGAATCACTCAAGTTTCTAAACAGTGCATGGAGGGGGGGATAGAATATGGTTCTCTAATGCTCAGCCTCTACCAACGCTAATGGATCTGGACAACAAGGTTTCACTGGCACTAAAAAATCTCTGGAGAAAAAATATCTGGCATTTATATAGCCTCTTTATTTTTTGCTATAAAGATCCCCAAGCATGATGACAACCATTTTTGATAAGAACTGGAAGATATACTTAAAAGTCAGCTACACTGATTGCTTTTTTACCTTTTACCTTCCCTGCCTGATGGTCACACTGACAGGTTTGACACCTTATTTAGTAGGGGTTAGTATTAATATCGTCTTGGCTGGGCATTTGACACTTACCTCACCTTATTATTTTCCTATGCATCTCCTCCAAGGGCTGATACATTTCCAATAACATTTGTTGCTAGTAGAAGCCACTGGAGCACAAAATGACAGATGAGAATATGAAGACTTCTAGCTATCTGTTATCAGGCTCAGTACTTATGAGTGATATGGGAAGCCACGCCACAGGCAGGCAACCAGGACATTTGCTAAAGTCCCTCAAAATTATACATGTTATTGAGTTTGGAAGGGAGGGCTCAGCTGCCCTGGTTTACTTACTACTAACTGAAGATTACACAGTGTGAATCAAAACACAATCAATCCTACATTTCTCTGCTTGAGGGCCCTGGCCAGTTATTTAAGGCTGCAGAATCTCAATTTTACTGTATATGACAGGTATGCAACTGAAATGTATTCAGTATGATTTCAAGTGAAAGAAAACAATACAGTGGGAAATACATGGCAAGAGAAGAAAGTCCATGTCTCACCTTTTATAGATGAGCATTTCAAATATGGGCTAAGAGTCCTTATCAAGTTCAGGGTATATTTTACAGCTTTGACAGGTGAGATCATAAATGGTGCAACTGGATCAGTCCAATTGATACTCAAGGAATGAACAAGGTCCTGCTCTTCAGCACCTTTGTCTTCCTTTTTTCTCCCCTTCCAAGAGAAACTAAAGCAACAAAACCAAGGTGAATGTCTCCTGCTTTGTGAATTGTAGCAGTGTGCTGTGTGGTCAGAAAGCCATCACAGCTGGCGTGGAGAAGAGGGCAGGACCACATGGTTGGTACTGAGTCTTTAGATGACACCACTAGGCAGAGTCCTGCCTTAGATACTCCATTCTGGTGATGAGCCTGACTGATGGTCAGATCGCCTCAGGCAAAGGCAAGATCTGAATCTGTGCTGCCTGTAAATGCGCTGCCCTCTTGGTCAGCATTTAAAACTGGGACTTTCACTTCTTGACTCCTGCTAAGAAAGGAAGTCTAATGTTCAATGCCGCTTTCTTTAAAAAAAAAAAAAAAAAAGCACAGCACTTAACTCTGGGAGAGGATTCTGAGTTGCTAAGACACAGGAGCCTTTCTCCTAAGCATCTCCTTCTTGCCAGCTTAGGTGGCTGCTTGCATTTTTCCCATCCCTGTGACCCCCAGGGATGCAGCCCAGTGGAGCTATGCGCAGTGTGGGGCTTGATAATTCCACAGGGCTGCTCCACCAGTCCCACATGCTGCAGCATTTCACTTTCATTTGTCAAGCTTGCTTTCAGTGTGCCCTCAGCCTTAAAATGGTTGCTAGGGAGTGCTGCTTTTTGCTTGGGAAAACAAAAAGAGGAATGTGAAAAAAATACTGGGTAAATACTTAGGTGCATGCCTTATTACGTCTATGCCTTTGTTGCCTTGCTTTGGAGATGGCAGCAATAATTCCCTTTGCAGCTTTATGATTTAGGAGTCAGAGTAAGATGCTAGAAAATGTTCTGACATAATTGCTGGTAAACTGCTTGTAACCCCAGCAAACCAGGAGCTGCTCATGAACAAAGAAAGAAATGGGGAAAGATAAGCTCACTCTTACCATGGGTGTTCACTCTTTCAAAGAGGAATAAAAACACAGCATGACCCGACTGCATCGGTGACAAATTCCCACAGGATCGCCGAGATTCAGGTATGCTCACCAGCATCCTGCTAAGAGCCCTCACTGTGGGAAGAGGTGGCTTCACCTCCTCACCTCTAAGTGACCACATCCCCAGGTGCCCGTTAGGGCTGTGGCAGCCTTCAGCAAGGAACGTCTTGTTTTTGACCAAGTAGTTTAACTCCATCTGAGTTAAAGCAAAATCCAAGTGGGAACAGTTATTTACAGCATCCAAAATAGACACGGCGTTAACAAGGGTTTTAAGGCATAATAAAGAAGGCTATAATCAGCCTACTTACAAGAGAAAATATAAAAGGCCCTTTTTACTACATCTCCTTCTTGTCTGCTGCAGGTAGTCTTCTGACGTGTCAGGGACTGTGGCTCCCTGCATGCCATGTGTCACAGGCTGCTCTTGTTAGAGAAAAACCTTTCCTCCACACCACTATCTGTAACTAAACTTCTTTCCGGGGGCTCTGAGCAGATTTATTTTTTCCTCTAGAAACTTTCTGTCTTTCCATCTGAAACTTAGTTCCTTTTAACTTACTCAGCAGATGATCTTGACACTTCTCCAGTTAAATTAAGAAGTCTCGCTTCTCTGGAGATGCAAATGTCACTTTGTCAGAGCAGCTGTCATCCCCTGTACTTTACTAACCAACAAGCACCTTCTTGACTGAGTGCCACTTTACCTACTGAACCTCTCCTTCCCTGCTATGGTGACTCAATTGCTTTTCATATGAAAGTGTCTCCAGGCACTGAAGTTTGAATTTAAAATGAGCTAGAACATTCATAAATACTCTTGGCACAAACATCCATTGCAACAAGTGAACACAGTCATTATCATCTCTTGAATGAGATGGTAATGCTGGGCTTAAGGCAAATGAAAGAGACAGAGAGGAAAGCCTTTCTTCCAAACATGCCATGAAAATATCTCAAAACATTGACAACAGAACAGCCTTTGGCACCTGTAACAGATATTTTCCTGGCAAATGTCATATTTTTAATCCACTTTAACTCTCTGTGGAACAAGAGGCAAATACAAATTGCAAATGAAGGGAAAAGTCCAAACTTTTTTGTAGGTACACTTGAATAAAGGTCAATTTTATTTCAAGAGTCAGTCTCGGGATGACCTGTTTCATTTAAGGCATTCTATATGTTTCTGGATGGGATGACAAGGTATGACAGTGGAGCTGACAGCTCTATTAGCTGCAGAAACAGGACAGCTGAAAGCTGTTGTATCACCTCTGAATAATGAGCTGGATTTCAGGATGCAGCCAGATTCTTGCAGGACAAACCACAATGTGACAGGTTAGTGGTAGATGAAGCAACAGAACCTGAGGACTTCTTTTATATCCAGGGCCTTTACTAACATATCTACTATAGATAGTGCAAAAAAGACAGGACAAGTCCTGCATAAGACCTGCAGGGTCAGGAGAAAGCAGATTTCAGTGACCTTCAAAAGGCTTCCTGGGCAAACTTTTAAGCAAGATGCTGTGGGTGTAGTCATCCCAGTGTTTTCCCTGGCAGTACTCCAGTCTAATTTATCTACAGGTCAGGTTCTTTATTTCTCATCTTTCCCTTCCCTCTTGCAGCACAGCTATGGGGTCTGAAGTTAATGGCTCTAGTGGTGCAGGGGGAGATTTTGTCCCAGGTTCTGCTCCAGAATCCTTCCTCTGTCCCATTACAATCAAGCAAGGCAAGACAGGAGTCCCAGGGAGGAGCCAGGCTGTGTCCCTACACCCTGGCATGCTGCAGGGATGGGAGCAAGTCCATGTGTAAAGGCACTAGTCTGTGATGATCAAATGCAGTTATACCAGAGTCCGAGTCAAGGCTGGTGTTTGCCCACAGCCAGGAAGCTCTCTGTTTGGGAATTACTGGTATTCAGTGCATTCAAACCCCTGTGGTTTTACTCCTATTAAAGCATGCACTTGAATTATAACAAGCAATCCAGACATGGGCTGCTGCTAGGCTTGGCTAAAACATTGGCAGTTGCTCTTTTTGTTTCTTCTTGCTCCTTTAGTTGTAGAAACCTGCTTCTTCCAAGTTCTTCCAGAGAAATGCTTAGACTGAAGAAATTTCTTCCCTCATCTTCCCTTTCTTTTCCTGTGAAAAGGAATGGTAATAATGATCAAAGAAGAAATTTTAAACATAACAAAACCCCAAATTATATTTGTTTTGGTCGTGGCATGGTACTGAAAACATGATTCACTGGGAGGGGGAAAAAAGGGATAAAAGGAAAAACAGCCAAGAGAGTCAACATGTTTTAATAGATATTTAGGCTACTAGTTTTGTGGAACAATGGCAAGGTTTTGGGGGAAAGGTTTTAAACCTCTTTTTATTATGTATTTAATAGATGGCAAAAGTCAAGAAGGGATCAGAAAAAGGCTCCCTATTAAGTGCAAGCACAGAAGCAGACACACAATAGGCTTGGGGACAATATTGTCTGCCATATTCCTAACTCAGATTCTTGTCAGTGCTGCAAGAGAGTGAAAATCCTTGTAGGATTCTTTACATTCTTTCATGTAACATCTCTCAGCAGCTGTTCTCTCCCTGCATTAACACAATTCCCAACATATTAAATAATAATAAAAAAAAGTTATTTCCATTGTTTAGCTTATAACTTAAGTCCAAAAGACACAGAAGGGTCTTCATTTGTTAAATGGTGAAAATAAATTTAATGGGGAAGCAGGAGGTGCTACTGGTTACCTTTCAACTATTCTCTTACTGGATGTACTAAATATACTCCCCCAACTTACTTGCTGATGGAGAGTACTGGAATTGCTGTATCTCTGCAGAGAAAGAAGTGCAAAAAAAATTGCATGTCAGCCTGAGAAGAGCAGATATGGAAAGTGTTCCATGGGACTAAAGAGTGACAAGAAATTCAGAAGCTGCAAGACATTAACAAGGTGCACTGATTTAATTAGCCAGCATTTATCATGGCAACCAGGTGAGACGTGCCCATAACAGTGACGGCCTGAAGGTCACACTCACATGTAACATTTCTCCTACACCACACAAATGTCCTGCTGTAAAGACCTGTTCTACCCAGGCTTGGAAAGAAGTCATTGAAAAACAATTTTGAAAAGCTACCACATGAACAATAAAATTATATGTGTTGTAATCAGGTCCATTCAATGCCTTAATAATGTGCAGTTTCTGGATCCCCAATGTTTATTGGACTTAAATGTGGGAAGTAAACAGTAAGGACTAATTTTAAGAGTGTTATCTGTAATAGAGTCAGAATCATCACGTTGTAAGACATCCATGCCTGTCAGTCTTTTCTGCCTACTGTGTCTTGCCTGCTCATTATTCAGGAAAGAACTTAAATAATGATGAGGCTCTGAAAGAATTCTCAGTAGCAAAAACTTCATAAGGGCTCATTTATGGTCTCAGCTATATAGGGGTAAGACTCAAGTACCCTGATGAAGTGAAAAGAGCTCCTGGGGACACATTCTAGCATAAATGGGGGCTTAATTTGGCCCTAAATTAGAATCCATTTGTCATGTGGAAGCTCAGATATCCAACACCATTCAGTGCTGCCCCTCTGACACTGGATAGTTTTCCGGTTGAAATTTCCTTACATTAGTAAGGAAATTATTATTTTTTTAATTATGTTTTTAATGTAATTTTCTTTTTCATTTTCTGACTTACAAACCATTTTAGAAACACTTACAAAGTGTTTTGCAAGTGTTTATATTTGTTTCACTTTTTAAGCAGTGCATGGGTCTGTTAACCTTTCCTAACCATGTGTTTGTTTAATTGAATCTCCTATTTTTAAAAAGACATAATAGGAACCATGTTGATTAATTTCCTCATCCATCTTTCCACCAGAAAGAACTAGAAAGGCATCCCAGGAGCACATACCTTCCACAACTTCTATGTGCTGGTCTGAAAGCTCAGCTGACCACATGAACCCTCGACCAGGGGAACTTCAGCTACAGTGCAACAACTCAAAACTTTGCAAAGCAAAAGCCCTCCTGCTTTTCATAGGGTGGGAATGTGTTCAGCACGGACACCTACACAAGTGACCATCAGTGTGGGGTTGGATTTGGCTGCAGGGACTTCTGCTTGTACACCTTTTGGATGCCTGAGTTGCACAAGGATGTTGGAAATTAGAATCTGCTCACAACATTTCCAGTGAATCTATTTCTGCTGTATTTAAACTGCCTTGGCATCGGTTGCCCAGGAGAGCCAGTCTGAGGGATTTTTTGTGTTGCAGAGAGAAAGGGGTGTTATGTTGTTCTGGCTCTGTTATGTGCAGAACATGAGTTAAAGCCTAGTTCTACTTCTTCTGCCTTCATCTCCCCCACCCCTTGCTTGTTACCTTTTAAAGTTTCCTTCGGGGTAATTTAAAACATATTGTTTTTAAATTTAGCGCAGTACTAAAGGACCATTCCTAGCACAAAATGGCCAAAGTAATTTCCCAGAGAAGCCGATGTCTATCCCAGAGGTTAGAGGTCTATGTTCCTGCTGACAAAAGAGTTACAGGCTACACAGACATCAGAGTATTTGCATGGTGCATGAACAGCATGAAAGGGAAAAGCCTGCATAGGAGGGGTTTAGTGAGAATGCAGGCAGTCATCAGGGCTCACCGAAAGAGTTCAGCTTTTAGCTTGCTACCCTGCTTCATGTAGTATTTGCTGTTGGACCCTGCCTTCTTCTTCATGTGCTATTTCTCCTCTGGGGTACCATTAGTAAGGCAACATCAGCAAATAAGTGAAATTTTGTCAGATACCATCTACGTGGGGTACAGGACATTTCTCTGCCTGCATCTCTGTTAACCCTATATTACATACCCTTCCTAATGACCTGTAGGATGTTCAGCCCAGCTAATATGATGAAACTCAGATTATACAAAAATAGCACATACTTGAGAAGTCACCTCTTTATGCTTCCGCCGGTGGCAACAAGGGTAGACAGCATCCCTCCTGGGTCTTAGCAGCTGCCTGTAAAAGAAGGGACACCTCTGACAATTTATCTGAGCATCTGAAGTGTAGCTTTTCCACTTTGGAAAAGGGGTCTCCTGAAATACCTTGTAAAGACAGGACTGTCCCCGCTTCTGCAAGGCAAATGTTAGATCTGGGTGTTAGACTGGATTTACATCTAATCCACGCTCCTTTATATGAGGCAGGAAATTCCAAATCTCTCATCAAAGCAACACACATACTGCATAACCCCTTTATTTGTTGTTTTTCAAACAGATGGATTAGGACAAAACAAGCAGCAGCACATGTTTTAAGAAGATTAATATTACATTAATGAAAACTCTGGGAGAGTAAAAATGTCCTGCTGCAGTTTAACAAAAAGCAGAATTTCCTAGACTTGCATGAACTATCGGCTCATTGGCTAATATAGACCTGCAGTCTGCTTGCTGAAGAAGCCCAGCTACTCTGACGATCTCAAGAAAAAAACAATTGCATCTACAATAAACACCCTGGGATCCTGAAAAACACGGGAAGATATCAGCTGCTGTTGAACACAGCAGAAATAAAACAGTAGTGAAACTAATAAATACATACAAACAGGTTTAAGGTGTCCTCTTTAGAAACACTATCCTATGAGTTAAAGATCTGAAAATTTAGCTTTTAGCAGCTCTGGCAGACAAGGAGCCAATACAAGTACCTACCCATCTCCCCTGTGTAAGTGCTTCACTTCTTGTTCCTAGCTACATAAATCAAAGGCAGGGTAAATGCATTACGAGTTAAGAGAAGGAAATAATATGATCTCCTAGCAGACACTAGGAGCAACAGCTTTCCACTTATGTGTCAAAATGCCACACAACTATTAGTCTGGAACAAGATACCCCTTTCTTTAGAAGGAGTCTGTAGCAAATCAATATTTCATCTACTAAATCCTTGACTTCTTAGCCTAAAACTCACAGTCTTTTAACATGTTTCCCCTCATAATATCTCTTTCAAGACTAGCCTGTGCTTTTCTCTCATTTTGTAGGCACAGATAAAAGACAGAGCTACAGACAGGTACAGATGCACAAAGAGGAACAAAGTGTCCAAATCCCAGAGTGCCAGCCACAAAGCCCCAGGATATCCAGTTACACTGGGCAAAAGCCATCATGCTGAGAGAAGGAAAAAATCTCTATTCTGATATAATTTGACAGTGAAGAAGGGTGAACAGAGTCCATATAGATACTCCCGATATGTGAAAACTACCTCAGGATGGTGGATACACCTAAAAGTGGGATACAAATGGATAATACAACATTTGACCATGTTGTCCATATTTTGTGCTCACAAATCAGTTTTCTTTTGACAAGACTCATTTTTCACAGCAATATCTTTGTCTCCAAGCCTTTGCCAAACAGTTATAACTTCAGTGCATTTGGGGATACATTTAACAAAATTGGCTTTTGCAGAAGTGAGATGCTACCAAAGCAATGCAATTCTGAAAAACAAAAACACAGACGGAAAGAGAAAAGCTATCTTGAAAAACCAGTGAATATGGCCCGCAATTTCCTAATAAAATGCCCCAGTGCATTGTTGCTTGCCTATTATTCTTTTTATGAATTACAGGAAAATAAAATTACCATAATTTTGCAAACTGTGCAACATCATTTCATTATAAGGAAACGAAGCCAGAATTGTGCTTTATTATCATGAAATTATGTCACTATTAAGACTGCTCTAATGTGACCTTTGATTTTGAATTCTTTATGAAATCAGATGCACAAAATACTGACATAATGAGCCTGGTCTCTGAAGTTGTTTCAGAGGCTGTGTATAAACATATGACAATCTCAGTATTCCTTAATGCTTCCCTCTACATAATCAAAAACATTTTCATATACATCATCAAACACTTACACCCATGCTGAGACTGTGTGACTAAAACCTCAAGGCGGAAAATACCAAATTTAAACTTGCGTGTGTCCCTTTGTCCATTACTGTATAATCTTTGATTAGAGGATCATATTAAATTTATAACTAATAATAGCTTGGATTACCTTCTGCAGCTGTACATATGGCATTCCTGTGCACTTGTTGTGCATGCATTAGGGTAAAAAAGAACATGATATGTTATAATATATAAACGATATTACTAATATGCAGAAATTCTGCTCATTCATGTGTTCTTCCCCTCATAAAGCCAGGCCACTACCACTAGCAGGCTTATGTTGAAACAAGGCTAACTTGACATGGGTTGCTGCTTGAAATGGGCTTAAGCAACACATTTCTAGTTGGTGATGGTAGGCAGAGGAATGCAGAACATCCTGGCAACAGACCAAGCAGCCTTTGGCTGATCAGTGGAGCCTGCATTTGAGAAACACTACTAGTGACAGAGAAAAAATTGTGCTGTGTATATTTTTTAAACATAGCTTGGAGATTTCCTTCCAACTAGATTTTAATAAAACTTGTCAGTGACCTAACACCTGCTGTCTGTGCTGCTGTCTCATGGAGCTTTGAATCAAGTCCATGATACCAAAGTCCTCTCTTCAAGACATCTGAAAACTGGACTCAGGATAGCTATTGCACCTCCCACAAGAGAAAAGCTTTTCACAGTGGCCTCTTCACTTATGGAGGGACCTCACACAGGAACTCTGGACCATGGCAAATCCAAACACCTTCCGCTTCCAGGCACGCTTCTGCCACTCACCTCTTCTAAGAGTCACCAAGAAGGTCTCACATTTAAAACAAGCAGGCGACTGCTCCATCCTCACCCCCACAAGATCACGACAACAGGCACTTGGCACCTCCTTTCTGCAGAGGGCAAGGGTGGGTCACACCTGCGAGGTTCTACCGGTGTCACAGAAGGCACAAAGCTGCTCCGACACGGCGGCGCTGACAAACTCCCACCACGCAGAGTGACGGATCGGGAGAGCTCGCAGCTAAAAACAGCTTACACAGGATACAGTGCATTATTATTAGCCCGCGATGTAAGTAACGTTACATATGGGAAAACCAAAGCACAGATCTGTCAAAGGTCTGTCAAGCATCTCTTCAAAAGTTCTACACTCAGGCAGGAAAAGTTTGAATCTCCCAGGCCCTGTCTATAGCCATGCTATAGACACAGCTATCAAAGCTGTAACATCAAGCATCCAAGCTCAGGCCAGCAACACTTTCCATTCCAATACTGGAATATGACCCTTGTCTTGCTCCCACTCCTACAACTTGTTCTCAGTTTATCATCAGGCTGTGTTTGGTACTCACAGCAGAAGGGATGGACTGTAACACTGTGTTTTTAAAAGAGAATTTGGTCATTAGAATCCCAATCTTTTTGTACCAAACGTTAAAATTAACAAACCACTCTGTAAGAAAACAAAACAAAACCACCCCAAATTGACCAGCAACCCAGTGCTAAATAAGAATGACATAATCTGCAATCTTTACCTAATAGCTCAAGTGTATAATACTCCAACATCTCTCTACCACAGCAGGGGGACTCCATTCACTAGAGCATTAGTCTTTCATGCATGGTCAGGAACAAGTACTGCCCAGCAAGTGTCAGCAACAGCTAAAGGGCTGATCCTGCTTAGTAGATCAGTCCTGGCACAGGGCTCAGGAGGACAGCATCAAGACCCTGACTCCTGCTGAGGTCTGAAATGAACTCCCAAGGTTCAAACCCTCAGCAGAAACCTAAACAGAAGTAACTGGCTTGAGGCGATAGTAGCTCTGCCTATAAGCTGATCTTATTAAACATTTTCACTAGTGACCATAGCAGAGAGACATGGTCCACTAGAAATGTTATAAGAATACTTGCTGATGTGACAGCCAGAATCATCATATAAAGATGAGGATCAGAAAAACTAAGGAAAGGATCAACACACAAAGCATGAGGTCATGAACTTATGAAATAATCAGATTCTTCTGCTGGAGAATAATGGCATTCTTTAGGTCTCCACAGCTGGAAATGGAAGGGAAGAAGAGCTGGGGTGAGCCAGCGTCCAGCAGACTTGAGAAAAAAGAGAAGCACTCACAAATGCATGACGTGAGGTGCTCCCAAAAGAAGTAAGAAAGCATTAATGTCTCTTTGCTGAGATCACACCTCATGAACAATTTGCTCACTCCCACACAATGGAGATTAATTCAAGCGGGCACAGACACAGAATTTGGTAGAATGCCAAGTTTATCTTAGGGAATAAAACCATTAATAAAATTAACATTAAGGAGATAGAATTGTTCCCTAAGAACAGAAGAAGGTTTAAGAACCCAGGAGGGAAGCTGCCTATATTAAAGAAAGCTGTTGGCACAACAAACAGGTGCAATATAGCCAGGGATACACTTACCTCAGAAATCAGAAGATTCCTATCAGAAGAATGAGACTCTGGGTCAGGTTTTCAGTAAGGACAGCAGGATAAAAAAACCCAAAATCAAACAACTGATCAATTTTAGGGTGGATCAGGATACGGAAGTAGTCATATGAGAGAGAACCATGTGGAAGAGTGCCATCTATAACAGGCGATTGGGTTTATGGGTTGGAAAAGTCTCACAGGTTCTGAATTCCAGGCCTTTCAAAAATGCTTTAAAATTATGTTCTATGGCCAAAATAAAAATTAATTCTAATAATGTAACATTTGCCTAGTAGAGTAGGAGAACAAAATCCACTTTAAAATGTGAAATGATACACCAAAAAACAAATAGCCCATGTGAGGTCTTTTTACTTACTAGTCTTCTCGTAACCATAGCAACAAATTGCAATTAGTTTCTACTTCAAAGAAAAATTATCTTCATTTGGGGAAAGCTAATATACTTTTGTGTAAATGATAACTCTTGTTCAGCAAGTGTCAAAATCTGGAAGCAGAAGAAGGTATAGATTGTAATGCATTCACTAATAAATCCACAGGTAACTAGAAACATTTTCAAAATAAATCAGCGTTACCATACAACAAGATGTTCTTTTGCATTCATGTGATCATTGAAAAAAAATCAGCCTAGGAAATATGTTTTCATTTGCAAATTATGATGCCAATTCCAAAAACCACAGCTTACTGAGATGTTTCTTTATATGCCTGTTGCAATCTAAAAAGCACTTTTAAGGACAGAATAAATGTCTCTTTCGGGCAGGCTGTTAATTTATTTTCCCCTCTCTGCATCTCACAGAGCCCTCTGCCGCATGATGTTCCCCATCCTCTGCGGGGCTCACACCTTGTTTACCTGCACAGAAAACTGCCTGAGTCCTGGAGCTGTGTTTGCTGGATCGGAACAGACACTGCTCCTTGTGCTCCCGAGATAAGAGGTTGCAACAGTCAAGCTGTTTTTTGTGCATCTCAACCACAAAATATGACCTTAATAATTACTGTGATTCAACTAAAGCAGCAACGCATATCTTCTTCCCAATAGTCATAAATTTAAAAGGCGCTCTTAATTCAGTGCATTTTCGTCTTGCTTCAGGTGTTTGAGAATATTTATTCCAACAAATTCACAAAACCTCCTTTCAGCAACAAAGCACAAGCTGTAAATTGTCCCATACCTCAGTTTTCTTTCAAAGCTCAGACAAAGGATTGTTCTTGCCCTTTCCATATTATATCCACATAAATCAGAGCCCGGTAAAGGACAAGTCAAGTAATCTGAGCAAACAGCCCACACTAACTATACAACTGGATTGTTGCATGTCATGCTTCCCATTAGTCACAGATAGGAACTAGAAACTTCTGATGAGGTTGACAGGTTCTCAAGAAGTTGAGAGAAGCCGTTGCATCATGGACGTATTCGATAAGCCTGTTAATCTAGGACTCCATCCTGCAGAGCTGATAGAGCACTGACTGAATTTCTTTCTTCCCTCTTCATGTTTTACAGCCAAAGTCCTTTCTCTGCAGGAAGGACACTTGTGAGCTGTGCAGAGCCCTCTCATTATGATGGTTCAGTGATGGAACTGAGTCCATGTCTGTCCAGATGTGTTCTCATGCTTTTCTCAGACATTATCAGCCCTGTTTCTATCTATGTGCCAACTCAATTCTATATTCTGAAACAGGACTGACAGGGGAAGACAAGAGACTTCATCTCCCTCCTGTTACACTGAACATCATTGGCTGATATAAATTGGCAACGGCTCCATTTAAGTCCAGACAGCTACCTCAGCTTTACCATGTTTGATGGGCTGCCCTTCATCTGTGTAACTCAGTTGATGGCCACACAGGGGCTTTTTTCCCAGCTGCACTGCTGAGAAAATGACCTTGTTGCTGATGGGAAAGTGTGAGTCTTATGATACAGTCATGGTTTTAGAAGCAAGGAAACATATGTAGTAAAAGACATGATGCCCAGCCCACTGGGGTTGTAATAATCCAGTGTCAGCAACAAAGGTGTAAAGTCTGTTTCACAAGCCCCTCGCTGTGGTGCTGCCACAACCGCGTGGCAGAGCCCATCTGCAGCTGTGCCATCCTGCCCATGCTACAGAAAACCCAGTTATCACAAAAGAAGGTAAATAATTAAATGCTTTGCAGTCTTGAGGAAGTGATTAAAAGCATGTAAGACAGATTTATAGATGTTTTATAATTTGAAATTAAGTTTTCTATTATTTACACTGACAAATTGATATGCATTTATATCATCACTGAATATAAGCAGGTAGAAGAAGCATCTGTCACTAAGAACACAGAACTGACCTGCACAATCCACGTCTAAGACAACTGGATGGGAATAAAGCCTGTGGCAGTGAGACAATAGCATTACTGCTGTGTTAAAAGAACACCAGCCAAACACACTGAACCAAAGACCCATGGGATCTGGATGTAGCAATTGCTACCCACAGTAAGAGAAATGCCATGTTATTCCACACTTAATATCACACTCAGGTATTAGAAGACACAGATGTTGATCCTGAGTCATTTTCATGCGGACCTGAAAAATTTCTGATATTCTGTGAACGTCAGCAAATGCTCCCTGGTATCTGCTATGAGGCAATTCAGCCTGCTCTGAATGAATAAAGTGAAGCTGTTTTGAAAGACAAGAATTGCTCAATGTCTCTATAATTTGTTCATCTGCAGATTCTGCAGTGCTTCCACGACAGTGATTCACTGGTAGCAAAAAAACCCATGGAGGTAAACCAAAAGGAATGAGGTTGATGAGCTAAAGCAGTACCTCGAACAAGTTACTTGTCTTCTATAATGGAGTGCAGTCAGCTAGGAGAGGAATGATAGGACACAAAGTCTAAAATGGAAACCAGAGTGATGTTCTGGAGGAACAAAGATGAAGGTAGCAAAACAAAAAGAAAATTACTGGGAAGCATTTGCATTTAAACCCAGAATGTCTGAGAGTAGAATCATCTATTGTAAATTTTAATTAAATTGTTCCTTGTATATGAAAGTTTCTCTACACAGAAAAGTAAGACGGAGGTAAGCTAGAACTTGCCCTTCACCTCACAGAGTACGGCAAGTACAGCTTCTGATTAACCAATTTGTTATTATTATTCAGTTTATCCTAACCTAGTCTAGCAGGGATTTAAACAAAGCTAGATAGCCACCCTAATTTTGGAATTAAAATAACCCCACTGCGACTTATTTTGGTATGCCAATTTACTATTCCAGTTAAATGGTCACCCTTTATAAAAGAAATAGCAAGCCCTACACAAATGTAATTGCCCTGGGACCCATTAATGACAGCAATAATATTGTTGTCTGTCATTGCTAGTGGCAAGTACAGTACTGGTCTGACAGACAGGCATGTTTTCCGCATCACAGCAATAGCCAGCTTTATAATTCAGTAACATATTAGAATTAAAGCTGACAGTTTTAATATCTTCTTGGTGTCATACAGCATTTGGTAACTGCACATTAGGAAAGAATGTATATCTCAGTTAATGCAGGTTGGGAATTCTTGACATCATTGATTAATTATTATTACTTCAGGACTAACGTTGTGCTTGGTACTACAGAAAGCAAAAATTTAGACAGTTTCTGCAGTGAGAAATGCAGACTGAAAGAGATAAAAATGCTGGGGAGAGAGGGCAAGCGATAAGAAGAACCAAGTATTTTGTAAGGGCACAGGTTCTAGGCCAGCCCCTATCTTGGTACTTGCTTTTCCATCTTCGTGGAGATGCTGTCTGCACACTTCAAAACTAAACAAACTTTCTGTTATGGTTGTATCCAAACATGGCATTTAGGCTAGACTATGATGTACCCCTAACTCTGGATGCAAAGCAAATAACAAAGTAACTAATTGTACTTTGCACTTACACAACTTCTCAAAATGCTGATGTCAATAAGCAAACAACAAAATAAAGTATCGTGCTATTCAACAGAGAGAGAAATGGAGGCAAGAGCAGTGGGAGGCAAAGGCCAAGGAAGAAGTCATGAGGGGAACTCAACAGTCTTTCTAAACATAAGTCCATTTTTTATAAGAGCCCATGGTTCACTGCAAAGATAACAAAGGTCGCGTTTTGCTTTTATAAAGCAGAAAGATTTCAAGAAAGTGTCAAATGAAGCTGTCAAACCTCAAATCCACTACGGGCTCAGTAGGAAAGGCAACATAAGAAATAGGAGGGGAGAAAAAAGACCCAGTACAGTTGTCTTCAGAAATAGGAGTTCTGAATAACATATTGTCTGGTACTAGGAGAACACATGATCATTTATTTTCTGAACATGGCCAAATAAATCTATTTTCAAATGGAAAGACATCTGAGACAATTATATATTATCATATGTGGTCTGATATTTTCCAGTAATTTCAATAGTTAAATGTCTGTAGAGGTCTCAGAGCTAGAATCAAGGAAGGGGGGAAATGACATCAAATGTGTCAAATTGCTGGTATAGACAAACATGCAACTATGGCCACTGAGAACATGGGGAAGGAAAATGTCCCCAAATGGGAGGGCAGCTAGGACAGAGAGATTTACTCTTTTTCTTTTGGGGATTTCACAACTTTATTTCCAATTATGGTGGATCAACCCTGGCCAGCAGGTAAGCACCCATCCAGCTACTCACTCATGCTCTCATTCCTTTACCAGCATTAAAGAGAACAGGAAGAAAAAAGCAAGAAAACCTGTGAGTTGAAAGACAGTTCAATAAATGAAGAGGCAAAAAAAAAAAAAATCAAACAAGAATGGAACCAAGTGATGCAAAGGCAGTAACTCATCACCTCCCACAAGCAGACCAATGCTCAGGTATTCTCTGAGCAACCACAAACTTGGAAGACACCCCTCTCCCCGTTTCTTCCTCTGCCACCACTTTCACTGCCATGCTTGATGCTGTATGGTACAAGATATCCCCATGGCCAATTCACACCAGCTGTCCCTGCTGTGTCCCCCCACTAACTTCTTGCCCTTCTTTACTGGGGAAAGTGGGTGTAGAGTGGGAAGTAAGAGAAAGTCCAGCTATAGTCAAAATATTGATGGTGGAGCCACTGTTGAAGCCACAAACCACAGAACCATAAGGGCAGTTATGAAGAATGTTGCTCCATACATGCAAAACAATAACAGGGGCCATTTAAAGAGGCTGAGAAAGATTTTAAACCTAGAATATTTTGGTGTGATAGAATGATTTCCCCCTGCAAATTGCTCAGTCATACTCTGGGAATTTGAAACTGTCACAGAAATTAGGCAGAACAAATGGTAAACTAATTAAGAAAAAATATTTTATTCATAAAATGACTCAACATTGGTGCGTAGACAAAATATCTTGGAGCTAGATAATTTAGTCCCTCAATACAAAAGTCAGAATAATTTTGTTCTTCCTTCAATACCAAAAAATAAAATAATAACAGAAAAATTATATCCAGAGTGGGTACTGTGAGGCCTCAGCTACTTGTCTTTGGATGTGTTAAACCCAGGTGTCCAACACTTCATAGGATCACTTCCTATGTTAGGATCATTTAATGAGTAACGGGCATGTGAACTTTCCTTGAAATAATAACTATTCCAAATAACCATAAAACCTTGATTCTCCAAAACATTATCCATTTTTTAAAAATCTACATATGGTGCAGGAATGCAGAAACTGTCTTCCTTCACTCTCAAGCAAAGAAGTAGACCTTAATGCAGAAACAATATACATGATAAATATGTAAGTTTTACAAAAAACACATTTTATGTTTTAAAGCTGAACATCTAACTTCACCAGAACAAGGAAGGTAAAGAACCCACATTAGTATCCACGACATTTTAAAACATTTGCTACCAGTTGTGAACTTTCCTAAGGATATACACATTGCTATCAAACACTAATAAAGGTAGTACAAGATACACAGGGAATTTCCTTTTGGCAGTGAAGACATCATAATAGTCATCCCAGCTGGATGTCAGAGGAGTGACAGGTAAGTCACTCATAGAATGACATCTAAGAATGCACTGGATACAAAAGTCAATTCTGTCTTTGGTTTTGAAACACATTCAGATATGAAGAATACATCCATCCACCCCACCCCACCCCATTTTCTTTTGTATTGCCAGTGAATTTTCTTCCAGAAGTCACACTATTGGAAGTTATCTGTACACATTTCTCCTGAAAATAAACCTGACAATAATTTTCAACACAGGTATCATCATTCTTCACATCTTCAAAAAGGCAACCTATAAAAGGAAGCAAAAACAATACTGTGATTAGTTTCAACACTGCAGGCAAAACAAAGATGCTTCTTTGTATCAACAGAAATTACATATTATAATAATGTTTTTACTTAATAACACACTGATGTAATGAGAAAACAGAGGCTGTATTTGAAAGAAGTGTTGCTTTTCCACCTCTTCAATACCTAACCTGTCTCCTAAAAATTCCCAAACTTTCTCTTTTTGCTCAAGCACTGCATGTGTTGCAGAACTACAACGTTTTTCCCCCAGAATAACAAAGCACAAAGTGTTTATTTCATCTAACTTAAAAGGCTATTTGACAGTATTTTGAAACTAGCTTAGATTAAATCTTTGATACATTCCCTGTTTCCTGTTAATATTAGTTTGTTTGAACAGTGCTGTCCCTGTAAGTCATATCTTGATTCCAAAGTCACGATGAAAAGTTCAAAGTCATAAAGAATAACGCCTTACATTTTGAAATAAACAAGAACCAAAATCCTACCCGAGGGGAGAAGACAAATACTTGTATATGATCAGAAGATAGCAAATGATGTACCTCTTCTCTTTAGTGCACTAAGTGAACTGTCTAACAGCTATTTAGAGGGAAGGTGATCAATCAAATATAAGAGACCTATAGGATTTCTGCTGTCCCAAACTCATTTGTTCTTGGTCACGTGCATGCAGCAGTTTCTCCAGTATAGTTTTGGTTTTGTTTAGCCTTCTTCAGGATCTGCAGGATACTAATGCAGAAAGTTAAGTTAGCTGACTGGAAATGACACATCCAGATTCTTATCTGCCAAGGAGATTGCTTCACATATTTTTTGCTGATCACAAAGACAGCAAAACAGATGTACAGATGCCATCACAAAAACACAAGAAGAAAGAAAAAAAAAATGACTACCAGGTTACACAACTGTCTTCTGAAAAGATACAACCTGTTTTTCCTACCCGATGAAAAACATACAAGAAAGCAACTTCTGAGACAGACACTTCCTCTTCGTTCTCTGCAAGAACTTTCAACTGTTACTTAAGTGGATATTTAAATTACCATCAATTACAACTTTGGATTTTCAGAGCTGACCCTCAATCACCACTCTACTCGATGCTGTGACTGAAGAACTCATGAAGCATGATCAACCAGAAGGAATTGGATGCAAGCATAAAATATCACTGAGTATTCAGAACAGAGTTAAAACACTCATTTTGGATCCTGTAATCAAAGTATGTTTAAGACAGAGTTATATGTCTGCTATAAAGGATGCAAAAAAAAGCACAATTTTTAACATATCTAAGATGCTTCTCAGAGAATCAGTCACACAAAGAATTCATGTCTAAATAACACATCTACAAGGCATAAATGGGACATGACAACAATTCTTGGTTAAGAATAGAAAAAAATCATGCAATCTCACTTCCTGAACTCTTTCACTACTCCAAGACTAACCACAATAACCCAGTAGAAAACTGCAGTTACTGCATGGAAGGGTTTGTACAGACAACAAAACTGAGATCCCCAAAACCTTCCACAGTTCCAAATCATTCTTTTCTTCTTCTGAACTGGAACTAAAATTCAGAAACAAAAATTTTCATGTCTTATATTAAATATAAGGAAGAAATTCTTTATTGTAAGGATGGTGAGGCACTGGCACAGGTTGCCCAGAGAAGCTGTGGATGTCCCATCCTTGGAAGTGTTCAAGGCCAGGCTGGATGGAGCTTTGAGCAGTCTGGTCTAGTGGGAGGTGTCCCTGCCTGTGGTGGGGGGTTGGAACTGGATGGTCTCTAAGGTCCCTTCCAACCCAAACCATTCTATGATTGTATGATTTAATGAACATACATTTTCAAAAATATCTATAGGAAAACCTTGCCAGCAAACAGCTGGCTGGCCAGGGTGGAAGTTGGCCTGCTTTCCCATGAAAACCTCATCACACTGACACATTCCCACAGAGTATTTTCATCAGCATTTTCCAGCGGTAAGCTGCTACAACAAAATAATTTCTGTCAGCTCAACCAAGAGGCATTGTAAAAGCCACAGACTGCTCATCATATAGGGAAATTTATCCACTATGCCAAAGATTCCCACCCTCAAAGACAAAATATGAAAGTAAAATCAATATGCTTGTCACCTCTCTTATGATTTAGTTGCTCAGATGAATAGAGACAGATACATAATTATTAGCAAATGTAAAATCTGACCTCTGTGGAAGAGTCACAACTTATACAGGCTAGGGATGAAACCCTGGCACTAGTCAAATCAAAGACAAAACTCACATTGACTTTAACAATGTGAGAGATTTGTTTTTCCATTGCAAAGAAAAAATAGAAAAATCAAGAAAAGCAATAACCATCTCAATACACAAGACTCAAAATTTTAAGCAGATTTTTCTACCTGAGATTGCAGACTCCTTTGCTACACAGTTTTGAAGTGCCATTAGAGTGGATCTATTTGTTTAATTTGACTGCTTGCTATATTTTATAATGTATGAAATACACTTTTCCTCTCCTTTGAGAGAGTTATTTGCAACATTATGTTTCCTAAACTGCTAGGCTCTCCTACTGCCCAATAAACTGAAAAGCAACAAAAGGAGTAATTTATCACTGTCTGTATTTATATTTATGACCAATGTGAATGGAAAGAGGACATTAGATCATCCCTACAGCTGACACACCAGCAAAAAAATCCAGAAATCATAAGCTGTTTAAAAAAACCTGCAACCCATGAAAATACTTGAGAACAAAATCAACTGAAACTAAACCACTTACGAAGTTTCACCTTACCCATCCAAAGTTCATTATGAAGCATATAAAATATTCCTTTATTATAGTGTTACTGGAGATGCAGTTGGAACTCTAAACAGCAGTAAACTGTATGTTGTACAAAATAAATGAATTACTATAGGTTGGGAAAATGGGACTAAGTGGTTCTCCCCCAGTTTTCCATTTACTAGGATATTTTCTCTACATGACAGACAACTGCTGGCTTCTTTCAGCTTTAGTAGCAATGCTTCCAGCAAAGTCTGCACATCCAGTATTTCACTGCCATGAATGCATTTTGAAAGAAAAATAATGTGCCAAACAGTTATCTCATCTACAAAGGTTTATTACTAAACTCAGAATAAAAGCCAGTTCTCTAATCAGTTCTTTATTGACCTTACCTCAGCACATTGTCCCCTTCTTAAAACACTCAGGATAGCCAGTATTAATCCACCCTTACGAACAACTTATGTACTCTACCATCTATACTTCTATGACAGGAGACATTGTTTTTTCCTTTCCTGTCAATTATTTCTGCAGATTTAATCTTACTCTGTCACAGAGTATCAAGTGCACCTCAGCCCTCTATCCCATTAGTTTCCACAGAGCCAGAAGCTGCCAAGACCCCTGGATAATGAACAAACATGAACTCCACATTTTCAAGCATTTTAAGAGATATCAATACAGAGGGAGCCCCAGAGCACTATAGACATATGAACAATAGATATATCTTACAAAACCACTCTTTTGGTAAACAATAAAGCAGGAGCAACTTTGGTAAAATTTCTTAGAGTCAGGACAAGTTAAGAAATACAGGTAGTGACATTCAATTTTAGAAGATATGCTCTCTTGACTTTCTGAGGAAAACCATAGAATGGTTCGGGGTGGAAAGAAACCATAAAAATTATCTAGCTCAAATCCCACTCGCCATGAGCAACCTGGTCAAGTGAAATATGTCCAACACAGGAGTAAAAGGTGAAAGAAGACAGTTGTAACTTCAGAAAATATTTTTAAAACTATGGAGACTTAACAAATTTAGGAGATAAAAGAAGGTGGTTCCAGATGGCTGAAGGTGGTGAAAAGAAATCTCTTCTACCAAGTGCTAACACTAGGTGAGCTGGCAGAGTGGATGACTACTGTAAGAGAGGCAGGAGCGTGACAGAGGCAGCTAAACAACGTATTTTAAAGAAATGCAATCTGCAAGTCAGCAAAGCAAGGAAAAAGCAGTTCAATCTTTGAATCAGCAGCAAGAACCAGAACAGGAGCCAGACCCTTACTTCTACAAAACAGGAAATAAAATGTCAAAAGTTGCATTCCCATGTTGTAGCACAAGCTTTGAAACTGTTATGTTTTTCTCTTTAAAGGAGTCCAAGTGAGTGGTGCATAAAAATCCCTATATGTCTCTCAAAGCTGACAACAAAGGATTTTTAATACCTGTGTCTCTCCTAAGAGCTAAACAAAAGTATGTAGAAGATACAGAATTTCTCTTCAGTTTCAGAAAGGGAATTGTATTTCTGTTTACTCCTGCATAATTATAAAGGAAAATAGTGGGTTGAAAGTAGTTATGTATGCTTCAGTTTCAGCAGAAGAAAATGAACATATTAAATTTCTGAATGCTTCCTGAAATATGACTGCTGTGGTTTTTTCCACTGCACAACAAAGAATAAAACACCACTAGGCTCAACCCTGAATCTTAAACATATAAAAGACAGTTTACTGTTGTCTTCTTTGAACATTAGACCAATTTTTAAACACTATCACACACAGTTCATAATGCTACATTGTGTTTTAGATCAACACAACTTACATGGCTATCTTAAATCATACCTACTGCAACAGACAGTCTGTACATTGACACATACCCACGCTTTAATCCTGCACATGTGCTAGTGTGAAATCAGGCGTGATGAAATGACTGCAGAGGAAACGTTGATTACACACCAGCAAGGCTGCAGCCTACAATCAACATCAAATGCTGGATTTATTTCCACTCAAGGCTGACAGGTAATCAAGCAATGCCATGCCATCCATGTGCACAGGAAGAGAATAACTTTCCCAAAAAGACAAGGACAGCTGTGGGCAGACCTCTGCTCCTAGACCCAGCTGTGCTGGATGATAATAATCTCACAGGCGCTAGGTGTCCCTTTGCTGCAAGTTACCACGCGTTTCTCTTCACAGAAGACCAGTTCAGAGTTTCTGCCTAGTGTCTGGTGAAATCAGACTGATACATCAAACTCTGGCCTCTGGTCTGCACTAAATGGATTTATCCTAGAAACAAGAAAATAAGGGCTTGCACAAACAGTTCTACCAGCAGATCACAGGGGAGAGACTAATCTCAGGTGGAAATGAGAGTGAAAAGCTGAGAATAGTGGTTTTTTCCACATGTACAGATGGATTTGAAAGATAACATATACTCAAAGCCTCAGACCAGTCTAATTCACATCCAGATTTGTATTGCCAAATGTTGACAAATGTTATGGCTAGTGCTAAGTGTTATGGCTTAAGCTTTAATAACTACAGCTAGTACAACTGCTTGTGTGGTTGCAATTACAGTACAGTCAAGATGCCCTGTACATAGCATAGACTTCTACCTTGGAAAAAGAATCAGAGAAAGTGATATAAACATGTTTGTGTGAATATAACTGAACCCACATATCCCTTATCCCCGTACTTAATAATGTACTAATACCAATACAGGGACAATGTGCATAAACAGACAGAGAAAGCCATAACCCTGCATGTCTCACTCCTGTAAAATAAAGACAGATTACGAGTGGGAGGATTAAAGCATCTGCACCATGTCTAGGTCCCAGCTCTATAAATATTTGATTTCTGATAAAGTCTGCAAGATGTTTGGTGTTGCCACAGGTCTGAAAAGGGACAGAGAAGTTACAAAGGAATAAGGCCTTTCCCAGAGGGGAAAAAGTGTTCCTTTCATTCCTGCACCACCACCAGAAGCAGTGACAATTCATAACTATTACCATTATCCTGTGGATTAGCAACTACATGCAATGGCTGATTATAAATAGCCACATTAAATCTTAAGAGTTCACCTGCCTACCCACACCATACAGTTTATATATTTGTTATCACCTAAAATCTGGGATCAAGTCTGCTGATGCACAAATACCCTGTTCCGGAAATACATTTTGGCACCAGTGTGAATGAATGGACACAAAGCAGATGGCATTAGATGAGCAGAGACGTGAGAGAACATTAACCGCTATATTTACACTTGCTCCCACTGAATCCAGAGACCCATAAAAAAAGCAGCTGTCTTTTCCAGACATGAATGTTACTAAGATGTTGCATATTACCCCCAGATCTCTGGGCTCTTGGGGAGAGCAAAGCCATTTTTAGAAAAAATTGGAGAGTAAAGCATGTTCACTACTAGAAGAATAAGAGGAGCCAGAGACAGAATCATTATGGTTAGAAAAGACCTCCAAGATGATCGAGCCTACCTTGACAGTATAGTATTTACTTGCCCCATAGGACCTCCTGGTAGCCCGCAAACTCACTGGCTACACTCCAGTAACAAAGCCGATCTCTGTTACACTGATGTTTAGTTCTTTTTCTTCTGTACTCCAGGCTCTTGTGATAATAGCTGAACCTTGGGTCACTCGGTGCCTGTTTTTCCTATGGCACGGAGGTCATGGAAATAGACTTGGCTGCTCTAACATCTCCTCCTCAGCCCATCAATGGCAGCCACTTAACACAGCATATCAACAATAAGTGTTTCATGTTCTCTCACATAGGGGAAGTTTCCCAACATGCTTTAAATGCCATGCAGTGAGAAGTCTGGTTTTGAGTACGCACCAGAACATGAACAGAACATGAAAAACTCGTTTATCTAATTACCCTTCCTTTGCATTTTTGGTCTAAGAAAACTAAAGAAACAGCCTGTGCTCATGGCACCACAACTTCATACCACTAGGTTGGTATGCCTTAAATATTTTACTATAGAAACAAAAAATTTCGAACAAAAATGCCTCTAGAGGAATATGAGTCCCTTGAAAAAGTCACTAAAACAATACTACAACAGTACAGATTGACAGAACAGATACAGTTGTACAGGAAAAATTTCAAATATTTAATCAAATAACAAAACTAATGTATAGGGTCAATCTAGAAGTCTTCATGACTATCACTATCATCCTCAAATTCCAAAGGAGACAGAAACTAAAATACATCCAGAATACTCTCTCAGCCCAGCACAGCAGCACTGTGCTGCACAGGACTATATCATGAAGGCAATAATGAAGCCAACAGAAGCACAGATTGGGGAACCATGCTATCTTGACAAACTAAAACCCTATAAATTGGGTTGAAGGATAAAGGTATGTGGAATGGTAGTTTTGCAGTCTGACCCACTAATCCCAACAGGGCTCAGATTTGGGTATGGAGGAGGGAGCATTCTGTGAAGGACTCTTACCTCACTCACTCCACAGAAGGTCAAGGTCATTCTTTAGGAGATATATCTGCAGGGAATTTCAATGAGTATGTGTTTTAAACATCTTTAAGGTCTTAGAGGAACCATAATTTTGGTCAGTGCTATGCTACCACAGAAGCAGAGGAACAGAGGTGATGACAAAAGCTGGGAAGAACCTGGCTTCAGCAGACTATCATCTGAAGTGTGAAATCCCCCAGAACTCCTAGGAGAAGGCTGGGGAACAGTAAGTCCTCTGCTGTACAATGTGAAAGGCACCGTACATCTGTGGGCTTCCCAGTCTTCAATGCAGGAAGAAACTGATTAGAACACCACTCTGATAAATCACTTCTTCTGTCAAGGCTGGAGAAAATGTGAAACATAACCAAAACAACCCAGCAGAGAATTAGATTCCTTTCATTCAATTTCTAGTGGAAATAATTTCAACCAGAGCAAGGGTTTCCTTCTTTAAATATGATTTCTCAATCTGGTAATGTACCTCCAGAATTTAAGAAATAAACCCATCTATAAATCAGCATGCATTCTCTCAATCTAATCCTTCCTTAAGTATTAATTTCTTACAATAATGAAGCTAGATTTGAAATGTGACAGAGAGAAATGAGAAAAAGCAAGAGATTCTTCCAAAGTACCAGGCTGTGCATGTATCCTGGAAGCTATCACTTTGCTATTGTTAACAGTTGCATGCTGAAACTTGCCGAAGCTTTAGAGAGAAAACCATTCGCAGTTGCAAAAACAGTAGAAAATAAATCACTGCATGTTTTTATTTGATATGAAGACAAGCAATTCTTTAAAATTTGAGATCAAGTAGTTCTTCATGTGAAAAAAGGAAAAGGTTTTTTGGATTTATTTTCTTTCAGGATGAGATGGCTATTAATCTTTTGTTTCTTTACATCTAGAAGCCCCAAAACTTCATGGGTTTATTTGGTTTTCCACCAAGCCTTCCTCATTAGCCTATACTATTTTTATTTCCACTGCAGACATTACTTCTTGTGGTACCCATCATTAAGACAGGCACTGAAACAGCAGTATTATTTACCTTTTCTAGTCTTACATACATTTTCTTGAATGAAAACCAAAATGGGGGATGTAATAGGTTACTAATGTTGCATTGTAATTACTGATACAAAGCGAACTGAGCTAAAAGCCCCATGGAATTTAGGATTTTCTTAGTCAACACCAGATGAAGTTTCGTTTTTACTGTACTAATCACCATGCCAAACTTCAAACTAATCAGACAATCAGAGCAGCACATATGTTTCTGTATCAGGTGGGTTTAAACTGCTGTAGAAACAAATTTGTTTACGCACATATATGCATGGGCAGTTGTGAAACAAACGAGGCACTGCAAGCTGCTGTGCCAATTTACTGCATGCTAGCTGTATCCTAAAGCTAGACACGTGAGGAAATTATAGCCTGGCAGCCCAAACTGAAACACATGATGCAGATTCCAAAACCTTCTTAGCCTTGCTGAAAGGTGTGGCATGAGGCTGAATTGGAGGGGGGCGAGTCTGCAACGCTCTCCAAGCCCTGTACGGGAGTGGGCCATTCTACACTCGCACACACACAGTCTGCTGTCATGGCAGGACTTGCTCCCACAATATTCCCTGAGAGTCACGTCACTCTGTTTTTGCAGTTCTCATGCCACTAGATTTCCTTGCACTCTTGGGAATCTGTTTCAACTGTTCAGAATCAATAACATACTGCTGTATCTTCCCCAGAAAGGAAAGAACTGACACACTGCTGTTGCTGTGGCATTCAGCAACTGCACCTCTTACAGTATTTCAGCATTGAAGAAGAGGATGAAAAAATCCCCGAACAAGGCACTATGAATACTCTGGTGTCTTATAATAAAAGAAAGGTCTAAACAGAGAAATATATGGATTTATTTTGTTGACCATGAAGCAAGTGAATTACAACTAATTCCAGAGAGAATAAATAGGATCAGCTAAGTGACCACATAACCTCTCTTTAACACTGAATCTCCTCTCTCAAAATTAAGCTGATAAAGTATGGTGCATGTCAGGTGTGTTTCACAGCACACTTTTCACTTATGTCTTTGATTAGATGCTGGCTTACCCAAATGTGTGATGTTCTGGTCATTTACATGGCTGTTGCTCTCAATTAGATGCTCTTAGGTCCTATTCTCTGCAACAAAATTTATGAAGCATCCTATCTCACCAAAATACCCTCTTACTCTATTTCAACCCTATTATGTCTTAAAGAAAGGGAAGTGCTAACATATGTGAAAAAGAAGAACTGGTTTTAGGTCTTTGTTGCACAATAACACAGCTGGATTCTAAGCTGGCAAATGTGTCCTTTCCTCTTCTTTCCCTCTCCTTTTAGTCATGAAGTACAGTAGCACACACTAAAACAGAAAAGGGACTTTCAAGTGCTGCATCATCCAAACCAGAAAAATGAATACTATAGTCTTCTATTACCAGCTTAGTTTTCCATCTCAAATGATCTCTTCACCATAAACTAACATTTTCTCTATTATTCCCTATTATTGAATCATTCACCACAGTAACTCAAATCATCTTTCTCCTATTTTTAACCACTACCCCTAACAATTTTTTCTGATTCTAATCAATCCTTCTCCCTTAAACCCACACAATACAACTTTCTTCATGATTTACCAGCCTGTAGTATGTCAGATATACTGCAGTAGGAGATAAAATCTTGCTCACAGTTTCTCCAGGAAATGCAAGATTACTACAAAAATAGTTATTTGTTTCCCAGCTGCAGCAGCAGGTAAAATCTAGAAGCCAGAATCCCCTTCGGGGCCTGGCTGGAGATGCCTTTCCTTGCTTATGTTTCTTGTCTTTTTTCTCCCCTCAACTCCCTTGCCCCTTATAGGAGTAAAATAGCAGACTAAGATTATTTCAGGTTTAGAAGAGACATAGTGGAAAGCTAAAGAGAATGAGGAACTGAACCAGAAACCTAAGAAGAAAGGAGGAGAAAGTAGTATATCTGGCTAAAAACTGAAGTGTAGGCAAGCATTTGCACTAAATAAAAGATGCAATTGGGATGCATTAACAAGGTCATCACACAGGTGTCAACCAAAGAAATTATTTGGGTTTCCCTCACATTCTCCTTAACTCCCAGTGTAATAGCAATACAGTTATCTCCAGGATTCAGCACTGGCAAGACACCAGAGACATTAGGTATTAATGTTGTAGGTCAATGCATCTTTGAATTTTAATTCAATGAAAATCAGCCTTTCTGTCCAAATTTAGGCCCCTGTTCAGAGTCTCTTTCAGGCCAATCATAAGAAAACCTTCTCATCTCTTACACTGAAATGCTTTAGAAAACCCAATAGACAGTAAAGCTGACATGAGAAATTATAGAGCAGCACCAGAGGTCACCTGCTCTGCCTTCAAACGGATTGTCAGGAAAGATTTATTAAAAACTACTGTGGTAAGGTGCTTTACAAACAAAGATGCCACAAGGAAACAAGCCAACCACTCTGGTTAATACTTTACTTGCCGATGGCCTGGAGGGTATAATTGCAGTTTAATTTTGCTTTTGTCTCTAAACTGTTACATTTTTATCTAGAAAGAAAATCTACCAAACCCTGGAAGCCAAGAAAGGTCTACCCTCTTCATTTGCTGCAATGTTTATAGTTAGTTATGTCACAGAAACCAGTACACAAATGTAAACTGGGTTTCTAAGAGTCTCCCTTAGCAAATGCTATAGGAGCAGAGCACACTGTGATGTCATGCTCAAAATTCTGGGATATCTTGTCACATACTCAATGTTGCCACAGTGTCAGATATGAGAAGGTTT